>OX388316.1:26106591-26706591 GCA_947579605.1 Athripsodes cinereus
GTATTATTGAGCCTGTCATCTACTCCTAGTTTTCTGAGATTGCGTGACAGACTCTTAGGTATTAGATTATTATTATCATTGAAAATATATCATACTCTACAGTCTACAGGGACCATTAGGTACAGCCAATGCGATCTCAGTGAAAACAACACATTCACAATAGTGTTTCCACCTTCCTCACAAATTCAGCGCACGTCACGTTAAATATGTCAATATTCGGGGCAATACTATTGATAGATTTATTTGGCGTTCCGTTCTCTCTGCCTACCCCACTTAAGGCACGGCGTGAGGGTATAGTATATTATTAATCATCCAGACTACCTTTGTCATTCATCTTCCAGGATGGGTGATACAGCTTATCGCGGAACATTAATACATTTCTATACTTAAATTCATTCATTCATCACGGTATTTTCCACAGCCCAGCGAACAAACTGAAAGTAATAAACAAAAAGATCGTCCTCTCCATGTCAATAAAAAATATGTAAGACATTCAGGATGATGACGTGTTGTGAATGAGAATTATGATTTGTTTTTTATGTATAATGTAACGTGTAAAAGGCTCATGCTGTGGATGTATGTATAAATATAAATAAATGAATGATGTCTTAAATGTGATGTTTGCGTACACCTGCCTTTTACAGGACACTCTAATATTAATTTTTGTGTAATGGTTGTTCTAATTTCGTTTGGGACTAGCTCGATCTATGTGAATTGTTATCTTGAATGATTATCTTCTGGCTAAAAATTTTCTCAATCGATTCCAATCTGGTTTTCGAAGGGGTCACAGTACAACCACCGCCCTGCTCAAGATATCTGAGGATGTCAGATCTGCTATGGAGGTAAGGCAACTTACATTGTTGACACTTTTAGACTTCAGTAGTGCCTTCAATAGTGTTGATTTTGACATCCTCCTGGCTCGTTTGAGGACTCTAAATATTACTGGAGATGCTCTTCGTTGGATGGACTCCTACCTTAGGGGTCGTCGTCAAAGAGTTTGTATTGGAGATGAGTTCTCCAGCTGGGTCGACCTTCGCGCAGGAGTCCCACAGGGTTGTATACTATCCCCCTTGCTCTTCTCCATTTTTATCAATCCAATTACTGAAAATCTTCATGGGGCCTATCATCTTTACGCTGACGACCTCCAACTTTACATTCATTTTGATTTGAATAATTTAGATGTTGCTTTTCATACTATGAATGTCAATCTTGAACATATCAATTTATGGTGTAGAGACCACGGTCTTCTGATAAATCCTGCAAAATCACAGGCAATCATCATTGGCAGCTCAAGGAATCTATCTTCTCTAACATTATCTGCTCCTTTACCATCACTGGTCTTGAATAACACAACTATCCCGTTTTCCGATGTCGTCAAAAATTTGGGTTTATTCTTCGATACTAAGTTATCATGGTGGAAACAAATCAATGAAATCAGTAGAAAAGTATTTGGTTCACTGCATTCTCTTAGGAGAATGCAGAATTTCCTTTCAGTTGACACTAAAAAACTTCTGGTTCAATCATTGATCCACCCTCTTTTTGATTATGCTGATGTTTGTTATCTGGATTTGTCTGTCGAAGGTTTGAACAAATTGGAACGTCTTCAAAACACCTGCATCCGTTATATTTTTAATCTCAAAAAATACGATCATGTGTCTGAGTATCGTGAGCGCCTTGGTTGGAGTAAAATTCCTCAACGCCGGGATATTCACACGCTTCTCTTATTGTATAAGATTATTTTTGTTCCAACTGCTCCCGCATATCTTAAGGAGAGATTTGAATTTTTGAGTTCTCACGGTCTCCCACTGCGATCAGCATCCAATAATCTTCTGGCAATACCGCCACATCATTCCGGTTGCTACACAGACTCCTTCACCGTCCATGGGGCTAGATTGTGGAACCAGCTTCCACCAAAAATTCGTACTTGTACGTCTTTTTATACTTTTAAGAGGGAAGTGAAAAATTGTAGTCTTCTGCTGTAACTGTGCACAAAAGTCCTTTTTCGGTTATAATTTGCCACCTTCTTCGTGTTCTTTATACACAATGGGCAACCCTACCCCTTAACCCTCTTCCCTACCCTCTTTTGCTCTACTCCTTCTCCCTAATGTTGTATTCTTTTTCACATGTAGCCTGTTATCGTTATTTTACACATATATTTTAGCTTTTGCTTGTGTTCATGTACCTACATTATATGTATAGTATTTTGTTTGCATATATCTATCTATTTCATTTTATTTCATTTTCATATATTTTATTTTATTTCATTTTCATGTATTTTATTTTATTTGGGTTAGTTGGAAGATATCGCAACTCTGCGATAAACTCGCCCATTGTACAGATTTTTTCATGCATGTTGTATAATATAATTCCTGTTATCATATTCTGCACAATAAAGTTTATTATTATTATTATTATTATTAATTGTCTATGCATGTTGTTATGTTAATTTTGTGAAAATCCATTCCAATTTGTGAAAGATCAATTATTACGTGACGTGTAGATATTTGTGATATCCATCCTGAATGTCTTATCTTTTATTGACATGAAGAGGACAACATGCATATTTGTTACGTGCATTTAGTCCGCTGACTACCCTACTTCTGGGAAATGCTGCGATGCTATATATATATGTAATATGTATGTATATTTGTGTCAGAGGCGCATTTAAATGGCAAGAGAGCCGCACTTTCCGAACACTGACAGAAGGATCAGAATATCCTACAATCCAAGACGATTCTAAGACTCTTATTTTCAAAACTGAAATTCTTATGCTTCTGAGTCTTGGTTAGTTGCCAACTTTGTGATAATCTTGATCACAACAACCTCAAGATGTATTTCCACATAAACATTTGATCTTACATTTATTACGTGTTTAGAATTCTTATAATATCTTACGGTAGTATATTTTGGATCGAAATTATTACAATGAATTCAGAATTATTATTACCTACTTTTTTATGTTGCGGTCACAAAAATCGGTCATATGAATCTGTCCAATTGAACATAATAATCTAATGTATAAAATTCTCGTGTCACGATGTTTGTTATCATACTCCTCCGAAACGGCTGGACCGATTTTGATGAAATTTTGTGTGCTTATCGGGTAGGTCTGAGAATCGGCCAACATCTATTTTTCATACCCCTAAAAGTTAAGCGTGGTCCACCCCGAATTTTTATTATTTTTATTTTTTTATGGCGAGGCATTAAAAAATAAATACAGACCTAAATTTTCACCCTTCTTCCATGAACCCCTATTTTAAATAGCGATATTAGTTTATGGCATAGTGTATATGGCAAAACAACGTTTGCTGGGTCAGCTAGTAAAAATATATAATCGTAATTTAATTATAGGCAGTATGTCGTTTCTAGAAGATTTATTCTATGCATTCGTGTGTGGATTCATATAAAAAACAAGTAGTTTATTGGGTCAGTGCTAATTTGGTGTTAATAATATTCGTATTAACTTCAAAAGTAGGCGCGATGACGTGACGTGATTTTGGTGCATAGATCAGTTATCAATCCAACGATAATAAATATATCAATCAGATAATTTCGTTGTGAAAAGATATAATTCTCAAAATCTTACCGGTAGAAGTGAGCAAGGCGTCCCAACGCTTATGAATAGGTTCCAGGATGACAAAATCAATGAAAGTTAACATAATAATTATAACATACATAGACAATCCATACAGATAGGGCTAGTATCAAACTAAGATATAATTTTTGTGTTATGGGTACTAACGCGACGATACCAGACTTAGGACAGTTTGAAAAAGATCATTCTTCATTTTGCCTCGGCCGGGAATCGAACTCGTTACTTCATGACTAATAGGCAAGAGCGTCACATGCGCGCTACACCGGCCGTTAGGACGATTTTTCATTTCTTGCTATTCGATTTTACACAATTCAACATGGTGACAATATGGTTATCCATCCGATTAGTTCTTGTCATCTGCATGTTGTGCCCAAATCCAGTGAATTAAATAAAAATAAATATTCTGAACATATAATTAGGAATATTTTTTGTCTTTGATATGTTATGCTACGATTTGTTTTGGCATAGAAAAGACGTTCTGCGTTTCTGAAAATAGCGAATCCTCTGGATTTTTAGTTGTGGTAAATGATGTATGAAAAAGCCAAAAATAAATAGATTATTTATCCAATTTAGTAGATATATATTTTCAACCAAGCTTTCAAGATATTTTGTCTCGTAGTTGAGAAAAAGGACTCGTAAATTGTATTTACAGAAACTTCGTTGTATTGGTCATTTATTTATTTATTTGGGGATCAAAGAGAATATAAAGCATCACTAAATACATCGCTAGGTGTAATTTACAGTGGCCGAACCAAATTTTTCATATTAGTTACGCATTGTATAAATCTATTTGGATCTTTTTATCTCCTATCATTAAGTGGAGTCCCCGGTTAAGAATAGGTCTCCAACTCTTTTTTGTAAGTTTTCGAGTGTCAAAATAATGATCATCTATAATTCAGCGATGAGGCATGTCACCCATCCGAACGTCTTATTTTTTATTGGCATGGAAAGGACCATCTTCATGTTTATTACTTGTTTGCCTGCTGGCTTCCCCACTTGTGAAATATGCCGCGATGTTATAGTAGTATAAGATACATGTGCCAATAAAAATTGAGACACTCAGAATGTGTGTGGATTTATAGAGTAAATAAACCATTCGAAACCGGTACGTTACAATCTACATACCTGTTGATTTTATTTAATTGATATTATATTATTATTATTTATTTATCATTATTTGATATTGTTTGTATGATCGTGTAAATATTGTCGTTATATGTGTGTATTGTACCTACTAATTATTTATTCTTGATACATTTTCTCTGGTTACTGTTTGATTTTTGCGACACTAAGTATTTTTATATCCAATTTTTATATTCCTGAATAAAACATTATTATTATTGTTATGTCATTGTTTCTTTGTATTTTTTTAAATTTATGTTTACATGTAAAAGGCTTCTTGCCGTGTATGTTTCTAAAATAAAATAAAAATAAAATACATATTCAGCCTTAGACGCAAGAATATTGCATGTTGTAATGGTATTCTTTCAGTTAAATAATTTATGCTTTCAATTACATAATGCCTCAATTTTATTTATCATGGAGATTTTGAGAGTCCACCCTTCCACTCCATACAACAGCACGGGTAATACATATGCTTTTACAGCTCTCCATCTTGTGCTCAACTTCAGGTGTCGGTTGCACAAGAGTTTCTGCATTTTGTAGAAGGTTGATCTCGCCATCTCAATTCTGGCTTTTATTTCAGAATCTGGGTTCCACTCATCATTCAGCCAGCTGCCCAAATATTTAAAACGAGACACCTGTTCTATTGCGCCACCGTCAATATAAAGGTTGGCGTTGATGCCACTCCGTTTGCTGACTACCATGGTTTTAGTTTTGAGTGCATTCATTTTCAACCCAAAGTTTTTTCCAGAATTATTGACCATGTTGACAAGTTGCTGCAGATGTTCAGCAGTATCGGCAATAATGACAGTGTCATCAGCACTGATAGTGATAAATAAAATTGAGGCATTTGAAATGTGGTTGTTCAGAAGAATGCTGCGTATCTCATGGACTGATCGAGTGTCCAACGAAACAGTTCTAAATATAATGCAAAAAGATAGAGAGCTACTAACCACTGTCAAAAGACGAAAGGCCGCATACTTTGGTCACATATTCCGTGGAGAAAAATATGCCCTTCTGCAGCTTATAGTAGAGGGTAAGATAGAGGGCAGACGGGGTTTGGGGCGCAAAAGAGCATCATGGCTCAAGAATCTTCGGCGGTGGTTTGGAATACCGGATGCAGCAACCCTCATCAGACTGACCCAGGATCGTGAAGAGTATCAAGAGATGGTCGCCAACCTCCGATAGGAGCGGCACAAGAAGAAGAAGAAGAATTACATAATAATAGAATATTTATTGTTTTTTTATTGTTGAACTGTATTTCTCACTGTCACGACATATGAATGGCGGAATTGGAAAACGTTGTCCATGGATACCGAAAGTTGTCACTTAAACCAGAGCCTAGAACCAATTCGTAAGCGTTGGGACGCCTTTCTCACTTCCTCCGATTAAATTTTGTGTCAACTCTATACAAAATAATCTTTAATTGTGTAAACATGGTTCTCCAATTGAGATGTCTGATGAGTTTTTTTTTATAGTACCTATGTTCTCTGGTTTTTATTTGGGAATGCTTCTGGTGCACATGTTTTTGTTAAGAATTTACGCCACTGATATTTATATATGTATCTACAAATGCGTCACGGTGAATTCCTGCGAGTCCTTTCTTTCAGTTGGTTGCTCATCTGCAATTCCAAGGCACGAATCATACACCCCATAAAGCGAGAGTTAGACCATGCCAAGGGATTCTGTTCACGTCGTTGCTTTCTTGAACTGTTCACGATTTCATACAACGTACACATTTATTGGATAACTAGCATTAAATACGGCTCCACTCAGAAAATAAAAATCCAAATGACAAACACAAACACAGATCAGTAGTTTCCTGAGATTGAAGGAGACCCATCGTCCACCCGATGCCAGAAGTCTGGGGATTTCCATTTATATGACAAAAATTACTATTGGTTTTACCGTAATGCAAATATTTTTGAGTGCATTAAATGATTATATTTACTTCCGATGGCAGAACACCTCATGTAGGGCCTTGGACTTCAAAACAATAGATCTCCAACCTTTCTATCTTGAGCAGTGGATTGTCAGTTGTATTTAGCATTTAGCTCCTCTAGATCTCGGTTGATGTTATCCAGTAGTTTTCCTTTGCCTTGGTTTTGCCTAACGATTTTGTACCCTCGGGTATTATATGTAAATTTTATATCATAAATTTCGTCGTAAGCCCAAACATACCCTCATACAAACTTGATGACATGGTGACATAGTAAAAACTGTATCTCTTTCAGTATATAAGATATGTATGTATTTTTAATGTTTTTAACCCAATACATGCCTTAAAGATGAGACTTCTACAGAGTGTATCGTTTTACCTCTGTATTACCTAATTGCGGAGTCTATAGAGGACATTTATTTTATACATACATATTAAGAAACGAACCAAAATATTTATGCGGTGGCTTATAAAACGGCATACATTCGCTAGTACGGCTCTATAAGGGTGTACTTATATTTATTTGAAAAAGAGAACATCCCTTTTTCCAGATGCTGGTGAAATAAGTGCCGAGTTTCCAAATAGAATTATCTAGCCAATACTATGTATATCTATACGACTCTTAGATTTATCGAAAAATCTTCATTACGGTTACATCAGAGATTTTAACTTTTGTATTTGGCAAAGAAAATTTAGTCTTTTCTGTTCGAATCCAAGAGATAAAAGTAGCACTTTATTGTTAATTCAACTTTTAACTTGGCTAGAAACCTTTTCGCAGACCAAATACTTGTGTAATAATAATGAAATAGCCATAAAAGTAAAACTTCTTCTTTGTAAATACAAGATTGTTGATTTTAGAATAAAAATGCTCGTAACAAACTTATGTTCCCAATTTTCGGTCAAGCTATTTTCTATGCTTTGCTTGTTCGGAATGGTACAAGAGGGACGATTTCTAAATCCTTCGTGTCGTTATTTTTATTGTCAATTTTCTTTTCGTCAGTTTATTCAATTTTGGATACCGTGGTTTCGAGGACATTATGTCCAATTCAATATTGTTTCCCTAAATAAAATTTTGCCCATTCTTATGCCAAGTAAATTGTCAAGTAAAACGGCGTTATTAAATGCTCCGTGGGTGAAAATCAAAATAAATTTTCTGCTCATCATTTTAGAAATTAGCTGAATTTTATCATTTTACAAATTAGCTGAAAATCGTTCAATTAACATTTATTTATTTACGAATCCACGGAGTAAGCCTCTTACATTGTTATATCAATACATTAAATACAATCATTTTTTTTCACAGCACAGTTTGGAGCAAGACAAAAAAATAATCCTAGGTTTTAGATGGTTGAATGAATATTTGTCAACAACTCCTAGAAAAATAATCACCATAAGAATGACACAAACATTCCCATCAACAGTCTTCGTATGATCGTGCGTCTATCACGTAATTGTGCATTGTGTATGCTATGTTTTGCATCATATAAAGATAATTTATTAGAGTTTATTGATTGAGTTGATGTGTATTTTGTAAAACTCCGTAATAATTTATGCAAAGAAACAGAAATGATTCAAGTTTTGCTATTTGTAATAATATAGTGCGCTAGTTTCTACCTTGTTATATTGCTGCAACTGGTCATCAAGGGCACGGTCAAGCATTCAAGAGGTATTGGAAGAAGATGATCTTCTAGTTTCATGATATGTATAAACGAGTTGAAAGTAAAACGGAGCGTCGAGGAGCTGTTTCGGACTGCTCAAAATAGGGGCACATTCTTTCAAGTGATAGTCATCGTCGGGGGGACCCGCACGACACATTGAGAATAAGGACATTTTTAAATATGTGTTCCTAATCAGTTTCAGATTTTGATGCCAGAATAAAACAAGGAGAGTTTTAATGGTTGTAAAGATGTCTGTGAGAAACGTCTCACGTTTTGTAATAAGAAGAAGGTTAGATTGCTTGACGTGCTAAGCTGAAACGTGGATGAATAATAATACCAACTCTTCTATAGAAAACATGAACCTGAATTTGTCCCAATGACCTAGCAATGTGGTTCCGTTATGGAGAATTTAAGAAACCGCAAGGAATTTTGTAATTCGCTGATGTGAATAAAAAAAGCATCAATAAATTGTACGAATCATGAATTATTTAATAAATTAACGTACCTAATTAATTCTGAACGTATATCGCAGTATATTTATTTTAATTTTACTAGTTAACGTAACTATTTATGCGTACTTTAACGAAATTTATACGTATATTAAAGAGCTTTTAAAATTGATTATACCACTACACTACCTACTACTATTAAATAATGACCGTCAAAATCTTCTATTGAGTCACACAGTCAGTCTTAAACATAGGCATACGTCTAAAATACATAAATGTGTGTAAAGTAGTGTTAACATCATGTGCATTGAATTTAAAATTGATTATACCACTACACTACCTACTACTATTAAATAATGACCGTCAAAATCTTCTATTGAGTCACACAGTCAGTCTTAAACATAGGCATACGTCTAAAATACATAAATGTGTGTAAAGTAGTGTTAACATCATGTGCATTGAATTTAAAATTGATTATACCACTACACTACCTACTACTATTAAATAATGACCGTCAAAATCTTCTATTGAGTCACACAGTCAGTCTTAAACATAGGCATACGTCTAAAATACATAAATGTGTGTAAAGTAGTGTTAACATCATGTGCATTGAATTTAAAATTGATTATACCACTACACTACCTACTACTATTAAATAATGACCGTCAAAATCTTCTATTGAGTCACACAGTCAGTCTTAAACATAGGCATACGTCTAAAATACATAAATGTGTGTTAAGTAGTGTTAACATCATGTACATTGAATTTTAGATCTGATCATTGGTTTCCGGCAGTTGCAGCTTACGTCATCACTGAATTAATTATAAACATCTTGGGTTAACCATAATCTCTGTGTAAATATTTAAGTGGTTTGTTAATAAATAATGTATCAACGTATGTTTCTTTATTACCGTTTTCATCTAGTATCAATAGGCAAATCAACGTCTTCTTTACAAAAATGCATCTTCTTCGTGTTCTTGGATAGTAAACTTTATTGTATGTTATTTATTAACAGACATATTAGCGATAATGTGAAACCGTCCCTAAAAATCTCTAAGAACTACCAATAACTGAAAAAAAATATGCATGCAGTCTTTTCAACAAGCATGTAAGTAACATTTGCATGGTAGGTATTGCCAATTTTTATTTCTACTTATTTTGCAATAAGTTTGTTATCCGGACTGCGTTATGTTTTCTGGACTATTCATTTGATATTTATTCCCTGGGTGCAGATGGCTATATAGCTAGTTTGTAATACGCATGAATAATGTGCCTTGAGTTTAGGGTTGCCAGATGATAATTTGATAAAGGAGGACAGATGGGCCTAAAAAGGAGGATTTTCTGTAAAAAAGGAGGACATTTAGATATTAAACAATTTTTTTATATTATTCTACTGTATTTTAATCATATAGCTGAGCTGCCAATTTTGGAAAGATGTTCTTGGTTTTTTAACAAATAATTAAAAAAAATATTCACATGTCATGTTTTTGAAGTTGTATTGAGTATGAATTAAAGATTTTACTGACTGCACACTTAGTCTATTCCTCTCTATGCTCCACTGAGTAATAATCAGTGAAAAAACTCTTTCCACATTTGAGTTATGTGCGCTTATACAAAAATAAAACTCCCAGAACCCGGTGTTAAGCAAAAAGGAGGACTTACAGTAGGTAAGGGAGGATGGAAGAACAAAACATAAAAAAGGAGGACATGCCCTCCTTTTGGATACCATCTGGCAACCCTACTTGAGTTCGACTTATAACTTATAAGGGCAAGCATTGTCATAACATGAGTGCATACAATAATGCGTACACCCAACTTTTATCTAGTGTGACCGCATATAAGAAAGAAAAATACGATGATAGCGTAATGATGTCATTAGTGCCAGAGTTAGTAGGAACAGATAAAAGGACATTTCGGTCATCCTATTTATTTTACAGCGGTGTCCCCTGTTTAGAATGAATAGGCTTTCACACTTTTCTCTAAATTTTTTAATGTGCTGTATAAGGCAGATTTTCGTAAAACATGAGTAGGTACAATCATCTTCAATTCGCTGATGAAGTATGTAATGTCACTCATTCTAAATGTTTTATTATGACTAAGTGTATGTAATAGTCGAGTTAATCGGTCGCCTGGAGGTAGAGTCTCGGTTTCATCCACAAGATCCCAGTTGCCGCCAAACTTCCCTTTCACTTCACAAGCTTTTTGCTTACTGTGAAAGATGTATAAAGTTTTATTTGGGTTTATAAGGACACCTAGATACATTTAAAAATATATATCTTGCAATTCGTTCTTTTCGTGTCAATAAAATTTAAGACATTCATGATAAGTGACATACTTAATCGCTGAGTTGAAGGTGTTACGTCTAATACTTGATTTTTTACGAATATTTTCTTTTTATAATAGAACATTCGACAATTTACAGAAGAGAGTAAAAGAACTGTTATTTGTCGAAGACTTTTTAGAACATACTCCTTATCAACATCTTTCCCTAATATACAGTAAGAAATGTAAGACGTGTACAAAATGTTCCAGAGGCATGTGAAATGTTTAATAAAATCTATATATAATAAATCAGTTGTTTATATGTAAGTTCACCATACTTAACATATGTATGTAGATACTTATTAGTTCTGTTACTTCTGCCTTTTTGCGTACATTTAGGTATCTAATATATGTGCTAGTAGGTACTAGGTAGGTACCTTGTATTTATTGCTCTACTGTATGTGGGATTTGTTGAAGACGAAGCAAGTGAACAGTATAAACATACATATGTTGTTATCACTATTAGTTTTATCCCGTTGGCTCGTAATACAGATCCGATCAATGTATCGCCATCATGCGTCTTTAGCACCACATCTCAAATGCAGCATAACGTCCACTCTCACTCACTCTTGCCGATGATCCGCGTCTCACTTCCATATTATAATTATCTTAAAAATGTCACCCTGCACCGAGACCATAACAGTTTTTGGCCAAGGCGATCTCAGCAGGAAAAATGAAAAAACAAAAAAAACAGTGAGACAGAAAAATAAACACAAGAGACAAACAATAGAATCAAAGGAGATTCTCTATAACACACAGACAGAAGTTTTTACCAGGTCCTACCTAACATTTAAATCAATATTAGGGGATTCCACTGTTTAAGATTTTTTGGTAAAAGCAATTCTTGCCTGGTTTATCCTGCTTTTAATTTCACGGCTTCAAGAAGACAACTCTTACATAATAATATAGTGTTGTGTTTTGTACTCATAATACATTTCAATTCTTTAATTTTGTTAAATATTAACAATAATTTGTGGTATCGTTGATTTTTCAAACCATAGGAGAGTAGGCGAACTTCATTTAGTTCTACTTGTTAGCTCGCTAGCGATCTTTCGGTATAAAACGCCAATAATAATCGATCACCCCTTTACTGAAATGAAATGAAATTGTGTTTTTCTTCGCCGACAGTACAGTGGTAGGTAGTAATAGAAAAGCGGTGAATAAAAGTAAATTTATTAGTACGGTATCCGGCGAAAGCTTTTGTGATAGGAAATAAAACGGGAATAACAATATGTAATATAAAATCGAAAGTTTCTGGTATTCCAAGTAGGTGGTGGTAGCAACTTCATATTATTATGTTTGTTATCAGAATTACGCACAGTTAATCAAAACATAACTCGCAGTTAAACGTTTGTCCGTCAACAAAAAAAACTTTGTTGTTCCCTATTTTTTTTATTAATGTTTTCTTTCATACCATCATGGCATTTCCCACGGTTGGGGTTGCCAGTATACCAATTGCATATATCTTTATCGCCAGGGTAGAGATTCTCCTTTGATTCTATTTCTTTTTGATGATATCTTTTGTTTTTTTTTCATTTTTTCCTACTGAGATCGCCTTGGCCAAAAGCTGTTATGGTCTCAGTGCAGGATTCTAAAATAATAATTATATGCAAATTGTTTCCTCCGTATTTGTAAAAAAAATGATGTCCAGAGAATTTATTATTTTTTTGTTTAACTGGATTTGGGCACAGTGCGCACATGAGAAAACCAATCAGATTCTCGATTACCATATGTACATACTGTAACATTGTGCAAAATCCAATCGGAAGAAGTGAGAAAGGAGTCCCAACGCCTACAGATTGACTCTAGGCTGACTTAAGTGATCACTTTCGGTTCCCATGGAGAACGTTCACCACCGATTCCGCTATTCTCACTGTCACGATGTAAAGTCCACCAATAGAGATACCCTTTTTGCAAACCATAGAAGCGACCATCTTTTGGGATCTCATATTTCAGAATCAAGTCCAACAATCGAGAAACATTTAATGTCACATTATTACTTTGGTATGGTACCGAATTTGGTTTAGGCTTTAATTGCACATTAAAATATGCACAAGATGTTCAAAACACGGTAGAACTAAAAATTCTTGATATTGTGAGTAAGGTTTTGTTGCACTAAACAGCTCATATTAGGTATATCGTAACGTGATATTTAAGAAAATAAATAGATTATGTTAAAAATTAATCGCAATTTAACGAAACTGGTTTAACTAGTCAATAGTTAATGCCTGACTCTTTTCGTTATTATTTTTATACTTCACTGAACTCAAACGAAACATCAAATCATTATTGTACGAATGATCCGAAAATAGCGAATAATATCAAATACTCTGTTATATATTTTATTTTATTGATCTGTGATTTTGCGAATACACATTGTACCAAGTATTTTAATGTAATGTTTATTTTGATCGCAAACAAAACCGTATAATAATATTTTCTTTACCGGATGTTTTAGAGAGTTTAGATAAGGTATATTGATCGAATATTACTGAATCGTGTACTCAATCGCTTCTTTCTTTGTTGTTCCTAACTATTTGACCATTTATAAGATCCATCTTCAAGTACGATGTAATAAAAGTAGGAATTAAAACAGCCGTATCATTAAAGGTATTTGTGGTGTGTTCCAGTAGGTAGAAAATAATAGGTTGCTACTCTTTTTTAAATTTTGTGCGTCCTGTAAAAGCCTGGTATTTGTAAAATAACACTAATAAAACATATCGCATATTCAATTCAGTACATATCATAATATATTAAATTCAGCGGAAATCACATATTCAATTCAATGAATATCGTATATTCAATTCCGGGGTTTCAGGCCTCCCCAGTTTTATTTTGAGTGTGTGGATAAATAGGATCCTACGACTCTAAAGATATCCTGATGTGAGTTGGGTCTCTTATCGATATTCAAGTGAGGAATGATTAGACACACTTCTCATCCTGAGTGCCTTATTTTTATGTCACGGAAATGACAATATGCATGTTGGTTACGTCCTGCATGATTATTACATACAGTTGATTTGTTGGCTACCCCGCTTGTGAGACATGCCGTAATGGTGAAGTAGAGTAATAAAGAATTATTATTTATTTATTATTTGGATGATTTATAAAGCGCCGTTTTGTGAAAAAATTCCACCTCAAAGGCGCTCGAATTCTTACAATTTTATTAAAAATCTTATTAGGTAGGTAAATAATGAACAGTTGGCCCGGGATTTTTAATATTGAGGTAAAATACATGTTCATCAGTGGTGGCACTAGTATTTTCATTTTTTTATAAATTTTTACTCCCAGTTTTCACAATTTGCTAAAGAATACCCCACTTTTGAAATTTCTGCTACCTCTCACCACATTTTTAATATAGTATAGGAGTTTGAAATATTACAAAATCTCGTCATTTTTTATAAAATTTTCGGAAAATATCAAATTTATCAACTTACTACCCTCCCCAGGTTTGTCTAGGGGGTCAGACCCCCTAGTTAATCCTCACTTGACGATCGACTGCTGACGAACTTTTCGACAATCTACCTACAATGTAGCGTGTAATTATGTGTTATTGTTTCGGTTATTGTCGAAAATTCGTTTGTAGTCGATCGCCAAGCGCGGTTTGTCGAGGAGGTAAGACTTGTCACCGAATTTTCAATTTATACTACTATACCATTACGATATATCCAACAAGTGTGGTAGCCAGCAGACCAGTTGCGTGTAATGCAGTGCATGCAAGCTGTCCTTTCAGTAGGTACCAACTAAAATTTTGACATTCAGAATGACTGACAAACCTCATCCTCATGTATTTTTTTTTCGAACACTTGCCTTTTACGGGAGACTGATAAACTTACGGAAAAGAGTGGGAGACATATTCTTCGCCGAGTGCTCTTGAGAAATTTACTAAAAATACAATTTAGTACCTAAAGAAAAAAATCTTAGTCTTTTCATCTTTGTGTAATCATTTTAAAACCAGAGCCCGTAGACAATTTGTACTTAGCGATCGTCTACTGGCGAACTTTTCGACAATCTACCTACACGTACCGTATAATTATGCGTTATTGTTGCAGTTATTGACGAAAATTCGTTTGTAGGCGATCGCCAAGTACAAATTGTCTACGGGCTCAGATCCCATCTTATGCGGCGTACGTTAAAGTTAGGTCCAAAAATGTTAGCAGTACCTAGTCAATTATTATGTAAAGTTATGTCTTGGTTTTCTGCATGTATAGAAGCACGCCACTGCCGTAGATATATGATACCTAGGTTAACTGAAATGCGTGGGCATTTCTTATCTCCCTGTTACAACAACAACATTATTAGCTACTAAGCTATCTATCTATCTAATATGTTTCATTGTTGTTTTCTCTTGTAGGTTTATCATTATTACATTTCATTTTTTGTTCATTATTTTCCATGTTTCTTTAAATAATATATTACTAACTTCATACCCAGCGTCATTCAGAAAATAATATGTACCTACCTATGGGGAACTATCACAAAAAAAATCAGCTGTAAAAATAGTACAGAAAATTAGAAAAATTATGGTGCTTTTTATATTTTTAAATGTGCATTTTTAAGGCTTTTATCACCATTTGAAAAAGCAATTTTCGCAATTCGCCGCAAAAAAATCAACCCATGGCGGAACAGTGTGTGACGTCATCAGCCGCTTTAGACAGTTTTAGAAGAGTGAAATGTGTGCCAATACAACATAGCGCCTACCGACGTCACAGCGGGCTAATTCAATAACAAATTCAATAATTAGGACAGAAAATATGATTTTTTTAAATAAAAAGTTTTTTTTTATCTTTTCTTATTAGGATATTCGTGATTAGCGTATATTTATTAATTAAATTGATTACATTTATTCATATTCCTCACACATGCATGTTCCCCGTTCATAAAAAAGTGCAATATAAAATTGTAAATAATGAATCTATTTTGTTTTAACTAGAGTGGCAGTCATCAAGAATTTCGATCCTCTAATAATGGCAGTGTATTTTTTTTATAATTTCATTTTGTTTGTACCTACGTGTATTTGGTTTCATTTATGTGAGCAAATCGAACACATGAATCTATCATATAAAGCTTAGAAAAGCCAACGTCACCTTATTTAGTAGTGCCCTGGACGGGACTTGAACCCGCAACCCAGCATTATCGCGAGGTGTGATTTGTCCAATTAACTCGCAAAAAATCATTTATGTATATTTTGTGTTGGTCTAGTCGGAAGTTTTGTAATGGTAATGGGGAATTTATTGACTGTGTTGTTCCATTAGAAATTCTTCTTCTAGTGTTATAGATCATCGATCTGTTAGTTCGGAAGTTGATGTCTCTTATGATGCTGAAAACCAACCGTCTTTTCATCTTTTTGGTGGTCTTGCTCGGGGCCTTGAACCGACTGGTTTTTCCTATGCAGATAATATGTACAATTCTGTTTTCAGTCATCCGATCCACACGAAATTAATTATTAATAATAAATAAACAAACTTACATACAAATTAAAAAAAACACTTAAATATTTTTGCCAGGATTATTATATCAAATTTTATAATTTCGTAATACGCTAACATGATGTTGCTACGTCTTTAATATCCCACGCATTCTCGTGAAAATCTGTTGCCTTCTGAAGCACCAGTTATTCATTTATTCATATTATCAAAGTCTTTGTTATGTTGGAATTGAAATTATGTTCTCTGGATAAAAATTGTTTGATCGTGGAGTGGTATAAATTTTTACATAGAATTGGACTGAGTTTATTTTTAATTTAATAAGCAAACTGTGGTTCAGGGCCCGATTCCTGTATCGATATTTGGTTGCTTGTGGGGTAACGCAGCACATCTTTATTACTTTTTTTTTAAAGGGCAGCGCTCGCCACATACCTCGTGCCGCACCTGGAGATATGTATCTCCATAACGACACACACATGCACAAACAGGATTTAATGTCGCATTAACCTGTCCGTGAGTGAATAAAGAAAAAATAAAAGTGTATGGCAGAGTGAATTAATTCAACTTTCAGTTTTTGAATATTTTTTTATCGCATGTTATAGAAAATGATCCCTAGAATAAATGTTTATAAGGAACCAACTCTCAAAAATTAATAATAACGGAGTTATATAACAAAAACAATTTTGATACGTCATGTCTGCTCCGGTATTGTCAACAATGGGTTCAACATAAGAATATTTATTATTATTAAAAATATTTATTTTTATTTGTTTTTAACAAAAACTTATGTAGGTACTAAAAACTAATTAAACTGTCCAGAATTAGCACAAAAAGTAAAAAAAAATCCATAAAACACTCCACAAAATAACGCCCATAGCGCACGAACGCACGCAGCAAAATGGTTTGCAACCGCGAGTGACGGCTAGGTATTTCAAGCGGCGGTCACGTGACATTTTGTATAGGCGATAAATAAGGTTTAAACACGCCTATTTTTGATTTTTTTTCTTGTGATTGGTAAAGTACATCCGACAGATTGGACCAATGATGAAATTGACGAATTTGGCGGGAATACCTAAATATTACTGGATCAAACGCACCGGTGCGTGCGTACTCCAGATCCCATTATATTTCTTGCACGCACCGGTGCGTTGGTACTCCTTTACAGGTTAAAGCGAGAAATGCTGCCCCGAGGGAGCACTCTAGATTTAGCGGCCACACACCAAAAAATTTGGTGCAAAAAGGGATGGGAAGAAATAGGATTTTTATTACTACTATATACTATTACTACTATACCATCACGGCATATTCCACAAGTGGGGTAGCCAGCAGACCAGTTGAATATAATAAACATGCATCCTTGCCAATATAAAATCAAGACATTCAGGATGGGTGGCAAACCTCATCGCTGAATTTAAGATTTATTTATTTACTAGCTTTTATAACCCGGCATCGCTCGGGTTTAAAAACAGATAATCATCCAAATAAATGTGTTAAAACTACACAATCTTATTGAAAAAAGTGAAGTAAGCACTAACTACGTAAAACTGATTAAGTAAATAAAAAGTGCAAAACCTATATAAAAAAATTTCTTCCCAATTTCAAAACATGAAGTTTGTAATCACACACGTCAATATTAGTAGGTGCCTACCTGAAAAAAAGTAGGTACTTTAACCTCTTCCCAATTTAAAAACTCAGTGTTTAAAACCCACATCCCCTTATTTAAGTAAAAAATTAGGAAATGCCTATAACAGAAAAAAAACGGGTAAATGCTCTATTTTGAGAAAAAATAATAATAATTGGTTGGTTACCTACCAACATAGTTAAATAAAATTTCCCACATTTGAATTGGTATTTTAAGTTTTTATTTTCAGTTACTTAGATATTCAGATGTTTTGTCATTAGATTAAAAAATAAAAAAAATAACAAAACCCAGATAGGTATATCTTTTATAAAAAAAAATAACATCAAAGTATGTTTATTATTCTATGGTAACAACCAAACGACCTCCTCAAACATGAATTGTCGTTTTACAGTTACTGGATGTTGGAAATTTAACATCCAGTAACTGTGTGCAAATTTGACTTCTGGTTTCAGTCTACATTTTTTTCAGTTTGTAATACTAAAGTAGCATTCACATTGCTTCACCTGTTCACATTTGTTCATCCTATACATTCACTGCCATCCGACACTCACGGTCATGTTGTATGTAGTTTGACGTCGTAAAAATAAATGAAAAATAGCACTTAATAAAATTTAAATCAAATGAATAAAATTCACGAAAGTATGATAATTTGGTACACGATTCTGACTTTCAATACAAATTCATAGAGAATAAGACAAATTAAAGGATAAAACTTGTTTATGGTCGTTTCAGTGAAAGGACCTTTCGTCAACATTATGTCGGGTAGTAATCGGTTTCATCCGGAATCGCTAGTGATTGATGATACGATTGACTATTGATGAAACGCCTGTTCACACCTTTTTATTTTGGAGGATCATCCAGAGTGATCACTGGAAGTGAACAAATGTGAGCGCTCCTTTAGATAATCAGATGTTATGTCATTTAATTAAAAAGGATTAAGTACCGGTAACAACTAAGCATATTAATTATTATTCACCGGGAGCAACCAAACATTTTCCTCAAACATTAATTGGCGTTTACAGATTGGAAATTTGAAATATATTTACGGTGTACAAAATTGACTTCTAGTTACAGTCTACAAATCTAAATTATTATGTTTCAGTCAGCTAATTTAACGTCTAGTTACACCTTGAGTATTATGCTTTAAGTCTAAGATCTATTTAGCACCAAAATAGCTATATGTCATAATAATAATCTGCTCTATGCGTGCCAAAATCATGCATAAATAAGCACGTATTACCAAACGGATTCAATGTAGGATATACCAAAAACTTATTTTAAATAGAATCTGCAATCCAATCTACTGATGTTGGTGTGATATGTATTATCAATAACAATTATTTATTTTTCAGGTACTGATTTTAAAGTAACGAATACTCATAAAACCATAATAAAGTAAAGATTAATAACCATAACCAATAACCAATTTTCTGGCAACATTTATTTTCTAGCAACCCAGGGAGGCGTTCAAACAGTCACCGAGTGATCACTCGACGACGCTCTATCCGTTCACGCGCCCGGAGCGAGTCACCCGACGACTCGCACTGTTGCGTTCAGGCATGTCGTCGGGTGATCTACCGAAATCATAGCAAGATGATTATCACTCTGACAGTTACCTTGACGTTTGAGTGATGACGGTTGCCAAAACAATTGCGAAGTTAATCGTAATTATGGTGTATTCTTGTCTTATATAATTACTACTATACTATACCCTCACGCCATGTCCCAGGAGGGGTAGGCAGAGAGAACGGAACGCCATATAGATCTATCCTTACATACTTCTTTCGCTTCCTCTACATTCATCCAGTTTCTCATACATGCACGCTGATTTCTCTTACTCAGCACGCGTCCGTCCTTAAGAATTTGGTCCACGTGATCAAGCCACGTGGCTCTTGGACGTCCGCGCTTTCTCACACCCCTTCTTTCAGATAAATACATCCTCTTCGTCATCCTTTCATCTTGCATTCGCTCAACATGTCCAAACCATCTCAACTTGTTTACACGCATTCTGTTCACAACACTCCTCTCACATCCGCTCATTCTCCTGATATCCTCATTCTTCACTCTATCTCGCAACGTTTTACCAACCATTCTTCTCAGTGAACGCATCTCTACAGCATTTATTCCACTCTCATCCTTTTTCAACCACGTCCAAGTTTCGCTTGCAAACATAAGTGTCGGTATATAATTTTTCAAAACAGAAAATCATATTTTTTTAGTTCAAGAAGTGAAATGAAAGAGAAATTAAAATAGTTAGTGCAGATTTTAGTGAATAATTTATTTTTTACGGTTTGTTTAAATATGCATTATCCTAAAAACATTCTTAAAGCAAAGCCAATTTAACTATTC
Source organism: Athripsodes cinereus (assembly GCA_947579605.1). Lineage (NCBI taxonomy): Eukaryota > Metazoa > Arthropoda > Insecta > Trichoptera > Leptoceridae > Athripsodes > Athripsodes cinereus. The sequence continues at coordinate 26,127,094 of OX388316.1, forward strand.
AAATTAAAAACGTAATCAAGTAAAGCATGACGCACTACCGCGAATGAATCTTACGAAAATGGCGCCAGTACGATGACATTTGGGATGTGAGCGCCCTTGAGGTGGATTTTTTTTCACAAAACGGCGCTTTACAAATCATCCAAATAATAATAATAATATAAAAACGCTCAAAGTTGTTCACGATTATCCGGGGTGCCATTCACCACTCATTGCAACTTCATGGTCGCTCAGGTCACTGAACATCGAGCGATATTTATGTTACCCTGAACGCCTCCCAGATAAAGCGTTGGATTTTGACATTTGTGGCACTTATATGACAGTTTTGAGATGTTTGCATTTAGAACGTATAATATTCTATAATTATTTTGAATTTAGAATACCCCAGTGAAATTTAAAAATACCGCAAACCAAACAATAATAATTTTATTATGTGAAATTACAAATCGCGGTCATAATTCTTTATTTGAAATGTAATTATATTCCTAAAAAAGATGTTACACAAATGACGTTTTATATTTAGCTACAATTTTATTTTTGGAGTGAGACATTGCCTTAAAACGGAATTATAAAGCTGGTATGCAATTCTAACAATTTACTTTATCAATAGCCAATATCTTAATATCTAAACTTTGAAAATCTCATGTTTTTAGATGCTTGTTTTGAATAAATGAAATACTTCTAATGAAACAAATAGATGGAGGCATAATATGTGGTAATATATTACAAAAGTGCCTACTTAAATTATCACCGTATTATGTTAAATGCAAGTTTACTTATGTTATCTATGGGTTAATTAAAAATGAGAAAAATGAGGCACATGAGATGATTAAAAATGATATATTTCATGCCATTGTATTTGAGTTGGATCCCAGTTTTTGATAAAACAGATAACTATATTTTGAAATAAAAAGGAACTCTGAATATCTTACAATAAAATAAAAACATGTATTAATAGTATCGTTGTCGATATATAAGATTTTTTTAGATTTTGGAGTTTAGCATACTTCGACAATAGAACATTGAAGTATCACTGAATTAATAATTCTATGTTTTTGATATAACAGATAACTATATTTTGAAAAACTCTAAACATCTTACAATAAAATAAGAAGACGTATTAATAGTATCGTTGTAGATATATAAGATTTTTTAAGATTTTGAAGTTTAGCATACTTCGACAAAAGAACATTGAAATATCACTGAATTAATAATTCTATGTTTTTGATATTACAGATAACTATATTTTGAAAAACACTAAACATCTTACAATAAGATAAGAACATACAAATCACAAAACAAACAAACAAATGAACCAATGTACCAACCTAAATATTAATGTATTGGATTCTATGTCATTCATGTCGGCCAATATGAAATTAGCTCAAGATGTCAAAAATATGCAATTTTAACTCGCATAATTCAGGAGTTTTTATCATAACCAAACACAATAATTTATAACCAAAATAATCCCCAAATGTTTAGTTTCAGTACTGATGTATTTCTCGTTACATCCATTGTGAAATTAATTCAGTACATTGAAAAATGTTCGACCATGAATATTGCTACTTACAAAAACTTTCATAGATTTTTCCATACAAATTTTATTATTATAATTTCTTTATCAATACATAAGATATTTTAAATGTTTTTGGCCTTGAACGTGCCCAGGAGATGAGACCTCGTATAGAGTGTATTATTTTACTTCTGTCTTTCCTTATTTCAGAGTCCATTGAGGACATACGAACTAACGAACGCTTTAGAATATTTATGTGTGGATGATACATTTCATTTGATATGATAAATCTTTCTAAATTCTCTGTGTTTGATATAACAGATAACTATATTTAGAAATAAGAAGAAACTAAGAATATCCTACAATAAAATAAGAACACATATTGTCGATTGTTGTAGATAATATGAGATTTTTGTGATTTTACAAAACATCAACAAAAGATTGTTGATACATCATGATTTATAAATTCAATCTTTATAAAAGAATACTTATTAAATGTTTTCAGCTCGCATACTGGATGAGACATATCGTAAAGAGGACATAAAAGTCAAAAAACAAACAAACTAATGAACCGATGTACCAACCAAAATATTAATGTATTGGATTCTATGTCATTCATGTCGGCCATTATGAAATTAGCCCAAGATGTCAAAAATATGCAATTTTAACTCGCATAATTCAGGAGTTTTTATCATAACCAAACACAATAATTTATAACCAAAATAATCCCCATATGTTTAGTTTCAGTACTGATGTATTTCTCGTTACATCCATTGTGAAATTAATTCAGTACACTGAAAAATGTTCGACTATGAATATTGCTACTTACAAAAACTTTCATAGATTTATCCATACAAATTTTATTATTATAATATCTTTATCAATACATAAGATATTTTAAATGTTTTTGGCCTTGAACGTGCCCAGGATATGAGACCTCGTATATAGTGTATTATTTTACTTCTGTCTTTCCTTATTTCAGAGTCCATTAAGGACATACGAACATACATACGAACGCATTAGAATATTTATGTGTGGATTTATTATTTTTGCACATCATCATTATATTACAGTGTTGGCAAAACAATACAAAATTTAGAATACTATGCAGTCGCGAGATTATCGCTATAAATTGATTTCATCCATCTCACCACGAGATGTAAAATGTCTTTATTTTTTCGAACACCTGCTCTTTACAGGACACTCAAACACATACGGAGAAGAGTGGGAGACCAAGTTTTTACCGGGTGCTCCACGGGATCTTCCAAAATCTTAATTATCTTAATTATATAACTTTACACCTGCTCTTTACAAGACACTCAAACACATACGAAGAAGAGTGGGAGACCAAGATTTTACCGGGTGCTCCACGGGATCTTCCAAAATCTTAATTATCTTAATTATATAACTTTATTTGTGAAATCTTCTTCTGTTCGTGTCGGTCAGCATCAAAAATAATTAAAAAAAAAACAAAACCAAAAACATCAAATCTATATTACCATTCCCTCCCAGATAGCCAAGACCTCTCCTGCAGCTCCCCCCCAGTTGAGGTCGCTCCACGATTTCCTCCCAGTGACACTGTGACATTGACATTCTGTGTTTGTCAATCGTGTAAGACGAAAGACGTCTCTCTCAATGAAAAACACTAGAGTAGAAAAACATTCGTTTTTTAATTTCATTATGGAACTCTACTTCTTAGACACCGATAAAATGAACTTTATTTGTCATTTTTTTCTTATATATTATATGCAGTACCTACCTACTCCTAAAAGAATATTTAAGATTCTATGTGAAGGTTTATATTACACAGATACATACTTATTTTTGTATAAATAGACAGAGTATGTACGTGAATCCAATTTTCTTTCTACATATTAGCTACCTTTTTGCCTGTTGTTAGTTGTTTGTGTAAACAACAAGTCTCCCCTCCCCCCCCTCTCATTTTTCTTTCTCCAGACTTTTTTTTGTTTTTCCAATATCTTTTGTTTTTCGTGCGACTCGATATTATTTTTTTGGTCTTTTCTATTTTTATTTTTTTTCGTTTTATTTACCACATCAAAGATATTTCACAGCCGTGTTAATAAAAAAAAAGAAGTTGTTTATGTCTTGGTTGGTCTAGCATTCTAGCATTGAGACATTCTGGGAAAACTAATTTTGTAAAAACAATTTATTATCCATACACAATATAACTCAACAGATAGCGACACCCTTAGCTGACGAAAATGACAAGAGGGAGTTTATGGTGTCTCCAGTAGTGGGTAATCATTGAACTTACTGCGTGTAATAAACGTATGGGTTATCTTATCAGAAATTAAACACTTTTTTATTTATTACTACCACAGTGATGATGAGAGCAGAAGCTTTCGAAAGCCTGTTCGCGATCAATAAAGTCACAAGTGAAATTACCAAATTACCAAGAACATCTTGCTGCAGGAGGTGATCTAGAGCATAAGGCATGGAAAACCCTGAATCGTCTAAGATCTGGTGTAGTAAACTGTCGTGATAATAGAAAACGATGGGGCTTCCTACAAGAGGAATCCACACTTGTTGGAGTGTCCATTGTGCCCTGTCACTTGCACTATGGTGGATATTTTTGACGCATCTCCACCTGATGTGCGTTTTGCACAGTAATGGAGATCAGTTTGATTGTTTTTTTCTGGGTTTCGACACAATAAATAAATAAATTACCTTATATTTTGTTTTATTTTAACGAATTTTCACCCAGAACCGTCGATCAATAAGTAAAACTTATACAGATTAAGAATATTTTTTACCCATTTATTATGGGACGTGGCGTCCGGTTGGCTTCGAAAAAAAACTTTGGATTAAGTTTTTGATAGACGTTTTATGGTCCGTAAAAACCACAAGAAAATCTTAAAGGATAAGCGACGGCGATAAAACCCACGCTCTATAGAATTACATGGATATTAATAGGGAGATAAAGGTGCGACATATTCTCTCCTATATTCGTCACATCTGCATTACATCCTATCACCGCCATATTAATCCAGCAGGGCCACTCTTGACAAAACTAAACACGATCTTAATCTAGTCTTGATCTTGATCATACGACGCACGAAGTGACTATTGGCCAAAAATACACTCAAACCGATCGCGCGTTAGCGGTAGTGCGGTGTTTTTGACCATAGTCCCTTCGTGCGTCGTATGATCAAGATCAAGACTAGATTAAGATCGTGTTTAGTTTTGTCAAGAGTAACCCTGCTGATGTAACCTAATTCTATCTTATCAATCATTACATTGTCTGCACGAAATTAGTCAGTGAAGTTGAACATGTTACAGGATTCCTGAAATAATTGAGGATATCAGTGCAAAAGTAGTGTTACCCCAGACTACTTAGGAGATAATGAGGAATTAAAATTTGGTTGAACTTTTATATTTTTTTTCGTGTGAACATTATTTTAATTGATTTCTTTATTAAGGAATGTATTTTACACCAGAACCGTAGCCAAAGAAAATTGTGGGTTACACTACTTTTGCGCTGATAGCCTCAATTAATAGATAGCTACAAATAGTTCTTTGACCAGATCGAAACAAATTCTCCAGATTAATTGATTTTACACAATGTTACATGGTTCCCCAATTAAGATGTCCTATAGGTTTTAATAATATCTTACAATGACGGCATTGGAGTGCATCACACCATGTGACGATATTAGGGTTCTTTATTTAGTAGTAACGAAATGTCGTGTGAAAAAAGTGTCCGCACGTCCATTCTCATCACAATGCTGGTTTTGTGAGGTCGTTTATTACGAACAAGATTAGCTGGGGACGACAGGTAGCATTTGACTTTCCCATAATCGCTTCTATTTCTTTCTATTCCTCTCTCTCTCTGTCTGTGTTTCACCTGACCTTCTGAACAAATAGGCTTTCTTAACGGGGGATGTTCTTATATCCTGAATCACAGGTTTTCTGAATGATTTATAGAGCAAGCTTTATATCTCATTTATATGATAAGTTGTATGCTTTATTCTTTCAAATATCCTAGACAGATTTCTTATTAGAGTTATTCCAGACTTTAACACTGTTTTATTGTAGCAATTTTTTATGCGTGAATATGTCGACTACTCCATTTGTTGTCATCATGAATAGACGCTATTCTTCAGCTTGCAAACAGTTTAAAAAGAAATAATCGACATTGTATTAGCTTAGTACGATTTCAGGGGTTGTCTTTTACTATGACGACATTCGGTAACTATTCAGTTAAACGCCATGTCTTCATTTAGTTATTTATTTGCAGGCACAAAACAGACAATAACTAAGTGCGTAAGTACAGAAAAAGGTAAATGTTTTAAAGTTCGGCAATCATCCAACACCATGCGCCATAATTAAAATATATAGGTACCTTTCCTAATGGGTGCTATATTGTCTATTTTTTAACCGATCCTCCCAAGAAACGGATGGTTCTTCAGGTTCTTTCAAAAACTCTTTCTATTTGTCTCTTCTTGCGAATTCGGAGCTTGCTTGTTCGTCTGAAATCCACAATACCAATCATTCTCTCTTCAAAGTCTCTATTCATGTAGAGATATATATATATATATATACAGATATGTCATAGAGAGAAAACGAGAGTGATTGGGGTAGGAATATTATGTATACTGTCTCTACATAAAGGGCGTCTGATGTTCCCAGACAATTTATTGTTAAATGGTTGTTGCGATTGCTGATTATATAAAGAACAAAAGGCCCTGCCGTATTTTGTTATTACACAAATTCATAAGATAAATTGTTTGTGGCTCTTTAGGAAACAATGAATACATCAGCTGTATTTGTATGTATATTATTATCTTGGCCAAATTTATTAGAGGAATGCTCTATTGAACATCACTGATCACCTGATGAAAATATTACGTATCCACTTATAAATGCATAATGTTTAAAAGGTATCATTGAACATTTTCAAATCCGCGCCGAGGTCATAATGACAGCCTCCCCGAATGTCTTAAATTTTTATGACTCGGAGAGTGCTACCTGTTTTTTTAGTGGCGAATGGTGAGTACATTAGTTACCTCACTTAATTAAATATGCTGTGATGGTGTGGAAAGAACTATGAATTGAAATTTTTTTGAAGAAATATATGATCGGTGCAATATAACCAAATTCATACGAAATATATGAATTGGCACGGCATTGGCATTTTCACACGGAGAGGATAGCTTTTATGTTTATTACTTGCGGCTAGTCTGAATTTAAGACGTGAAACATAATTATTTTTTCGAACGTTTGCTTTTTCTTTAAAAAAACTTGCTGAAAAGAGTGGGATACTTTTTATCCGGTTGCTCCATGAAACACGCTCTCTCTGTCTCTCCCTCTGTCGTTAATCACCTATGTATATTATTATACAAATCTAGTTATGTTTGTTTTGTTGAATAATATACCTACCTACATAATATATCGACTGCCCGGTTCCGCAACTCAACAAGTCGAAATTTTCAAAAAAAAATATTTAATTTATAAGAAATGTAAGCAACTCCACTCTATCAATTCCACAAACAAATACTTACATATAAATACTAAAAAATACACGGTTCCCGTTTTATATTAAATATTTAGTTAATGAACAAAAATTAGTGTATTTACCTGTATAAAAATTAATGTTGACGACCGGTGTGGCGCAGAGGCTAACGCACTTGCCTTGGAGTCATGAGGTTCCGGATTCGATTCCCGGCCAGGGCAAAATGAAGAATGACCTTTTTCAAATTGTCCTGAGTCTGGGTGTTACATGTATATGCGTTCAGTGCATTGTATATGTGTATCGTCGTGTTAGTACCCATAATACAAGAGTCATATCTTAGTTTGGGACTAGCTCGGTCTGTGTGAATTGTCTATGTATGTTATGTTATGTATGTTACCTATTTTCTTTTCCACAAATAAATACTTATTTCTAATAGTTTACCTATTGAACGAAACAAAGACAACATAATACCTCTAACAGTGCGATTATTATTTAGTATATTTCATTTTCTGTTAAAGCATAGTACAAATATACCAAAATTGAAAAAAAATAACTTTTTCTCGAATGTATGACATTTCTACTTGTTGGCTTTTAAAACTGGACAATCGATCGATATGTATTGCGTATGCTGAAAAATAAAAATTGGCAATCGTATTTTGAAATGACTCCCCCGAGGTGCACTACTGATACAGCACAAAGTCAAACAAATTCATATCACCTACACAATATAACTTGTCATGCTTTATATCGGACTATTATTATTTGTGTAGCATAATGGTGGCTATTGTTATTGTGTTTAGGAGCAGGATCTATAAATGTTATTTAAATGTAATAAACAATTTACCGTGTTTCTTTTCGCTGAATTAATAAAGTCACCGAATTAAAAAATCCGGTTACGCATTGGAGCGGTTATTATATTAGGTGTTTGTGTACTTATAAATTAATACTGAAGAAGGCTGAAAAATGAGAAACTGCAATGTAGTAAAAAAAAAACAATTTACCGTTCGTATAACAACGAAATCTTGGGATGTCTTTGGAAGAGGTGACGCATTTGGCGCAGATTCGCTCTGAATGGAGGAAGCTGGTTTCTGCCTTGTACTCCCGAGAGGAGCGTTGAGGACAATGATGATGATGAGGAATACGCGGTCAGCCAATGGTCAAGCTGCACAATTTTATTTATTTATTCATTCTTTGCTGTACATTGATCGCAATAATACAATTTATTTATGCATCAATATACAAAACAAAAAGAAGTGATACAATACAGTACAATAAATACAAAAAAAGAAGGGGGGGGGGGGGTTGATGGGTTTAAGGTTTCAGAGGCAGAGTATGAGGAAAACATTTTCTCTTTAACGGCTCGTTTGAAAGACGTCAGATTTTGAGTCGACCTAAGGTTTTCTGTCTCTTTTGATATTTTCATACAAACGATGTTTTTTTACCATTGTTGTTGTCAATATCCCCTTTATATCCACTGCTGACAGATTTCATTAAGAGTGAAAATCCATTCACGTCGTGTAAAAATATTAAAACGCGCAGATAAATTGTATTTTTGTTGTTTATTTTTAGATTCCCAGAGATTAATTGAATTTTCGATACTATATTAATTCATCAAGAATTTTTAATATGTGAATCGTCGAAGTTGTAGGAATGTTGTGGAAAGAGTTGACTCGAATAATGCGGAATCATTCTCAATAGAAATGGCTTGTTGTGTTTATATTTTACTGTGGATGATACAACGATAAATTTGATGTATAAAAAAAATCGGTCGTTCAATTATTAATTCAACTATAGGCAATCCACTAGAACCCAGCAAGAAAATATATATTGATGTTCATAGTTGTATTTATAATTATAATCCTTCACTGTACACTGTACAAGATATCGTTGCAATCCTAGATGGTAAGATGAGGAAGAAAAAGTGCAGATTGTCCAGGTGCAAAAAATAATAGGTAAATGCATAATTTTGAAGAAAATGCAAACTAATGCAACTGTGATGACACAAAGGTTGCATAAATTCAGGAGCATAAAATATGTACGTTCGCTTGAAAATAACCAAGTCTATCTATTTATATTATGGCAGCATCTCCCATAAATAGGAAACTTAGGCTCGATATTATAATATGCCCTTAGGGTAACCCTTGTCCTGAGATAACCCTTAATTTGATAACTTTAGTTTTTCAAACCAAATACGTAATTTTGTAGAACTATTTTGAACCGAAATGTAAGGGACCGATAGAGTGATATACTGTGACAGGTAATAAATAGCCTGATTAGACTGATTGATTTTTAAAATTTATATTTATAATAAATGACATAATGGTAATAGTACGCAGGTGTGTGGGGTGATAAGTAGTACAAAGGGTCACTCTGTCTTTTCTTTATACTTTGGTGAATAATGGTTATGAAATATTGAAGTTTATTGAATGCAAAAGCGGGTTAACCGAATTAAGGTCTACCTTAGGATAAGGGTCACCCTAAAATATTGTTATTGCCTCACAATATTGTTATAGCCTACCTACATACCTTGTATTCTTTTTTTTGCAGTGTTCTTTGTACCATCATACCTATTCTTATTATTCTTTGTACATATTATATTATTAGGTGCCTACTTGTTTGATAACATTATTTTGCTGTGTACCTATGCATTGCTAATGTGTTTGTGTGGGTAGATACTTTTGTTATATGTTTTCGCTATCTGTTGTTTTTATTGTATTTTTTTCTTTTCTATGTTAAAGGCTTATATAGCCGTTCACTGTGTAAATAAATAAATAAATAAAATAAAAGTATATTGAAATATTGAGTCTTATAGGTTAACTGTATTTGTATAGCGAGTATACAAATCATATATTTTGTGCTATATAAAATAATTCATTCAGAATGGGTGGCCTTACCTTAGCATTGCTGAATTGAAGACGTTCAATCTTTTCTACGTGATGTTTTTACGGATGTTTGCCATTATCAGGCACATTTCGTGTGTAATAATAGTAAATTAGCAAAATATTCTTATAACCTCCAAAAATTTCATTTTTACCCCATTTGGGGTAATTTACCCTGGTTCCACGACTGCTGATGTGCAGTATAGAATGAATAAGTAAATATACATTCTTATTTATAAAACTTTCTTAAAGTCAGAACTCCTTCATAGCGAATATTCGATCTAATTTATGGATCTGAAGGTTCGTAGTGTAATGAAAGCGTGGAGTTATTTCAGACAAAGTCCATCTTAAGGATATTATTACAGATCCGCATTGTTCCGGACGACAGGGAGATTTTATTACTACGTCGTCTATATCTACTTGATTCACTGCAGCGAATTACTCTGTATTATTTAGGAATGATTCTCAATGTGTGGTTCGTAATACATCCAGGATAAAAGTTATGATTTAGAGAGTGAAATTTGAAGTTCTGATGTTCATAGTTTTAAAATCTAATACGTTTTAATGCCTTATTTGGTACATAATGTACAGTAACGCCTTCATCTAAAGAATAATTGTGGGCTAATGCGTGAACAGTTGCTAAAAAAAATTGCTACTACCACTATTATCCCATGACGGCATATCCCACAAGTGGGGTAGCTAGTCATCAGATCAGCTGCATCCAAGCTGCGTCCTCTCCGTGTCAACAAAAAATAAGACATTCAGGATGGGTGGCAAGCCTCATCGCTGAATTCGAGTTGTAAAATGTTTTTTTTTTATGTTTTTGTACACCAATTTTTTAAATGACACTCGAAAACTTACGGCAAAGAGTGGGAGACCAATTCTTTGCCGGGTGCTCCACGGAGCAGATTTATTTACATGTATTTTGTTGATATTAAATAAAAGTTAGTTATCACTGAGTACTCTTAAGTTGTGCGTTAGGTTTGTGATCGCAATCGGGAAGTAAAATGAGTGAAAAAGCAACATTTAATGTATTTTTCGTTATTATTTCATAAATGAATTTTGAAATTTAATGTCATTGTGTGCTACGTAGGTATTCCAAATATTGTGAATTTATCTGCTTATCCACCTTAAATTACCATCCCTCTTATAATTAATATTTGTTACTTTGAAGACATGGAAGTCTTGAATATATTAATGTAACCTTTAAAATATTCCTTTTATACATTTCTTATGGCCACACTGAATGGAAAACTTTCATATTCACAAAGCTGTTAGACTTGGACACGTCACCTGTAATAAAATTTTCTAAATCCAGAGGTCTTGGGTGTTATTCAATTATCTTTTGATCTACCCATATCTCAATCATAAAATGTCTTTCATTTTCCTTACTGACAATATACGATACAACCGAATGTAGAAAATAATATGATAAATCAGTATCCAATAGGTTTGGTGAGACCTTATTCATTTGTTAATTATTTTCATGGCGCATTGCGCAAGTTTATCGCAGACGGGTGATTTCTTTCAACTATCCCGATTTCATGCAAATTTCATTATAAAATTACATGAAAGGAAGTGAGGAGGTACAAGAGAACAAATAGGAAAAAGGATTAGGACACAGACGTTACATTTTAAGTGATAAAATTATCCTCGTGCAATCTTATCCCGGAAGGTAGACCATCCTAACAGCGAGCACTATGAACTAAAAAAGAGTTCGATAAAAGTTGTGAGCTGAGCAGGTTTCGCCTGAAGACGCTCGCTCTTGGATCTTCACAAATATATTGATTGTGTGATTGTATTTAAAATAATTGTTTTTCTATTGAAAATTGCTTGTAATAAACACGCAAGTGGTCCTCTTTGTGCCAACACGTTAAGACATTCAAGACTGATGGCATACTTCATCGCCAAATTTAAGATGTTAAATGCCTTTTTGGAACATCTGCTTTTTTAAGACCACTCGAGAACTTACAGAAGAGATTAGGAGACCTATTTTTTACTGGGTGCTCCACTGTTATTTTATCTTTAAATGCACCGAAATGGATTTTTTTACATTCATTGCATGCAGGTAATCAACTGGTTTCTCTACTCGTCGCCATGCTGGTATGAATGAAAACAAAGCAATGAAAATGACACGAAAATTAACAACATGAATGAGCAGACAAATTTTCCTCAAATTCCATATACCAGTATTTTTTTCAAACTTGAAAGACAAAATAATTTTGTTTAATAATGGCTGGTTTAAAATTACCTCATTTAATTTTTCTTATCTTAAATAGTATCTACTTTCCTTGTTAACATCTTTTCTTTCTCCTGATTCATTCTTACACCCTCGCTCTTACTTCATTTCACCACAGCTGGGTGTTAACGGTTAATAGATTAACGAGTTAATCAACTTCGTTAACTTTTAAATTAATCCAATTTTATACCTTAACGTTTTTGTTATTGGATTAACAATTGCCAACGTATTTTTTTTATTAAGGAGTCCTACTCTGTCATTTGCTACATTTCCACCTCATAAAATTCATGTATCAGGAAAATTGAAAGTGTATTGTAGTTGTGTTGTTGTCTGGATACTGTTGTTTTTCTTCTCGGATCGCATTGGCCTTCAGCTGCAATGGTCTTTGTAAGAATCGTCTCGTTGTCAATAATAATAATAAGAAGAACATCGTGGATGTAGCAGTGGCGGAACTAGACTTTTGGTATTGGGCATGCGGTTTGTGTACAGTATGTAGAATTTATTATTATTATATGTTTGAAACCAATTGTTGGCCCAAACCTACATTATTTTTCTGTCCACAATAATTATCCAGATAGTTTAAAATGACCATCTTTTACAATGTACCGTTTTAATTACACCAACATTTGAAGAAGGTAAATATGTCAGGATGAAAAAGTTGACTCAAGATGCAAAGAGGTGGAATGGGACAGAAATATTTTGAGGGTCATACTAATGTAGGTATCTATGGTAATCATTGAACGGAAGTTTGCAAAAGATTTGCTATCGTTTGGCGGAAGATTTAAATCAATTATAATTTACTTGTAGTTTTTTTAGATATTTCGTTTCGGAAATTATAGATTTAGTCCTTGGGCATGCGTTGCTTTTTTGCATGTATGGAAGGCACGCCACTGGGATGTAGATAATAATAATTATAGTCTAAAAGATTCCAAAAGGTTTTGACCGGTCCACCTCTCAGGCTGTCTATAATGGCCCGTTCGTAAGGACGAAGTTTTACTCAGTAAGTGCGTATAAATAGAAGTCCCACGACTTCCGAAATATCCGTACGTAAGATCGGAGTTTTTAATATACCTACCTTCCTCCATCCTTCTTAAGTTTGCTTGAGCATACTTGGTATCACCTCTACTTACATAGAATAATAACTCATTAGAGATGAGTATCATTGTCTTGTCCAAAATTTAATCGATATTATTATCGATTTTGCAAACAATGGCTTGTGATGGGGAAGTTTCGATGACCTACTTCTAAAGAGTTTATTTATCTATAATCTAGATTCTAGAGCAAAGGTGGCCAACCCGCGGCCCGCGGGCCACATGCGGCCCGTTGGGTGTCTACGTGCGGCCCGCGAAGCATATGCACATTTTTTTAATAATAGTCGGTACAAGTACCCGTTACTTTTTTGAAAGAGGTATTTAGAGAAAATATTGTTAAAGAAATCCGAGGAGTTTTGAAACATTTTAAATTCCTATACCATTTTGGAAATTAGGCGACGGGGGGGTAGAAATTTTAAGGTGAAGTAAAATTATCACATGGTCCATATATGGAATATACTATAATTGTGCGGCCCGGTAGGAAATCTCATTCTGAAATTTGGCCCGGCTGTTGAAAAGGTTGGCCACCCATGTTCTAGAGCATTACGTCATTTGCCACAAGTGATGTAGCCAATGTAATAAATGTAATAAGCATGCCAACCGTCCTCGTTGTTGCTACCACTATTATTACTACTACGCCATCAAGATATATCCCACAAGGGGGGTAGCCAGCGGACTCACTGAATGCACAGAGTAAAGAGTACATTCAGAATGGTCGTCATGGCTCATCCTGAATTGTGAATGTTAATTGCTTTGTACACGAGGTAAGAACACCCATCTTTTACAGAAAAGAATTGGAGACTTGTCATTTATCGGGGACTCCACAGTCATTTCTCTGCCGATAAAATGTAAATACGACCAGAATGTTACCTTTATTTTTTTTTAATTAATTATGGGGCATTTTGTTAGATGATGGCTGACCTCTGAAAGATTTTCATTTTTATCTGATTTGTAGCTACTGTCTGGTTTGTACTTTGATCAATTTTTAACCGGGTGCTCTGGGAGCTCACTCTTTTCCGTAAGTTTTCGAGTGTCCTGTAAAAGGTAGGTGTTCGAAAAATAAAAACATTTTACATCTTAAATTCTGCAGTGAGGTTCCTGCATCCTGAATGTCTTAATTTTTTGTTGTCGCGAAGAGGACAGCTTGCATATTTATTTCATGCAGCTGATCTGCTGGCTACCCTACATGTAAGATATACCGTGATGGTATAGATGAAAAAAATATACCGAAGTTCTCTGTTAAAAATCGCAAAGGCAGCTTAAACCTGATGTGGTCGTTTTGTGTGTTAAATTTACATCGATTATTTCAGTTTGAATTGGCTTGGCACATTGTTTTATGAAACCATATAGATATTATTGTGTCGTCTACCTACAAAAATTACTCGCTATGAATTCGTCGCGACGCCCGTTCCGGTTTACAACGATGTCCATAATAAACAGGCCTACTTACATATCTACATAATATTATTATTTCCTATAAACACACAACAATACAATAGCGGAGGATAAATGGGTTAATAATAACACAATACGATATAATGTAATATGCTATTCAAATATTCATGTCTCTAATATTACATAATATAAGGTACACTCGGATTGGGATACGTACTCACAATTAAGGAATAACTATTCCTGCAGTTATGCCTGGCTAATCATTTTTGTAAAATTTTACTAGTTTTTTATTTAATTGTGTTTGGGCCTAATGCGTTCATTATTATTATTATTGAAAATACATTGTAGTTTCTGCCGAAACTATTACGGCATTCGGTCAATGCGATCCAAAATAAACAAAACATTTACGACAGAGTTTCTACTTTTCATGTGGAATATGTTTGTATTCTGGACAATACCTATTGTTAATATTAGCCCTGACCAGTGTAAGTCAGATATAAATATGTATGTTTTTGTCAATACTGGTTTAACCCTCTCGCTACCAGTGGATTACTTTCTAACTAGAAAGGAAACAAAATTATAATTTATGGTTAAATTACTAAGAAGGGATGGTTCTACCTATATGGTGAAATAAATATTGTTCTATTGGAGTCACTAATTGATGTATTTTTTTTTTCAACTTTGAGTTTTATATTTTGGTTGAGATTTTCATATTTACGACTTTTAATTACAAAAATTAAATACATGCTATCGTTTTATGCATCTATTATTTTGTATATTTTATTACTGTTTATTTTTGCTACAATATTTTTGAATAAAGGTTAGTTAGAAAAATTCACGTCTCTGCGTTAAACTTGCCTTCTGAATATTGGTTTGAATATTTTTTTTTTGATTTTGTCATA
Source organism: Athripsodes cinereus (assembly GCA_947579605.1). Taxonomy (NCBI): domain Eukaryota; kingdom Metazoa; phylum Arthropoda; class Insecta; order Trichoptera; family Leptoceridae; genus Athripsodes; species Athripsodes cinereus. The sequence goes on from OX388316.1 coordinate 26,142,586, forward strand.
TTAATGTGTAAAATCTACAGTACCTACAGAATAAACAATTAAATCAATTACAACATCATAAAGTTAAGAACACGTCTTTAAGCTACTGACATCCTTGTACCTTGTGCATGGACCTCGCTCAAAAAAAACATAAAAAATATTTGAAAAATTCTTTCACCCAAAGTACACAAATTCACTGTCGTGATAAGAAAAATTCCAGGGCTCTGCAATTTTATTTATTTAATTCTTCACTGTGCATTGGTTACATTATTTCAAATCAATACAAAGTATCATGAAAATATCAGTTATACAATTTATTTGGTATTCAGAGGGTTAAGAGCACTATATTATAATACTGGTAGTTATATGACATGTAAATAAAATTATTCATATTTATCACGTGTGTATTGTTTCGTATGTATGTATATAATATATATTATCTTCTTTATTGATTTATAATATTATGTGCTTCTTTCTCTTTTACAAACTGGTCATTATGTCGATGAACGAAATATACGACAAACTATATTATGTTTATGGACACCATAGACTTTTGGACACTTAGTTTACGCACGAGAAGGAGGGGGTATACATTTATTATTATAAAATTTCAATGAATTGTCTGACAGATGGTCTAAGTATTTCTGGATACATTATTTTTCGACCGAATGGTAGAAATTGTGGAGTAGTTCAAGTAACCTTATTATGTGACAATGCGGATTTTTTTCATGAATCTTTACATTTCCGTAAAATTAAAATTCGTAAGGTATCAATTTTATGGGCCTCTTTTCACGTGAACAAAATGAATCAAGAGTGTTGAAACCAAACACACGCCTCTTAATTAGTAATATACTTGTATCCTGAAGATCTACAGAGTAGGATTCAAAACTGAATCTCTCGATTAAAAATCCAAGAATTAACGCACAAACTATTAAACACTTCAATTTTTATATGTCTATGTCTTTATGGCATCACCCATTAGTGGGAGTAGTTATCGGACCATCTGCATGTAATAAACATGATGTTCAGCTCACCGTGCCAATAATAAACAAGATTTTCAGGATGGGTGGCCTCATTGCTGAATTAACTAAATGTTTTAACACTTCAATTACTGCTGCTTGATTATCGATTTATCGATATAAATTGAATAAACGTATTGCACATCTCTAGATGTCTCTTATAATAATCTCCATGGTCGTCATACTAGTGTAATCAGCGTAATAATTGTTGACACATCTCATCTTCTTATTCAATCTCCTGCATCCCGCTGCGATCCTGATAACAACTTCCTTGTTACTTCTCTCACTTCTCTCATCTTGATTAAAAATATTATTATACTCTACTTATAAACGTAATAAGGTAATTGTTTTATTATAACGAAAGGCATTAAGGACATATCATGTTGAAGGTGTGTTTGACAGAAATAGATGTAATTATTTTGTGATAAATTTGTAACAAAACAAAGACTTAAATGTGCAATAAATATTGTTTAATTTTCGGGATCTTCGTGTTCGTGTTACTGTTTATTTTGAGTTTTCGGTGAGCGTGTTGTCGCCATCTTCAGGAGTTTTTATTCCAGATAACATGATAAACACTGTGAAAACCTGGATAATTATGTGTAAAATAAATTTATTAGTTGGATGTATGGGTTAGCTGGAAGATATAGCGCTTCTGCTATAAACTTGCCCATTGTACAAAATTTGTTTGTCTAGTTTAAATTCTGCCATGTTTATTTTCTTATGATAATTTTTTGTGTTAGCTTCTGGAATCGCATTGGTCTTCAGCTGTAGTGATCCTTGTAAGAATCGTCTTGTTGTCAGTAATAAAATAATAAACATTGGCCATAAACTGAAATGGTCTCAATAGAATATTCTGCATTTTCAATAATAATAATTTAATTGAACACTGTTTATTATGTAACATATTTATTTACACTTTCCACACTGAATTTCTCCTCACACGATTCAATACTAAACAAGCGTGAACTTAGCCGTATAGTTTTCCGTTTTATAAAACGGTAATATAATATGCGGCGTAGCCTTTGACGACTTTAACGGATCGTAACGGATAATGAACATCGAGTCGTAAAGGCGTGATACGAAATAAGTTTCCGAGAAATGCGACGTCTGTATCGGAAGGCTCTTATCACATTAGTTATGTAGATACGCGAATACGTACTTCTTTATTACGGAAAAAAATGTACCGATATGTATATTATGTATGGTTGTAGTATATATATATATATATGGACAATTTGTAAAGCGCCGTTTACTCATAACATGACCTCAAGGGCGCTGTAAATCGTATCCATCACCCGAAACTCCCAGCAAAAAGGTGTGTCTTCAACCCTCTTTTAAAACTCTCTCCATTCACCTCCTCTCGCAGACACAGAGGCAGCTTGTTCCAACATCTGGGACCCGCAACACTAAACGCTCTATCTCCAAAGCCGTAGTACTGAAGATATTGGATATAAAATTCTGAAAGGAAAACACGTACGCTATTGCTAATTTACACTATTCGCAGTTTTATTCCTTCGTTTAAAAAATGTGACAGATTTTTTTTCAGTTGTAAATAATATTTTGTTTTGGAAACTCCTTGCTCATCGCATTGGCCTAAAGCTGTCATTAAGCGCAAAGGTAATTTAGTGAATATTTCTTATTAACTCGTAATTAATTTTTTACTCAATCACTTTGTTAGAATAACAAATTGTACTACTGCAAAGTAATCATTTTATAAATTGTTCTATACTATACCCTCACGCCGTGTCCCAGGTGGGGTAGGCAGAGAGAACAGAACGCCATGTCGCTCTATCCTTATATACTTCTTTAGCTTCCTCTACATTCATCCAGTTTCTCATACATGCACGCCGATTCCTTTTACTTAACACGCGACCGTCCTTGAGAATATGATACACGTGGTTAAGCCACGTAGTTCTTGGACGTCCGCGCTTCCTCACACCCTCTCTTTCAGATAAATACACCCTCTTCGTCAATCTTACACCATCCATTCGCTCCACATGACCAAACCATCTCAATTTATTTACACGCATTCTAACAACAATTTTCCTCTTGGATCCACTTTGTGTTTTTTTTTAACATTTTAATTTTTTACCTATAATCAAGTTTTATTCAAGTATATTTATGTAATTTATAATCAGTTTGTGTGCTTGCTAGCTATTATTTTTGTCTGTCAAATTGTTATTGTTGTTGTTTTTTTTGTATAACATGTAAAAGGCTCTGCCGTATAAAAATGTAAAAAAATAAATAAATAACTTTAATTATATAATCACCATCTGGATTTTATTCCTGAATTATAGCTTAATCTACATAAAGGAAGCAGCCTTAATAAAAATTAAAAATATCTTATGAGGGGTTCTGTGGTTTCCCCGTAATCGAACAAAGGCAAAATGCTGAAGGTGTTTTTATTTAATACCGTCTATCTCACAACTTTATTATAGCATAGTTGGCCATACCTAATACGAGCTTATCTCTCATGGGAAAGTTTATGTTTTCTGTCACATTCACATTTATTCACAGTGTCGGTGTTTAGATAGTAGAATTCCATAGCGAAATAATTAAAACAAATGTTTTATTCTACTATTTGTTTATTTGACGAGAGAGACGTCTTTCGTCTTGGTAGGACATTGTGACGACGATTGACAATGAATGTCTTAACAAAACGAAAGACGTCTCTCTTGTCAAATCAACAAATAGTAGAATAACACATTTGTTTTATTTATTTCACATTCACATTTGCCTGACGATAAAAGCGAGAGCGTTCGAAAGCCGGCTCGCAAATTAATAAGTCACAAGTGGAATTATCAAATATTTTTGTTTAATTTTTATTTCTTATATAAGGAGCTTCCACCAAGAACAGTCAGATGATAAATTAAACTATGTCGAATATTTGGGATCACTAGTTTTCAAAAATGTCCGCAATAACTAAGAATTAAGTAAGAAAGTATAAACCTAGTAGGTATGCAGTAAGTATATGAGAATATAATACTATATGCAATAACATGACAGGCTACATGGAACAAGATGTAATAATGATACATACAGTGGAGCGGTAACAACACAAACCAACGATACAGAAAGGACACTCGAAAACTTACAGAAAAGAATGAGAGGCCATTTATAGATGTTAAAGTTCTTCCCGGTTTACCGCATCTCGTTGATCTCGTCTTGACGTTTCGACTCTACTGATGAAGTCATTATCAAAAGTATGAAAGAATGCAGGGTCATTCAGTGTCAATTCAACACAATTTTGGGAGATTTTCAGAATTGATGTCTCAGATTTTCATGATTTTTTTTATCCCATTGAGATCCCATAATAGAATTTTGGTATATGTATAAATACATTACAAACTATTTTTGACAATTTTTTGGAATTTTTAAAATTGTCACTTTTTGAAAAATTTATTTTTTTAAATTTTTTTTTTTTTTAAACCGTGACCCCTATCCTGTGGCACACCAGATTAAAGCCCCATTCAACAGCTTTAAAACGAGACGTTTCCCGGGTTTATATCATCACTGGTTGCCAGTCTATAGGCATCCAAAGATGCCAAGACATGAGATTTTTTCATAAAAATTGTGATTTTTAAAAATTAATAACTTCAAAAATAATTGTGCTACATAACTGAAATTTGGTATTTTTTCATAAGTCTATGATATATTGCTGTATAAAAAAAAATCATGAAAATCTGAGACATCAAGTCTGATATACATAATGTACAAGGCATTACATACATATTATTTTAGTTAATAAGATTAATGTAGATGATTATGAGTTGATAGTGCTTGTGAGGAAATTTTATTACCCTCCTAAATGGCGCAACCTGATTGCTCTAAATGTTGTCTGAATTCTCCCTCACGACCTCTAGCGAAGTAATTTACTTTGAATATTTATACTCGCAATACATTATCTTAAAGTAATTGCAAGAGTTGGCTTACATAACAAATAAACGCAGTAATAAGTTATTTATGAATGACCTATAGAATGACTGATATTTATTATTTTTCACACGTAGAGGACAGCTTGCATGTTTATTACATGGTCTGCTGGCTAGCCCACTAGTGATGGTGTAGTAATATAGGTATTTATTATTTGTTTATTAGTCATGGACCTTCCGGAGTAAATGGGGTCTTCACCTCTTCATTGTAAGTTTTCGATTGTGATGAAAACGATTGTTTTATTTTGCATCGGCAAGAAGATGACTACCTGCAAGTTTAATATTGTAAATTTAGATCACGGGCTACCCCACTTATGGGAGCACTGTTGAAATAACTTTTTTCTCGGATATTTCAGGAGTCCAATTACAACTCCTATTTATCCGTACTTATGGGAGAAACCGTAATGGTATGGATAGATACAGATCTAGTGAATTTTCCAAGTATCATAAAAGAATATATTTTTTGTCTATCTATCCTATCACGCCATATCCTACAAGTGGGGTAGCCAGCGAACTAACTGCATGTAATAAACACGCGTACTGTCCTCTTAATACCAATAAAATAGCCATTCAAGATGGGTAACATGCCTAATCGCTAAATTGTAGATATTAATAATTGTCTTAGACGTGATGCTTTTCGAACACCTGTTTTTTATAGGATACAGGAAAACTTACAAAAAAGAGTGGGCGATCTATTCCTTACCAGGGACTTCACGGGCTAGACTAATTATTGTTTGTTACAAACATGCAAGTTGTCCTCCATGAGTTAATAAATAAATTAAGATATTTAGGATTAGTAGCATGTCTCCATGTCTCATCGCTGGAATAAAGATGTTAAATTTCTTATAGTGATGTGTTTCGAACACCTGCTTTTTACAGGACACCTAAACACTTTGTTTGAGGTCCGAGTATCCATTACACCATTATATAAACTTGTACTTGTTTATTATTAATCCAAACCATATATGGAAGAGATTGCTTTTCAATCAACATCTTAGTGCTTAATAAAATGATATTCGCAACAGTGGCGCAACTAGACTTATATATTGAATATATAAATTTAAATTTTATAAGATTTAAATTTTATAAGATAATAGATTTCTCTTTGGTATAGAAATTTAAGAAAATGCAAAATTTTATTTTACAATCCCTACCCCTATGTCGTCAAGTTTTCGATTTAATAATTATACTAATAATAAACTCTTTATTGTTCAAATAAGTATATCACTCAAAAGGCTTACTTATTACCTGAAGGTAATCTTTTCTATGAAATCTGTAACTATATAAGTGTGACATTGTTTTACAAGAATAGAAATTTCAAAGTTAATAACAAAAAAAAATTTTTTTTAAAACGAATAATTATAGGAATTTGAAAAATCCCTAGTGTTTTCATTATCGTTTAAGTATTTTTAAATTACACTGAGAAAAATACTAACGAAATTTCACAACGAATAATTGGTACGTACTATCAGATTAGGACCAGAGATCGTACAAACGATTTATTAGTACGAATCTATAATATTAACTCTTCGCAAACAAGTTGTTGGTAAATTTACCAATGATTTGTTTGCGAAGAGTTAATATTATAGATTTATACTAATGAATCGTTTGTACGATCTCTGGTCCTAATCTGATAGTACCGTACCAATGATTCGTTTTGAGTATTTTTCTCAGTGTATGCCTAATCTCTCCAATGTTAATTTAGGTAATAAAAATTGCATTCATACATACAATTGTTAAATTGTTACGATTTGTGTTGATATTTTGCGTGCATGAAAAGTGCACCGTCGTGGACATACGGTCTTTTTTGCATGTATGGAAAGCATGCCACTGACTTCGACATACGCATACAATCATACATACATACTGTCCTTCGTCTGTTATGTATGCATTGAGTAATCTCATGTAATAAACGAGTTTATAACAACAACATAAATTCGCCAATTTAATAAACTCCTAGGCAGTTATTAGTTAAATAAACACCGGCATACAGTGAAATTCCTCGTCATTTAACTAAATCGCAATGACACGCTAAACGTTTCAAATTTGGTCGTATCGAAAACCACTCCATTTGAAACGGCTGCTATGACAAATGCCGCCAGATCATTTAAATTTAGTTCACAACTTTGGCATTGTGGCGGTAATAGTGTTAATCTCAATGATGGCGTCAAAAAAAACATCAAGATGAATGAATATAAATTAAAATCGTATAGATCTGCCGTGAGAATGAATAATGAGCTATGTTTGAAAAAATAATAAAAAACACCAACACCACTGGAATCTTCTAAATTGTCATTGATTCAAATTGCTAATCCTTATCGCTTTGTAAAACGTAACATACTAAGATAGGAATTGAAATGAAAAAATTATTTAGTAATTCAACTTGTGAATTTATAAATTTGCGAGACGGCTTTCGAAGACTTCCACTCTCATCGTTAGGCAAACGTAGAGTGAAACTTCAAACTTAAGTTTCTTTAAACGATTTGTCATTTTAACCATTTGGTTTGATTAACCGGTTAACTAACCGGCTGGTCATTTACTTAACTGACAAATTAAATTATCAGGTGGTGACTTAGTCATAATGTTGGGTGTATCACTAATAACAATATGAAGTTACTTTTTATATATTAGGCGTATCATACTCTATCTGTCCAGTTGTGAAACAACATGCGTGGGTGCACAGCTAAACAACACACCATACATCACTCTCATTATCACTATACTAACTAATACTACTACTACTATACCATCACGGCGTATCCCACAAGTGGGCTATCCAGTAAACCAGCTGCATGTAATAAACTTACAAGCTCTCCTCTCCGTGCTAACAAAAAATCAAGACACTCAGGATGGGTGAATGCAAACCTTATCGCGCTGAAATTAAGATGTAAAATGTCTTTATTTTTTCGAACACCTGCCTTTTATAGAACACCCGATAACTTTCGAGAAAGAGCGGAAGTCCAATTCTTTGCAGGACATTCGATTAGTTACAGAAATGAGTGGGAGTCCGAATCATTGCTGGCAAATACTGCCGAGTTCCACAGAACAAACTAACCAAAGGCACAACAACAAGTTAAAATTGACAGACGTGTTTTTTTTCGCTCCCGTAAAATAATTACTTTATCACAGTGCTATACAATATAGTTTGATCAAGAGTGATGCTTACTGTGAAAAGGATCGTCGCGCATCTTTTACAAATAAATTCCCGGTGTAGCGCTTCATATAAGGTACAAATTTCTCATATATTCTATCATAACTTAAGCACATCATTACATGTTGCAAGTACCAACATCACCAATAGCGGGTAGTAATTAAGTTTACTACAGTATACCTACTGTTATTTAAATATAACTTCCACTACACCTACGTCACGAGCTGCCATAGCTGAGTTGGTAAAGGCGCTGGTACCATTGTAAATCGGTGGACCTGTGTTCGATCCCCACTGAGTTCACATCGAACAAAGACTTTTTTTCAATTGAAATAAAAATTATTCAACATAAGAATGGAAAGAGTACAACCACAGATGCAAACCAGATCCCGTAATATTAAAAAATCTGGTACGCTATCGCCATCTAATGATAATAATAACAAACATAGGACATCTATAGTACAGGAGAAGAGTTACAAAAGGAATTCGCAAGGAGTATCAATGCCATCTAGCGGGGACAACTCGAGACAAAACAAAAGTAACAAAAATAGTGTTGGGCATAATGAAGGAAGTTTAGATAATATTGACAGTTCTTTAAGAGAATACCTATTAAACTTACACAATAGTGTGAAAGATATAAAATATCATTTACAAACGCAAAATCATGATTTGTTAAATAAAATGCATGAAATAACCACTAAACTTAGCCTTATAGATGAGCTGGTGGCAGAGAATAAAGCACTGAAGGAAAGAGTTGGCAATCTTGAAGATAAGATAAATAAATTTGAAATTAAGGGAAGTAACTGCAGTATCACGGAGATGGATTCGTTGGCAAATGAAATTGAAGAAAGAAATAGAAGAAAAAACAATATCATAATCTGCAATATACAGGAGAGTTCTAAGGAAAGACCTGAAGATATCCTCAACGAAGAGAAGTCAATGATCTTCAACGTATTGAAGGATGCCGATCATTCAATAGTACGTGCAGATCTCAAATGTTTCAGGTTGGGTAAAAGACTTAGTAATAAACCCAGACCAATAAAAGTAATATTAAAACATCCAAACCATGTTAGTGAAATTTTTAAGAATAGATATAAATTGTCATCTGAAATTAGAATATATCGTGACCAAACCGTTGTGCAAAGAAATCATTATATGAAACTGAAAGATGAGTTAAATGCAAGAGTTCAGAATGGAGAGAAAAATCTCGCAATTAAATATATTAAAGGAATTCCTAAGATTGTTAAACCGGATAGTTCAAAAAACTTCTCTCCTACTACCAGAATATCCGTGGCATGAAGACGAAGCTCAGTGAGCTTCGACAGTCAGTGCCATCATTCGGTTATGAAGTTGTACTTTTGACTGAAACATGGCTGGACCCCGGCATTGACTCATCTGAACTCGGTTTCACTAATTTTAATGTTTATAGACTGGATAGAAATTCACATACTAGCAATAAATCGAGAGGTGGAGGTGTTTTAATTGCCATAGATAAATCCTTACCAAGTAAAAAGATACCTCTAAAATATAAAAATATAGAACAAGTTTTTGTCTTGGTTAAGCTTCCACTTGAGTCGGTAATCTTTGGTTGTACATATATACCCCCCAACTCTGATGTCGCACTATATAAACATTATCATGAGGAGATAGAGCTTATTAGATCTAAGTACGTAGGTAAAAAACTCATATTAACTGGTGATTTTAATTTGCCTGATTGCAGATGGGAGGCGGTGCAGGGGGGAGACGACGATCGAAATCACCTTGATTTACAAATAACAAACAGCCTTAGCAATGTTAAAGCTGCTGAACTGGTAGACATGGCCAATTTTCTTGGCCTTCTTCAAATTAACAACATTAGTAACAGTCAAGGCAAAATTCTCGATCTCGTCTTCTCCTCTGATCCTGAGGTGACATCTGTGGATAAGTCCTCCTCAGTCCTGCTTCCTATCGACATATTTCATCCTCCTCTCGATATTGCAGTTAGGTCTGAATTGTCCAAACTTAATAATGATATTGTAACTAAACAAGACTTCCATGGAGCTGATTATCTCGCCATTAATGCTTTCTTGAAGAACATGGATTTTTCTTTTTTGCAAAATGAAGATAATTTGAACAGTTTGGTGGATCATTATTATACTAATTTAAATATGTGTATTGACAAATTTGTTCCAAAGAAAATGATAAAACCATCGAACTATCCCAAATGGTTCAATACCGATCTAAAAAGATTAGTTATGAAAAAAAAGCTGGCTCACAAAAAATATAAAGAGACATCTAACATTAATGATTACAACTATTTCTCAAGTTTACGTAATGAATGCTCTGCTTTGTCAAAAGAGTGCTATAGGCAACATGTAGCTTCTATAGAGAGTAATATGCCTAGAGATTCTCAAGGTCTATGGAAGTTCGTAAATGGGATGAGGAGTGATCGAGTCGACATACCCACAAATCTTTTTTATAATAACCATTACTCCAAATCACTCCAGGATGCAGTCAATCTTTTTGCCTCATTCTTTCAAAGTGTATATGATCCTTCAACTGCATGTCCCAAATCCGACTTTTCATCAGAAATGACAATCGACTTACCCAGCATCATAATTACCATTGACGACGTCAAAAATGCGATCCTTGCTTTGGACATTTCAAAGACAGCTGGTCCAGATGGTATCCCAAATGTATTTGTAAAAAGTTGCATCGGTGTCCTAACAAATCATTTGCAAGTCATTTTTAATTTATCATTGAGATTGGGAATTTTTCCTGATTCATGGAAAACTGGTTTTATCTGTCCAATTTTTAAAAAAGGTGAAAAATGCCAAATTACAAACTACAGACCAATATGCATCTTGTCTGCAATTCCCAAGCTTTTCGAATCAATAATTGTAAGGAAAATAAACCACAGTGTAAACAATTTCATCTCCACTCAACAACATGGCTTTGTCCTTAAAAAATCCACACTTACAAATTTACTTACTTATCAGCACTTTATTATGAATACTCTTTCCAAGAGAGGACAAGTCGACTCCGTATACACAGACTTTTCAAAAGCGTTTGACAAGGTGTCTCATGACAGGCTACTATGTAAATTACGTGGCTATGGAGTCGACGGAATCTTTCATCAGTGGTTGGAGAGCTACCTCGAGCAAAGAACATTGAGGGTTAAGATTGGGAATTGCACATCGGATCCTATATGTGCGTCTAGTGGGGTGCCCCAGGGGTCGCATTCGGGACCATTACTGTTCAATATTTTTGTAAATGACATAGTCAAGATTTTCAGTGATATAGAGGTGTTGCTTTTTGCTGATGATCTGAAGCTTTACAAGAGTATTGACAATATCGATGACTGTTCTACATTACAAAACAACTTGTATAGTTTAAATGATTGGTGTAAACAGAACGGTCTTGATCTCAATGTTTCAAAGTGTCAGATCATCAGATTCCACAAAACAAGATCCCACCTCACGTTTAATTACTCCATCGACAATGTCACACTTGAAAGTGTAACGAGCTTGAGGGATCTTGGCATCACATTCATTGAGAATCTGACTTTCAATATTCATATTGAGGAAACTGTTGGTAAGGCAATGAAAGTTCTTGGTTTTATCTTTAGATTGTCGGTGGATATGAAATTTATCCAATCTTACAGGCTACTGTTTGTATCTCTAGTCAGACCATTGCTAGAGTATAACACTGTGGTGTGGTCTCCAAACTATGCCATACACATCAACAGTATTGAAAGGGTGCAAAAAAAATTTTTAAGATTAATTAATTTTAAGATGGGTATTCCCTTGGAAAATATTGACTATCCCGCTTTAATGAATGAACTCAACTTGCCCAGTTTACAAAATCGTCGAGGAATGTTCGATCTCTGTCTTCTGCATAAATTGTTAAATGGAGCAATAGATTCTTCTGAACTTCTCGGACTTGTCCAATTTCATGTCCCGACTAGAGCTACTAGGCAAACATCACTGTTTCATGAGCAATACGCCCGAAACAATTATATGTTTCATTCCCCTATGGTACGTATCCATAGACTGGGTAATCTGGTAGAGGGTCACGCCAATGTCATTGCCGACAGTTTCACCAAATACAAATCTGACGTAATTAAATACTTTTCTCAAATGTAATACCTACTGACAATGGGTGAATCGAGGGTTATTGAACATTAGTCTTATTTTATTGCTAACCATTGTAATTTATTGTTTGTTTTGTGTACATATTGTAATAATTCTCTAGTTTTATAATGCATTGATTTGTATGAATCATTTTCATCTTAGTTTTTTTTTTAACTCAAGATATATTTTCTGTTAGTTGTCGTCTGAACTTTTTTATTTCAAAATTATTGAATTCTTAATTCTTATTTTTTTTATTCCTGATCTAATTGATTTTTTTAATTCAAAATTTTATTTTTATTACTTGTTATTTAAAGACATTGATATTGTATCTATTTGTGTGTGTTTGTACATATTTTGACGTTACATATAAATTAAATTTTTACTTTTATGAACTGACATCTCAACATTATATTTTGTTATTTTAATTATTATCTCTACTTTTATTTTGATTATTATTTTTTATGACTTTGAATTTGCTTGTTGTTGTTATATTTATTTTGTGCTGTTAACATGTAAAAGGCGAAAGCCGTGAATGTGCTTAAATAAAAATAAATAAATAAATAAATAAATAAATATGTATTTTATTTTTTACTGGACATTTTAAACATATTTGATATCAACAAAAACACTGTTTACTTTTCACTATTGATTTATTACTCGAGTACTTTAGTCAAGTTAGCTTGACATTTTTAAGACAACTTTTTAAGAGAGAGTTCTCTTAAAAATATCAAGCTAACTTGACGAAAGTACTCTAGTAAAAAATCAATAGTGAAAAGTAAACAGTGTTTTTGTTCATATCAAATATGTTTAAAATGTCTTTTCACAATGTGAACATACAAACTATAGTCTAGATCATTTATTTAATTTTTTTTTTTTTACACTCTGAAAATTTCGAGATAAATGTTGAAGACATAATATTATGTCAACGGAACAAAAAATAGAAGATTGAATAAAATAAAATTGTTAACCAATGCAATTCAACGTTTTGTTTTTTTTTTCGCTTCTAAAAATAATCGTGTTGAATTGACGTATAAGGAAACTCGTTAATATATAATTCCTCATATCTTTAATAATAGATGGTGAGATTTATATAGGTAACTTATTTATACCATATTTATTTATTCAATTAATTATTTCGCTTGCTTTATCCAATACAACGTAGCCAGTTCATTAAAGTGAAATATACATGCTTGTATCAGCTGTGAGCGTTTCATATTATGCAGTCGGCGTTCATTTCCACATATGGATTTTCCAGCTCTACATAGGAAACTGTTACTTAATTTATTAACGTGAAAATGTAAGTACATTTGGATTATCAATTGTACATACATGATGTCCCACTTTATAGAATATTTTTATAATAATTTAGACACTTCGCCAAAGGTATAATCTTAATTTTAGAAGCTTTTAAGCTAGGGGAAAATGGGATTATTGTAATGTGTCTAAGATAGAGATTTTTAAAAGTCAGAACTTAAAGAGCAAACTTGACGATGATGGTAGAAGATGAAGAACACACAAATTATTATTTTTCTTCTTCTTCTATCAGTGCCGTATCAGGTCCCAACGACGTTGGCGATCACTCTGGAGAATGCCTCCCTGTCTCGCGCTGTGCGAACCAGCTCTCCCGTGTTATTCCAGTCCATTGCCGTATATTCCGCAGCCACGACATCTGCCTCCTTCCTGCTCCACGACGTCCCTCAATCTTGCCTTCTATTATCAACTGCAGAAGCCGATATTCATAGCCTCGCAGGATGTGGCCCAAATAAGAGACTTTACGAACCTTAATATTTGTCAGGAGCTCTCTATTTGTATGCGCTCTGCGTAGTACTTCAGTATTATTATCAAAATGTACTAATTTGTTCAGGACAGTATGACCGTGTTCTGGTGGGCAAAAAGTCTCCTGAAGTTTCTAAAAAGCCTAAGGGCTTACATAATATCTATTCTTTTGCTGTTTATTTTGTAAAACTTCAATGTAAATAAAACAACAAACTTTGAAAAGTTTTACGATGTGGCCTGGTTTCGACATGTTATGTCTTTGTCAAACTAGCCTCTGAGGTTAGAAAGAAAATTAGTATTCTGAAAGAGGTTAGTTTGACAACTAAACAGGTTAGTTAACCTCCGAGGTTAGTTTGACAAAGACATAACATGTCGAAACCACGTCACTAAAATAAAAGTATATCGTAAAACTTGACAAAGTTTTTTTGTTTTATTTACATTATCATAATAATATTATAATATAATCACGTTACATTTAATGAGGATTTATTCTAACTTATATTTCAAGACAAAATGCTCTGATGTGTTGTTGGTGTAACAAGGTTGGATAGGGTGAGAAATGTCCATATCCGTGGTAGTTTCAAAGTCGCTCTCATCGGCGAAAAAATAACCGAAAACAAATTAAGATGGTACGGACACATTTTGAGACTACCACAGAATAATATGATCAAAAAGACAACGGATGTAAAAGTAGGACCCAGAAGACCAGGCAGACCAGTGACCATCTGGATGTCCACAATTGCCATGGACATGAAGGAGGCAGAGTTGCGTTCGGAGTGGACCGGAAAACTTGAAAGATGAAGACTAGGAGAGCCGACCCCAAGTAAATGGGATAAAGGCGATGGCGAAGAAGAAGATATTTTTAGACAGTGTATACTGTAAAATTTTATTAATAAATTGGATAAGTAGTAAACAGATCTCTGTTTCCACTATCGTAGATCTCACATTGCTAGCTATTTCTATGATATTCGTTTCAGTCGTTTTGTACACACGCTGTATATATTAGTAGGTAGAAACATTTTATGTTATGCCTATAATAAATTTCACATGATTTTAAAATGTTGCAATACTTAATCATTATAATATTATTATTTTTCCATTTCTTGATCAAGTGTGTAATGTGTAATAATTCCTAATGCGCATTTGATTGCGCAATGTGCGTTTTTTTTCATACATAATTCATAGTGTGCAATTATTTTGTGATAAATAAACAATATGCGCCGCTCACGCGATTACTTTTAAAAAGTTTTTTGTTTATTGTATAAAGAAATCATTAATGAACAATTTTCCACATTACCCTAGTTTCCATGCTAGTTCCTACATTATTTTTGTTCTAAGATTTATTTATTTATTACATTTTATGGGGCAAGCGGTAATTTCAAACTATCTTTTTACCATCACAGCATACTGCCATTGTAGTGGCAGTGTAGGGTAAAATTTTTGAAATAATCTACTACACACTACCTACTACTACACCAACACGGCATATCCCTCATGCGGGGTAGCCAGCAGACCAGATAAATGTATCAAACACGCATGCCATCCTCTCTGTGCCAACAAAAAAATAAGACATTCGGTATGGGTGACAAATCTCATCGCTGAATTTGAAATTATTTTTTATTTAATTTTTTAAAAAAGATATCTGGGTTTATTTTGGGTATAAACCCAAATACAACCTTATACACATTTCACTTGAAGCTATAAGCTTGTGCTGAGAAAGGGGAGTTTTCCGGCACCTGGGATCGAACCACGAATTCACGAGGACGAGATGTAAAATGTCATTTTTTTCGAGCACCTGCTTTTTACAGGACACACGAAAACTTGCGAAATGAGTGAGAGACCAATTCTTCGCCGAGTGCTCTGCAGCACAATTTTTTTTTGAAATATTACTTTACAAAAATTTCATAAGTGGTATAACCATATACATATGTATAACAGGCTTACTGATTGTAAACATAAGAGTTGTCCTCTCCACGCCAATAAAAAAATATGCCATTCAGGATGGGTAGTATTACTTCATGGCGCCTCTGGCCAAGAATTGATTTCCTTCTCTTTTCTGTAAGCTATCGAGTGTCCTGTAAAAGACACATTTCCATAAAACATAACCGACTTGGCATATTTATATAAACCTCGAAAATAAAAGTCAATTTGTATATTATATTTATAGATGCATGTAGGTATAATACAAAACTAACCGATTCTTCCACTATTTGTGTAGTACGTATATGTTTTTTTAAAGTTTATTATTATTAAATAATTTTCTTCTTCTTCTCTACGTGTCTTGTCGGGTCCCCCCCCCCCCGACGTTGACGACCACTTGGAAGAAATCTTTCCTGTTCTGGACAGCGCGAAACAGCTCCTCCACACCTCTCATCCCGGTCCACTCTTGAATGTTCTGGAGCCAGTAAAGCCGCCTTCTTCCAACCCCTCTACGGCCCTCAATTTTACCTTCATTTTAAAATACTTTATTAATATGTTTTTGAACTCCGCAATAATGAACATTTTCAAAAGAAATAAAAATTACAAGTATTACAGATTAAGGTTATGGTGGGGTGAAGGTGACAGAAAGTGCAATGGTGGTAGATACAATACTAGACATTTCACTTAGACGTCGCGTCGATTGCCACATTAGAAATGTAAAATAACTGTACTTTCCATATCAAATGAATATTTATTATCGTTATTATTAATCATACATTTAATCAATTTCCGATACACACTTCATTATTTTTATTAGGATTACAAGACAAGATTAATCCTCATTAAATTTATCTACTTCCATGTATGGCCAATCATCGTTATATAGATAGGTATTATTATTATTATTTCCTATCTTACAAAATCCTCGTGTAGAAACATTTTACGCCCACTGCTGATAAAGGCCTAAGGAAAGTGGGTGCCTCTTTGTGGTTTTGTTGTAATAGTTCATCATCTTTTATAAGGTCAAGCACCAGGCAAGGAAGGCTATTTAGCCTAAGGTCATTTACAGTACTGCCTTTTGTAGGTTTTATCTATTCGTTGATTCAGGCAATATTAATATTAATATCTTCATTGCATTACTCGCTGAGATTCCAGAATATATTATAATTGATTTCTCGCTCTGTTCTTTAAATCTTTATTTGCCATTCAAAAGGCACGTGTTTCTAAAATGTTACAGAGAAAACATTCGACATATTAAATTCAGGGGTGATTGAAGGAGACCCATCGACCACTCACATACCACAGAAAAGTATTGGGGGCTTCCACTTATCCAAAATTTTACTCTAACCGAGAGATACAAACACGTTGGTCAGATAAAATAAGCAATAAAATTCTACTCTAACCGAGAGATACAAACACGTTAGTCAGATAAAATAAGCAATGAAATTCTACTCTAACCGAGAGATACAAACACGTTAGTCAGATAAAATAAACAATAAAATTCTACTCTAACCGAGAGATACAAACACGTTAGTCAGATAAAATAAACAATAAAATTCTACTCTAACCGAAAGATACAAACACGTTAGTCAGATAAAATAAGCAATAAAATTCTACTCTAACCGAGAGATACAAACACGTTAGTCAGATAAAATAAGCAATAAAATTCTACTCTAACCGAGAGATACAAACACGTTAGTCAGATAAAATAAACAATAAAATTCTACTCTAACCAAGAGATACAAACACGTTAGTCAGTAATTATTTTTGTGCATTTGTGTGTTTGTGTCGCTAAAGAGATACATAATACGCCCGATTCTATGTTATTTTTAGTGTCCACTAACTTAGATAGGAACAATCCAATTTTAGTTAGTCGACATTGGTATTCTATAAACTCGAAAATATCATATAGAATACGAATTTTAGTTCAAGTGAACTTGATTGTAAAATTTTGTAACGTTCTTATTTTAGTTTGAATCAATATAGAATAGGGGGTATTGTATTCAAATACCACACGTTGTGTGTAGTGAGTACTGCCCTTGAAAAGAGATCAGTAAAGAAAAAAGACAGTTTTAAAATTATATTTTTCTTCCAAATTATTACACAGTGTCTTCTTGTTCGTTTGAAAATCGACATACCTATAATAAAATTACGTAAATTGTGAATTGTAATGTTATCTTCATCTAGTAATAATTTACATTCCTCTGCTGAGTACCTTTTTGATACTCGTAATATTATTAGTAACTTCAGACCAAAAATACTGTGCTATGAATAAATTACAGTATTGGAATAATACTTAATTGTATTTTGTAGAGCGTCGTATTGTGGTATTGACCAGTAGCGTGTCTTTCATACATTGAAGAAAATTCATTGAAGACTCCCTCCCATACCCGGATATCTCAGAAGTCGGGGGACTTCTATTTATCCGCTCTTCTAAGCAAAACTTTAGTCCTCACGGGCGGGCTCCATTGGGCAGCCTGAAGGGCTGGCCGGCCAATACCGCCTCGTGGGAATCTTTTATGCTACATTTACGTCTTCGATGCCCCTCTCAGGAGGATAAAATGCAATTATAACCGAATCAAACACAACAAATAAACAAAGCTCAACAACAAAAACCCAAAAAAAAAAAAAAAATGACAAGCAAGCACAATAATTATCAATGGTTATAACAATATAGTATCTAATTTGGACCAGAGGCCGAAATAAGGTGTCCAGAGATTTGTTATTGGGCTTTCAGAAGGTGAGACTCGAGAGTCGCCGTTACCAGCGCAATGAAAAGACATTTCCCTCCCAACAGGAACATCCCTCCCATATCTACTCTCCACCAAGGGAGACAGGACGAAACACAACAAATAACGAGTTCGCTCAACAGATCCCGCCGCAAAGGGCAACAATCAATCCTAGAGCACTCCTACCTCAGTCGGGGGTAAACCCGGCTGACGCAGGAGATCCCACCGAGAAACCCATGTCTCCACAAATTCCAAAAATGCCCTGAGATTCCGTGGACATTGCAGCACCTCCCCGAACCAAACAGGTCGGGGAGTGTTCTCGCTCATATTACATATCATTCTATCCCTAGCATCCATCATCTCGGGGCACTCCCAGAGGATATGCTCCGCACTTTGCGCACCCGTCCCACAAACACACCACGGATTCTCCACTAGTCCAAGCTCAAAGAGCTTGCCCTTTAGATCACCGTGGCCTGTCACTAATTGTACAGCATGGTGGTTGAGAGACAGAAAACGCCGCTTCATTCTCTCGCTAACATCCGGGAGGAACTTGTGGACTAACCTGGCAGTCCTCCCCGCATCCCATCTCTCTTGCCAAACTTCCATCGTTCTCTCACGTATTTTGCCGATTGCCCTATTCAAACCTCTTATCCCGGGCTCCGCTTGAACGGATATTCCGAGATGATTGACCCTACCATCCGCCTTGAGCTTACGTCTGGCTACACTGTCAAGAATTTCTAAGTCCGAAGGAAGCACACCAGCAATGACTGGAAGGCCATCACTGGCAGCCGTTCGATACGCACCTGTGACGGCAAGCAAAGGAAGTCTCTGTCCCCTCAGAACTGCCGCAGATACAGAGCCAACCGCAAGACGGTGCGACCAAACCCGGGCAGCATAGGTGACCTGAGCCACATAGGTCGCCCGATATATGATGCGCACAGTCCTCGTTCTAAGGCCCCAGGTTCCACGGCTAAGTTTACGAAGGGTGAAAAACAGCACCCTCGCTCGATCGGCAGTCGCTCTCACATGCGGAAGAAAAGTAAGCCCTCTGTCCAAGACAACACCCAAGTACCGGACTTCTTCGACAACCCTCACGGATTGTCCGTCCATCCGAAGAACCGGGTTTCTACCTCTTCCAAGCACACCCTTCAACCACATAGCGGAGGTCTTGCTCGGTGAGAAAACGAGCCTATTCACTCTGCCCCACGTCAAGATACGTTCGATCGCGACACAAAACTTACTTTCAATAGCACTTCTCGTATCTCCTGAGAGAAGGAGAAGCGCATCATCTGCATATGCAAAAACAGTGCAACCAGGCGGTAACTCCATCCTCAAAAGGTCGTCAAACAAGACATTCCACAGGAAGGGTCCAAGGACCGACCCCTGTGGGCAACCCATATTAACAACCCTTTCAACCATGTGTCCTGCATGAGTAATCACCACTGACCTATCACTAAAGTAGCTGCTAACTACGTCAAACAACCAACGGGGGCACCCCCGTATCTTCAGCTTGGCCAGAATAAGTGGCCACCATGCATTGTCAAAAGCCCCAGCTATATCTAAAAAGACTCCCAGCACATTCTTTTCCAATCTCTCATCCTTCCAGTTTAAACAAGCTTCAATGGCGTGCTCAGTGGAGACACCACGGCTAAAACCAAATTGTTTGGGATCTCCTGGCGTCAGTGAAATGTCAAGCCGATTCCTCACCAAGATTTCTAAAATCTTGCCGAAGGAAGGCAGCAGGGTAATAGGCCTGTACGCCTTGAGATCCGACAGTGGTCTATCATTGCCTTTTGGGATCACCCTAAGCAAACCTTTCTTCCATACTTTGGGAAACACACCTTCATTCATACACATTTGAAAGAGTTCCAACATTTCCGTTGGACATGTCTTCCACACATGTTTTACAATCGCTCCATTCAATCTGTCAATTCCTGGTGCCTTTTTTGGTCCTAACCCTTTGACGATTTCCCTCAATTCTTCATGAGTCACAACGTTTTCAACGATTACTGACTCATCCGGTAGGCAACGTACCTGGAAACGCAGCCACGTATGGAAAGGTGTATCACTGGACGTTGAGTCCATTGGCACTAACCCATTCAATAGGGCCCTTAATGTGTCGTCAATGCACACGGTCTCACTATCGCCAGCTATGATGCTAGTAAGATAATGGTCAGCAGATCTTTTGGTCTTGACAGCTGTACGCGTCACAGACCAGGGATCGGCGTTCCCAGTTTCTGAAATCCACTCCTTCCAGGCAGAGGCCTTTGCACGCCTTATAGCCAGTTGGTAGGAGCCCCTCGCATGCCGCAGTGACTCAAGGAGCCAGACTCCAGCAGGAGAGTCCCGTAAAACATTGCCTTTTCTCACAAGGCCATAGGCCTTTTCGGCGGATTTGAATTTTCTCCTTAGGGCCGTGAGTTCTGGTGTCCACCAATTGGTAGACTTCCTTCCTCCAGGCCTGCATCTACCCAGCACCCTTGTCGCAACCTGAACGACCGCTGAGTTGAATTTTTCCCCAACTACTTCGGCACCCTCATACTTCCAAAGTGGAAAATCTTTCAATTCATCTTTTAATGCAAGTCCAAAGAGCTCCCAATCAACATTCGAACCCCTGAAACTCCAAAGACCGTACGGTTCGATCCCAAGCAATCCCCCAGCCGACCAGGTGATCAACCGATGGTCACAAGAGACCTCACCGACGTGAACCCTCCAGTTGGAGAGCTCTGCAAGCAGATCGCCCGTACACAGCGTTAAGTCAATCCAGCTCTGTCCCATCGGCCCGGCAAACGTGGCAGGACCAGCAACATTAAGAATGCTAAGCCCCATAGAGGATATAAAATCCGCTACGGGACCACCACTCCCACTGCGATCGGAACCAGGTCTGTCGTACCAGAGGGGGGAGCGCGCATTGAAATCACCAGCCACAACAACCGGCCTACCTTTCAAAGCTTCCAAGGTCCGTCTCAAACCATGTAGGTGTGGGCCCACCTGATCCGAGAATTTGAAATACACAGAAACAAGAAATATCTCGCGTCCACCGATTCGAACACATACACAGCAGCGATACTCATCGGATAGCCCATCCACAAGCAGCGGTTGCACCCTGCTGGTGTCAATGAGGAAACCCGCCATGGGCCGGCTACCCTTATCCACAACGGCAAGAGGCAGTTCGGCACCATCGAGGATCACTCTCGAAAACAGGTGCTCCTGGACAAAGACCAACGGTATTGTAAGCCTGGACATGGATCTGATCAAATCTATGGCGGACGCGCTCGTGAGCGACCTAAGTTAATCTGCCCCATCACGACGGAATTATGTCTAGCCATTGTAATTTGTCGCCATCGCTACCCTATCTATAGCGGCTCTGTGAGCAGGACAATCCCTGTCACCCGTGGGGTGAGCCGCGTTACGTTTAAAGCGTGTGCACGTGGCGCACACTCTTCTCTCAATTGGGACAGAGCACTGCTCCTCCTCATGCCCCTCATTGGCACAACGCGCGCACACTGGTGCCCTGCGTGCGCACTCCCTCTGGGTGTGCCCGTATATGTGGCACTTATAGCACCTAATAGCGCCAACAAAGTCCCTTATTCGACAAGCACTCCATCCAATATAAACGACACCCTGGGACAGAAGTGCAGTCCTGACTTGCCCGGTGCAAGCCAGTATGCTGCCAACAAACATACCAGTTCGGGGGCCGAACTTTGCTACTCTCCTAGTGGAGGACATGAAAATATCCCTTGTAATACTTGTTCCTTCTATATTATAACGGTAGATTTCATTTAAGAGATCTGCATCTGACAAATCTCTCGGGGTGTCATAAATAACGACACGGGGCAGTCTACCCCTGGGCTCGGCAGCTGTGAAGCCCTTTGATTTTAGCTTCTCTGAAGCTAAAATCTTCTGCGCGCCCTCCTTGGTGGATGTCTCAACCACTACGCCAGCACCGCGCGCCCTCCGAAGCCTCACCGCTCTGAAACCATCCTGAACAGGGTCCAGGATCTCCTTCAGGGCCATCCTCGTCTTTTCTGAGGTGGCTCCCTCTTGATGATTTGGGCGAATCACTACTGCAGGAGCCTTGTTCCCAACCGCCCGGGTGACGACCCGAGCAGCTCTCTCTGCATAAGTCTCTCTTGGTGCGACAGCCTGTACTGTCGGCACTTGTGACGCCGTCTCAGTGACGGTCCTGACATCACCTTGTAGAGACACAATGTCTCCACGGAGTGCCCTGACCGCCCCCTCGGCAGCGCTCGCCCTCGCAACCGCGGCAACCTCTCTGAGAAGGCTCTCGTTGAGGAGATCCCCGGCCGCGGAAACGAGGCTCCTTACTTCGGCTCTCTGTTCTCCATTAAGTCTCCCTTTCTCATTGCAAATTCTATCAATAGCTTCCGCGATCTCTCTGAAGGCATTCATATTTCTCTTCGGCTTCTCGATAGCTTCCCTCGTTGAAGACTCAACCACGTCTTCAGCTGGGACCGGACTGTCCCTATTCCTCCTCCTTTTTTTAGTAATCGGCCCGGGTTCACCAGAAGACTGCATTGTTAGCTCCTCCATCGGAGTTTCCCTCGATGGCTCCTCCCTCGGAGTAATATTTTTGGATGACACAGCGGTTCCCCTTGGTGTCTTTCATACAGGCCGAAAAGCGTATCTTTACCTGAAGTTTCTAGGCTTTAATAAAATTATAGAATTACGTGAAGTTCACAGTTTTAAATTTATCGCACACCGTAAAGTTGAATAAATTCCATTGGTGAATTCGATGCGATGCCGTTGAAACCGTTAAACAACACTGTCTTGCTTTTGATCTTGCTATATGCAATTGAACTGTGCTAGAATAGTTTTTGTTTCACGGGATGCATTATTTCTTATTAGGATTATGTTTTTGTCTCGCTCATTCATAGGATTTGACTAATTCTCGCTCACGTTTATCGATATGATACTCTAGATAGAGGCACATGTCATATAGAGGGAATAACAAAAAAATAATCTCATATTTTTTGCAATGTTCCGTAGATCATTACGTATTGTATGGAACAGCCCACGTCCAATCACTCGAGTTAAGCTACATTGGGTACTGTCAGTTCTTGGATGGGTGACCATTCTACATGCAGTTAGTTATATGGAGTCAAATTTTACATATTTTTTCATTGTTACAATAGAGCTGCCGCCTGGTTGCACAATTTTTGCATACGCCGATGATGCACTTCTCTTACTCTCCGGAGATACGAGGAGTGCGATCGAAAGCAAGTTTAGTATCGCGATAGATCGCATCTTGACGTGGGGCAGGGTGAATAGGCTTGTTTTCTCACCGAGCAAGACCTCCGCGCTGTGGTTGAAGGGTGTGCTGGGAAGGGGCAGGAACCCGGTGCTTCGGATGGATGGGCATCCTGTGAGGGTTGTCGATGAAGTCCGATACCTGGGGGTTGTCCTTGACAGGGGCTTCACCTTTCTTCCGCACGTGCGAGCGACTGCCGAAAAAGCGGGAGTGTTATTTCACACTCTACGCAGACTCAGTCGTGGTACTTGGGGCCTTAAGGCGCGGACTGTGCGTACCATTTATCGGGCGACGTATGTGGCTCAGGTCACTTATGGTGCTCGTGTTTGGTCGCACCGTCTTGCTGTTGGTTCTGTGTCCGCGGCGGTCTTGAGGGGACAGAGACTCCCCCTGCTCGCCGTCACCGGTGCGTATAGAACGGCCGCTAGCGATGGCCTTCCTGTCATCGCTGGTGTGCTGCCCGCGGATTTAGAAATTTTAGATTGTGTAGCCAGGCGTAAGCTCAAGGCTGACGGCAATGTTGAACATCTCGGAATCTCCGTTCATGCGGAGCCCGGGACTAGAGGGCTCAGTAGGGCAATCAGCATGATCCGAAAGAGAACTTTGGAGGTCTGGCAAGATAGGTGGGATCGGGGGAGAACTGCTAGATTGGTCTACAGTTTTCTCCCTGACGTATGTGAGAGAATGAAAAGGCGATTCCTTTCCCTCAATCACCATGCCGTCCAGCTTGTGACGGGACACGGTGATCTAAAGGGCAGGTTATATGACCTTGGCCTAGCGGAGAACCCGTGGTGTGTTTGTGGGTTGGGGGCGCAGTATGCTGGGCACATCCTTTGGGAGTGCTCCGTGATGAATGATGCTAGAGATGCAATGATAGATGATATGAGTGAGAGCACTCCCAGACCAATTTGGTTTGGGGAGGTTCTGCAATGCCCGAGGAACCTTAAAGCATTTTTGGTGTTTGTGGATGTATGGGTATCTCGTTGGGAGCTTCTGCGTCAGCCGGGTTCACCCCCGCCTGACGCGGGAGAGTCTTAGGGTTGGTTTTTGCCCTTTGTGGCGTTGGCGCGATAGTGAACTCGTTTTCTCGTTGTATCGTCCTGTCTCCCTTGGTGGAGAGTAGGTTTGGGAGGTATGTCCCTTTTGGGAGGGTTTAATGTTTTCACACCATTCGGCACTGGTGATTCTCGGGCTCGCGCCTTCTGAACGCCAAATAACAAGTTTCTGGACACCTCACTTCGGCTTTTGTTACTCAGCAATTTTTATATATCATATTTACTCGATGTTATCTACCTTATATTAATTGTACTTTATTTTGTCCTGTTTTATGCTTTTTTTATATAATTTTGTATTTTTTTTTTTTTTTTATTCAATAAAACAAACATACTTTCAAAAGGGGCATTGAAGAGAGTGTAGTTTTAAAAGATTCCCACGACGGCGGTTTTAGCCGGTCGGTCCTTCAGACCTGCCCAATGGCCCGCCCGTGAGGACAATTTTGGTTTGAATGTGCGGATAAATAGGAGTCTATGACTCCTGAAATATCCGGGTGTGAGGTGGGTCTCTCTTCAATGTTACAATAGAAATTTTAGAGTGAAATGAAACCATTGTTTCCACTTTAAATACCTGTTTTTATTTAGTAAATAACTTATTTATTCTTATTAATTATCAGAGGTGTTAATCAGGGTAGGCGAAAGTTGGCAACTGTTCAAAAAGATCAGCCAACAACGAGCAAACTTGATTGGCCACAACATCAGGCACTCAGGTTTGCTCATCACCATCACGGAAGGCATTACCTAATGCAGGAATAGTAGAGGCCGGCCAAGAGATACCTACATGGTGACGTGTGTTTGCTGTGCTGATGATTCAAAAATATAAATCTCCTTACCTACTAATAAATTAATACCTATTTTTTTTTCGCTATCCAACTAACTCACTAACTATACCTAAGTAAATTCCTATTTCATCAGTGTGGCGAAATCGTGTCTGTCTTCCCGCCTTTAGTAATTAAACATCGTACCTATTTATAATATAGTACCTATTATACATGTACACATTTCGACGTATGGTGAAATCCAAAAGAGAACGTGGATCACGTGGGCTTTCTCTGGGGCAGCACCAAAACCTTGTGGAGGGGTGGTTACAGAGCGGGGAGGACATGCGCAGTAGCGACCCCTGAGCGAGCGCCCCTTACTACCATCTACCAAGTCAGTACTGATATTATTCATCATCTGAACTTCTTCGGAACAACATCGACTCTTATGGACCACTAAGCAGTACTGTCCCCAACTATCACAACGAGAGGCAACTTCTGGAAATACCCAATATAAGACACTCTCTGCCATACCATCCTCAGCCGAGGCAGGGTCTGAAGCAACCACCAACAGATTTCGTAATAGATTCCTGATTAATTTTGAAACCATACAAATTCATACTTATGTTTTTCTTTTTTTTGTTTTGTCTTTAGAATATATTAATTTTTTTTGTTAAACCTGTACTCATGTTTTATTTCTCAGCCATCTCATTCTTCCGATCCATGTCAATTGGCGCCTCAACTTTGGGACCGTTCCAGCAAGCGAGTTGGAGAATCCACGACCCGTTACACTAATATTATTTTCTTTTCAGAGTAGTTTTAGTTTACATTATATTTTTAAAAGTACATTATGTTATGTGTATTTACTGATTTAAACATATTCAATTGAAATTTTTCTTATGCTTGGTTAATTTATATGGTATAATTGCATATTCCTTTTGTAATAAATGAAAAATATTTACGTTTGTGTACATAAAAACAACCCAAATGCTAACATTAACTACGGAATTACTAGGTATAATAGTATGACGCCCCTTATTCGTATTGATATATTTCGATATTATTGCGCAATACTTGTTTTAAGTAGTGAATGAATCGTATTAGCGTAAACGTTTGTATAACGAAATTGATTTCAAGGTCATTGCAACGATGGAATAAAATAATTTACGTTACCATATTTATAAAATTTAGGTTTTACTACGAATGGAGTTTTTCAACTATATTTTTTTTCCCCATTATTATGTACCTGTGTTGATATATTGTTTCTATGTTGAATTTTATTGACAATTATGATGTATTATTTTGGTGCTGTTGAAACTTTTTGATACAAGAAACGGAATTTCACAATGGTTGTGCAATTCTGTTATGTAGATCACTCACATTGAAATTATTTCTGTTATAAATTGTAATATTTGATGCCACTGGAAGCACACCTATTTTAATTATTATTGGAAAAATACGTCTGCGAAAAATAAAGAAAAGAATCGGAAAACAACATGATTGTTTAGTTTTGTAGGAGATTTTTTTTTTTTTTTTTATTGTTTCTAGTATTTGAAATTTATTATATTTTTATCGTACATATGTAATTACAAATGAGTTGGACAGCTGAAACGGTTGTGTCAGTCGTGGAGCTTTGGTTGGGCGTTCAGGTTATTCTTGCGACTATTTGGTTGTTATATCATTTAATTCGTCATCCTAAAGATATATTTATAACTATACTTATAGTAGGAATGGCACTAGCATATTATTTTTTTGATTACATACAATGCAAAATTTTTAGTATGGCTATGGATAATATCTATATACTAGGAACTGGATTTTTCTTTATTGTGTTGTTTGTGATTGCTAAATTAGTGGATGTATTTAAACCCAAAACGGCATCTGTGAATTCCGTACCTTTACCAACATCGAGTTCAATACCTAACTTATCTCAGGGTTCAACGCCGAACCCCCCACCTATTCCACCATCGGCTCCTTCACTTACACCCACAGTCCCAAAGGTACCGAAACGTGAAAAGGAAGAAAACCCTTACAATACATATCCTATCGAACGAACATGCTCCGGAATACATATGGGATGGGATGATACCTTTTCAGGTCGGCCTGAACAGAATCTAGAAGAGTTTTTACGTAGGGGAGAAAGTTATTTCTTGACCAGAGGCATATACGGGGAACAACGTGTTAAGGAGGCTCTTAGTCGGCTGGGAGGGGAAGCGAAATCTTGGTGGAATCGTCTGGGATGCAACGGCTGCGAATGGGAGTTTTTTAAAAACATTTTGTTAAGTCGTTATGGAGTGAAAGATGCGTACGGCTCCTTGGTGTCCAACTTTTATGGTGATCACCAGCATACAAACGAGAGC
This sequence comes from Athripsodes cinereus, assembly GCA_947579605.1. NCBI lineage: Eukaryota > Metazoa > Arthropoda > Insecta > Trichoptera > Leptoceridae > Athripsodes > Athripsodes cinereus. The sequence goes on from OX388316.1 coordinate 26,170,643, forward strand.
GGCTCGTTGTTCTTAGAACGAAAACGTGCTTTATATAACAGATTATACGCAATCGAAGTAACACCGGATATAAGTAGAAATATTGTAAATATGATGTCACCCCGTTACAGAGACTTAGTAGTGGCGTCGGGAAAGTATGAGTTTAAAGATGTCGAAGATATGGTCAGGAGAATGGACTTTTCCTCGGGTATAGTATTTACTACTCCGAATAGAGAGTCTACGCCTCGAACCGAGCGACTTCCCCGATGCCAATATTGTCCAGGACGACATTTTAACAAAGATTGTGAGGAAAGGAATAGGTATTTGCGGTCTTTAAACGTGTCCCGCCCGAGAGGAGTAGCCGGCCATCTTGCTCGGGCTTAAGAAGTAATCAAAACGGCGTTTTTAACAATACAACCACGGAAAGTTCAATAGTAACTAGAGTGCGAACAGATATATTATCTAGTACAGACTCACGCACATATCACAGAGATATAATTACACTTATAGATTCTGCGGCTTCCCATAATATAATTCATAAATCATTAATAAAAGTTTCTCCAATACGATGTGATGTAGAAAATTTATATACAGGGGCTGCAACTGGTAGATTACATGTGGATGGTGAAATCATATTAAATATTTGTATAGCGGGAGTCAAGATGCAGGTAAAGTTTTTAGTAGTTGACTCAATTAGAGAAAAATTAATCTTGGGATATAAGTGGTTGAAGTCGCAGGGTGCGGTTATAGATTTTATGAGAAATACTTTACATTTTGGCCTCGAATCTAGATCAACAGTACATTTGGTTCCTATGAAATGTCGGGAAAGTATTGGGGAAGTAAAGTTTCCGGACATAAGTAAATTAAACAAGAGTGAAAGGGAGGACGTTCTTTGTGTTCTGAAAGAATTCAAAGACCTTTTTACTCCTTATGCAGGTCCGGCCCCACTCACACCGCATAATATTAGGGTCAAGCATAATACACCTATTAGAGTTCCCCCTTATCGTATGTCAGACAACAAAAAAAGAGTTTTGTATAAAAAAATAGAAGAAATGTTAGCAGATGGTGTCATAGAACCGAGTAAGTCGCTATATAATTTCCCTATAATTTTAGTACCGAAAAAGGATACGGGTGATTACCGACTATGTATAGATTTCCGTAAATTGAATGAAGTTTCTGAAAATGAACCTTCCGTACTTCCCGTCATCCAAGAGACCCTTAAAGATTTGGGAGGGGCAAAGTATTTTTCGTGCATTGATCTGAAATCCGGGTATTGGCAGGTCCCTTTAAGCGTGACATCTAGGAATCTCACAGGTTTTACTACTCCTGATGGTGCTACCTATCACTTTAAGGTTTTGCCCTTCGGTCTAAAGGGGGCCCCAGCGTGTTTCCAGCGTCTTATGACTCAGGAAGTATTGGCAGGATACATACGGGAGTTTTGTATAGTCTACTTGGACGATATTGTTATTTTTTCTCCCGATTGGGAAAGTCACTTGCGGCATTTAAAATTAGTTCTAGAACGTTTACAACAATTCAACCTACGTTGCGCTCCTGATAAGTGTCAGATTGGTAAGACCGAAATTGAGTATTTAGGACATATTGTTTCAGCGGATGGTAATCGTCCCAAAGAGTCGTATGGAACTTCGATTGCGTGCTCTCAACCTCCACGGACTCGAAAAGAATTAAGAAAATTCCTTGGTTTATGTAATTGGGTGCGAGAGTACGTGCCAAAATTTTCCGAAATCGCCGCTCCGCTGACTGACTTACTGAGCACCAAGAAAAGTTTCAAATGGACAGATGATGCGGAAACGGCTATGATCAATATAAAACGGGCTATTTCATTACCACTTAAACTCTCTCGACCGGATTTTTCACGACGTTTTATTTTACAAACCGATGCGAGTCAATTAGGAGTGGGAGCCGTACTATACCAACTCAGGGAAGATGGGAGTAAAGATATAATTTCATACGCTAGTTCCCGATTTAATGATGCGGAAAGAAAATGGCATTCAAATGAACAAGAAGCCATGGCCGTTGTATGGGCGATAAAGAGATATCGCCCATATCTTGAATCCGGACGTTTTCTGTTGCTCACCGATAACCGGGCCGTTACCTGGATGATGAAGGTTAAAAACGAAAAAGCGAAATTTACGAGATGGGCTCTATTGCTTCAGGAGTTTGATTTCGAAATTGAACATTGTCCAGGTAGCGCTAACGAATTACCTGACTGTTTATCTAGAAATCCACAGGAAGAAGAGGTAGGAGTTAACGTGGTGGAGCCAGCCGTGTACTTACAAATTGATGCGGACGAGTCAACGGTTGTGCCTGACGTAAACCTCCCAGAAGGGCCCGAGAGGAATCTTGTCGATTCAATACGTCAGAACCAGACGACTGATAAAAAAGTCACGGAAATACTTCATAAGCTTAGGCGTAGGTCATTGCGTTCTTATAAACCCACTACCCCGGCGCAGGAGAAGTACCTTTCAAAATTTATGTTGAAAAATCATTATTTGTGGTATAAAGAACAGAATACGGCACGTGTAGTTGTTCCCCAAGCGAATCAGATAGAAGTAATAAAATATTATCACGACAGTAATGTGGCAAATCACCCGGGAATAAAAGAGACATTAAGGGCTATTCAAAGAAACTATTATTGGGCGGGCATGAATCAGGACGTAAGACAATACGTCAGAAGGTGTCTGGTTTGTCTCAGAGCTCGAGGTCGCCCAACAAGGCCGTTGGCACCTCAAGGAGCCTGTCAAGCAAAATATCCCTTCGAGATAATTGCCCTTGACTTGATGGGTAACTATCCCACGTCCACGAGAGGTAATAAGGCAATATTAGTAGTCACTGATATGTATACACGGTGGGTCGAAGCATTTGCGTTACGTTCCACAAAAGCCCACATATTAATTAGAAAACTCGAAACGGAAATTTTCCCTCGTTTTGGCTACCCACGCGTGTTGTTGACGGATAATGGTGCGCAGTTCGGGCATAGAGCCTGGAAGGTGGCTCTTCGTCGGTGGCAATGTATACATTGGACTACGTCTATATATCATCCACGCAGCAATGTAACTGAAAGACGAAACCAGGAGATTAAAAAGGCATTAAGAATACGCTTGCAGAATAACCCACATCGCTATTGGGAAGACTACCTTAATGAGATTCTCGGTTCCCTTCGAACTCGACAGAATGAGGCCATAGGGTGCACTCCAAGCCACGCCCTATTTGGCCTAGAAACCAAACGTCCAGGGGAATGGAAATTGGGCACTGTATCTGACTCGGTTACCCCTGATCAGCGGGATCGTGGGGTCATAGACGAGGTTATGCGGAAGAATCAGGAGAAATATAGTCGGACGTACGCCCCTGAATCACATGCCGTGTCCCGTTTTCAGACGGGGCAAGAAGTGATGACTAGGGAACACCCATTGTCGAATAAAGCTGCAGGGTTCCACGCGGGATTTGCACCGAAAAGGAGTGGTCCCCATAAGATTCTTTTCCCAGTGGGCCGGGGTCACGTGTACTGGGTGGAGAAGAATGGGAAACCCATCAAAATCCATTCTGACATTCTCAGGCTAGTTCCTGAAGAACCTGAAGATTCTGGTGCAATGTAAACAGTTAAAAGTAACTCTTAGAACATATTAAATAGTTGTATATATTAGTATGTAGTACGTAGTAAGTAGCTATTAACATTGATGTAGATAATGTGTGTAAATAATATGAAAATGATAAAATATCAAAATTGAGAGTATATTATCCTGGACACTGGGGAGAGTTCTGACATTGTAAATATTGTCTGAATTTTTCGCAGTAGTTTAGAAAATAATACATTCGCATAACTCATATGTATATTAATTTGTGATTATTGGGCGATGCCTATATTATAAAAATATGTTATGTTAGTTATTGATATTAAAGATAAAATGATGTAAAATTGCGAAAGGTTCTGATGCCTATATTATAAAAATATGTTATGTTAGTTATTGATATTAAAGATAAAATGATGTAAAATTGCGAAAGGTTCTGATGCCTATATTATAAAAATATGTTATGTTAGTTATTGATATTAAAGATAAAATGATGTAAAATTGCGAAAGGTTCTGATGCCTATATTATAAAAATATGTTATGTTAGTTATTGATATTAAAGATAAAATGATGTAAAATTGCGAAAGGTTCTGATGCCTATATTATAAAAATATGTAATGTTAATTATTGATATTAAAGATAAAATGATGTAAAATTGTGAAATGAAAAATAATACTGTTCTGTTGCCCGTTATATTATATAAAAAAAATATATATATATATGTTATAAAAATATGTAATATTGTATACGACGAGGAATGTTGATTCTCTTTTGATTGTTTGGGTAAAAATTAGTAATAATATTATGTGATATTTTGAGCTATCTAGATATGCCTATTGATTTCTCGAGATGTGGGTGTGTTGTTTACAGAATGTTCTGGTTTCTTAGTATGCTTATTTTCATTCATTACTTCTATTGGTTTGAGGATTTACCCAATTAAAAAAACACAAAAATTCTCTGGCGCCCTTCTTTATATATATATAATAATGTAACACAATTTCATATTTTCAGTAATAATGTAACCCAATTCCATATATTTGTAATAATGTAACACAATTTCATATTTTCAGTAATAATGTAACCCAATTCCATATATTTGTAATGTAACACAATTTCATATTTTTGGATCAACTGGGGGTGGGCGAGATTGACGTGTGTTTGCTGTGCTGATGATTCAAAAATATAAATCTCCTTACCTACTAATAAATTAATACCTATTTTTTTTTCGCTATCCAACTAACTCACTAACTATACCTAAGTAAATTCCTATTTCATCAGTGTGGCGAAATCGTGTCTGTCTTCCCGCCTTTAGTAATTAAACATCGTACCTATTTATAATATAGTACCTATTATACATGTACACATTTCGACGTATGGTGAAATCCAAAAGAGAACGTGGATCACGTGGGCTTTCTCTGGGGCAGCACCAAAACCTTGTGGAGGGGTGGTTACAGAGCGGGGAGGACATGCGCAGTAGCGACCCCTGAGCGAGCGCCCCTTACTACCATCTACCAAGTCAGTACTGATATTATTCATCATCTGAACTTCTTCGGAACAACATCGACTCTTATGGACCACTAAGCAGTACTGTCCCCAACTATCACAACGAGAGGCAACTTCTGGAAATACCCAATATAAGACACTCTCTGCCATACCATCCTCAGCCGAGGCAGGGTCTGAAGCAACCACCAACAGATTTCGTAATAGATTCCTGATTAATTTTGAAACCATACAAATTCATACTTATGTTTTTCTTTTTTTTGTTTTGTCTTTAGAATATATTAATTTTTTTTGTTAAACCTGTACTCATGTTTTATTTCTCAGCCATCTCATTCTTCCGATCCATGTCAATGGATCAAGTGAAAAAGGACATAAACTGCTTTGGCACATTCGTATAATTAAAGAGACAAGTGGAAAATAGGGAGGAATGGAGAATAAAATCCAAAACGTTACACACCAATCCGATGGATTGTAACTGACTATAATATAGTTATTGGAGGTTGGCCTACCCGGTATGAAAACCTTAAACACGCCACTGGTATTGACTGATTATATTATGTTCGGTACAAGTACTATATAGAGATAGTTCACAATTGCCTATCTACACATAATAATCAAGAGTAGCACAGTTTGTGTAATAATGTGATGATTTACATACATTATTCAATGGATGATCGTTGTAGGTCTATGCCAGAATAATTTGACTGAGATTTAAATATCTCAATGCGTAGAAATAAATTACTTACAAATAGAGCCGGAACTTCTATGAGAGGGCCTTTGGTGTTGTTGGACCAGTTATGTGGAATCGCCTACCGGTGCTACTGAGAGATAAGTCAGAGAGTCACTAGCTTCAGAAGCAAATTAAAAACTGAACTCTTCACTGGCGCCCTTGAGACAGTCTTGGGACTGTTAAACGGCGTCAAAAATAAAATTAAATCATCCAAAATCATCATCATCATTATTTACATTAACTAAATATATCATACTTTGAAATGTACAGAACGAGCCTAATAACGCCACCACGTTTCTTTAAAAAAAAAAATATTTACAGAGATGGTTTCCCGCAACGTACATTTTCATTTGCCTCTTCATATTTTTATGGTATGTGTTGCCTTTTGCAGAATACGCAAAAACATAAGGAAAATAGTGGGAAACCAACTTTTTGCCGGGTTCCTCCACGGAATAATTTCTTCTATTCAGAAATATTGCAATTAAGAAAATAAGAAAACTCAGACTTGTAAAATACCTACTGTGCATTAAAGTGGTAATTTCAAAATGATTATACGTCCATCAAAAAGCAGCGGGTTATACCTACTACTGTATCGCCACTTTGACGCCATCGATCTCTCCTCCAGACTATAGAATCAATTATTATTATAATTTATAATATTGTTGAATCATCACCGGTATTATCTGTTTATTTATCTCAATCTTTTATAATTTTATATTTGTGTTAACATCTAAGCATCTTGTTTGTCAAGTCATCGAGAAAATATTATTTGTCTATTCATTCATTTATCCGTGCGTAAGTAACTTGTTTCTTTGCTGCAATAGAAAGTTCTTTTTATCTATTCCAGAGAAAGACATTTATGTACATTTACCCTGGGTCTGGGATGTCTGCAATACGATACGTTGATGCACCGTCTAGATGTATTTTATGCGAGGCATTTTTTCAAACTCTTACGTGGCTTCAAAAGTAATCCAATGATATTGAGCGAGTTTAGTATCTACGTCCGAATATTGTACAATCGTTCTCGACAGCATATGCTTTTATAGCCACATAGCTGAATACACATAATACCAAATTCTCCTGTCCGCAAGGCTATAAAATTATTTAATGATTTGAATGTTCATTTTGATATTTTCAACATAACATACAATCATTTTATTCCATGATAGAGACTCTCCTAAGATATTGTTGTTTCTTAGTGGTGATTTCTCTTTTGTGTTTTTTTCATTTTTTTTTAAAACAAATAGAATATGTCAGATAAGCGACTAAACAGCAATAATTGAATAAAAACCGAACAGTAGCAGTGAATTTACACCCAACTACACCAAAAACTTCAAACAGCAAAATCTCAGACTCATCCACCCAAACGTCCACAAGGTGACAGTCTGACAGCACTCTTAAATGCACCATCACTTCTCAGTATATCCAACACAATCACAAAGAGTGCACAATATCCTATTTTTATTAGTTTCCAAGTATTAAGTTAAAATATTTTTATCAAACCCCATTCGGTTGCCATAATATAACTTGATCAACACAAACTTTTTTGGTAACAAAGGTGTAGCGTACATGTTTTGTAAATTTCTAAAGACACTCTTGTGTCAACTTGATATCTTTCAGGTGAAGTTTACCAACTAGGCAACCATATAACATAATATTTACGAATAATGCAAGCATATTTAACAGTAATAGTGGTTATATTATGTCATACAGAGCTAACTAAAGTGATTCGCATTGTTCGACTAACAAACAAGCAAACATTCAAACTAACAATAGTTGTTTACGTTATCGTGGTGTACCGGGTTCCATATTTCTAGTTTCTGCATAGTTTTCATGTTAATTATTATTCATACAGCCGCTATTTTCAGCATAGAAATGTAAAAATGCGCATTTCATTGAGGTAGGTTTTTTGTTAATATTTTTATACGCTTTCTATGCTTAACCCTACGGTAGACGCGCTATGGTCTATTCCCCGTAGTTTTTTTTTAATACATCGCATTTTGTATAGTAGAGACTCTTCTTTGATTTTGTTTCTTTTTGATGATATCTCTTTTGTGTTTTTTTTCTGTCTCGCTGTTTTTTGAATTGACATTTCTTTTATTTTCATTTTTCCTGCTGAGACCGCCTTGGCCAAAAGCTGTATGGTCTCAGTGCAGGGTGATATTTTTAGAATGATAATTATAATTTCATCAATTCGTTATATTGTGCCGACTATTCTCCATTTAATGTGTTATAAGAAAATAGGTAATAAAATACTCACTGTTTCGGTAGTAAAATTCCATAACGAAATAAAATATAAAACGTATGTTTTATTCTACTATTCGATTTATTTACGAGAGAGACGTCTTTATCGTAAATAAATCGAATTGTAGAATTAAATATTTATTTTATATATTTTGCGAATAAAATAGGTACTGTTCTTTTGTATTTTTTTCACTAACAAAATCTTGAAGATGGCAAATTTTGAGTGAAAATGTGGTCCTTAACCGCTCGCTTGAAATCGTGAATATTGAAGAGAGACCCATCTCACACCGAAGCAACCTTATTCTGGAAGGCAGACCATTCCCACAGCTTGATTCAAGTATTTATGTTTAATTTTATGCCAAAGTTTCAAGTAGCCCGACCAATGATCTGAATTGTCTAATAGTCGGCCGATTGATCGACCATTTGAGCACTGACCAGTCGTCTAGCGACCAGTCGGCTAATGTGGTGTTCTCACTTTGGCGAATATCGCCAGGGCACCAAAATATCGCCAGCCATTTGAACCGTGTGAACAAAATGACAGCTAGTCTGAAACGATAAAAACCAGTAAAAACGATATCGTCTCGAGTTGACCACCTTCCAACTTTCTCGGCCGATTGAACGATTTGCGCATGCGCGGCGTTCGTATCTATGTTAAAAGCTTTATAACCTATAAATTTTATGTTTCCCGCTTCGTGACAGCTGTAATCTTTTTTGTTGGTTTGTGGCGTTTGTTTCCTTAATTAAAAGGCGCCTTATAACCTCTACTATAACATTTTTGACAAAATAAACACTTCGCGATCTCCATCTCGACGTCCGCCATTTTGAAAACAGTGTCAAAATCAAAGCGCATCTGACAGATCGTTTCTATATCGGTGGACTGTGTGAACAGTAACTGGACTAAGACTGGTGTAACGATCAATGGATGTCCGGCGAATTTTGTTTTTTCGCCTGGCGATATATTTTGAAATTCGCCTGGCGATATTCGCCAAATGTGAACACCCCATAAGTTCATAGTCATAGTCGACGAGTCTCTAATTATGTATCCAAGTAATAAGTCCCCCGTCCGCATTGAGAATTTCTGTAAGTCTTATTTAGTACTGTATGTAATTGCCTATATGTATATCATAATAATAATAATATCTACAATAATAAAACATCGCTGGTTTGTGTTGTTACTGCTCCACTGTATGTATCATTATTACTTCTTGTTCCATGTAGCCTGTCATGTTATTACATATTTTATTCTCATAATATACTACATACATAGGTGTATACTTTCTTACTTAATTCTTAGTTATTGCGGACATTTTTGAAAAAACTAGTGGTTCCAAATATTTGATAAAGTTCAATTTATCCATCGACAGTTTTTGATGGAAGTTTATTTATTTATTTATAGAAATATATACGACAAGAAGCCTTTACATGTTTACATACATTTTAAAAAATACAAAGACAACAATGACTTAACAATGGATATAAAAATACTTAGTGTCGAAAAATCAAACAGTAACCAGAGAAATGTATTAAGAATAAATAACTAGTACAATACTTATATAATTATAAATGAAAATGATACAAAATGTTTAGTAATTCCTCTGGTGACTTTATTCATTTGCTAGCCGTCGACATATAAATGTAAAGTGAAGCATTATTATAAAAGTAGGTAAGTATGTGATAGATAGAAAAACAATAAAAACATAAACTTTCCCATGAGAGATAAGCTCTAATCAGGTATGGTTCACCGTGTTTTAATAAATTTGTGAGACGCTATGAATGGTCTTAAATAAGGACATCTCCAGCATTTGCCTTTGTTCGACGACAGGAAAACCACTGAAAACCCGTATCAAAGATGTGCATTTTTTGTTAAGGTTTCTTCCTTTATATAGATTTGCTTTAATTGAAGAATGTAATTCAGATGTCGATTACATAATTCAAGCTATAATATATTATGATTAGTAATAACCGGGTCGTTGGCAATGTTTTTTCCAATATTCTTCATAGTGATCGTAATATCTCTACAGCATTTATTCCACTTTAGTCTTTAAAGCTGTTTCTATGTAAATATCGTAATGTATAATAACATTTCTTGTGAAAAGCTGTTTGAAGAAAGTATGCCATTATCGACTAAAAAAATATATGATAAATATTGTAATATCATTTGTGAAGCCTTTCCCTTTCATTTTTATGTTAAAGAACCACTGAATTATTATTTTTAACCTATATGAATCCACTTACATATAATAATGTAACAGAACAACTGGCGCTGGTTGCTACCCGCTCGCTCTGCCAAGTTTTCCATTATTCTTCTCTCAATACTATGTTTAAGTTCATTCTATGTACTAAACGTAAAGTATCTAATAAAAAGCACCATAAATTATATCACTCCATTCAATGTGTCTTCATTTTTTTTCGTTTTTCGGTATTAAAACAATCTTTATTACTGTAGTGTAGGCCGTAGTCGTTACTTTTGTACCGTACCTAGCGGAACAAGCGGACGGAATAAAAGTGTATTAAATATACATAATAATTAACTCAGTTGGCGTCTATGTTTTGAGAAATTGTGATATATTGATATAACGTTCCGTTCTCTCTGCTTACCCCACATAGGTGTAAAAGTAACCACAGAGATGAGGCTTTTGGATGGATAGGACAAGAGCTGTGATGCGGGGAGGTGCAGAGTGATTTTCACGTATTGCAATGACCGCTGATGCGGAATGCATGTGATGAGAATGACCTAAGGATGGCTAACGGCAAAGCGATGTAATTATGTCGCTGTTTAGGTACTGTCTCCTGTTTAACCAAACATTTATTGGATAACCTGTATTGGTTTTCAGGTCTTGTGGATAGAAGAACACTGCTTTTGGCAAACTATCATTTATTGTCATTCTTAAAACATGACTCAGTCAGGATCATCATTTCATTCCTATCACAGATCATGATATTTTATGGTCATTTATTTTGTTCCGGGTTTCCTCTCTAGGGAAACAATGTATAGATATTTTGTGTTAGTTTTCTCGTATAATTTGTGTAAATAACTTCTGCAAAACTATAAAACCTCCCAGGTGTATTATAAATATAACCAGGGAAGTATCGGATCGTTTTATATCCAGGCTATAAAATTTAATTGTTGTAAATCACACTTGTGGTTTAATCCTGACCTCTGCTGGTTGAGCCGCCCGCACTCTGCTAATGGATTTCGTAATGTGATATTTTATTTCCAGTCATCGGTAACACCACTGGAATATAAATAGCATACAACTAACTACCTTTTTATATTCGGGCTCCATCTGGGGAATGATAATAGTCGCTCCAAAATGTTTCGCCTTATAGCATTGTAATGACCCCAAAGAGTAACAGCGAAACGTCTTGTGTCTTCTCGTATCTTACAGAACCTCCTTTCTGCGCCATTACAATTACAGATAATTATTGTTGCATTTTTGATAATTCAATTTCCGTAGAGAAATAAAAATAATTGAATACGGATGATTGGAAGAAAATTTAGGAATGATTGGTCAAAGAAAATATTTACCACGATTTTCTTCCCCAATGTTTTCAGTGATCGCTGGTTTTAGAGTGTTACTCTGATTGATAATATCCTTAGAAGACTAAAGACGCCTCTCTCAAATAAAAATCACATAGTAGGAAAACATTTGTTTTTTTTTTATTTATTTTTCGTCACACAATACAAGTATCTTTTTCTTTTATGCGACTATGAAAAACTCGTGGGATAGTGCAAAAATCACTATGAAATATTTTTTTACAATTTTGCAAAAAAAAATGTATAAGGAATGAAATATGGTATTATTAATAATTGTCTTATCTCTATTTACTACTATACCATCACGGCATATCCCACAAGTGGGGTAGCCAGCAGACAAGATAAACATGCAAGCTATCCTTTCCATGTCAATATAAAATCAAGACATTGAGGATGGATGGTAAACCTCAAGCTGAATGCAAGATGAAAATGTCTTACTTTTTCGAACACCTGCTTTTTACAGGATACTCGAAAAATTACGGGGAAGAGTGGAAGATCAATCGGTGCATTAAGTTTCTAATCACCTACTGTGAGATGAATATTTCATATCTGTAAACCCAAAACAAAATTCTTTACCGGGTGCTCCGCGGGATGTCTCATTTATTTACCTTTGCAATATTACTCAGCAGTACATATTGTTAATCTTTATTAGTAGAGTTTTCATTGCCATGCAATAATATTTTTAATGAAATTCGCGTGTGTACTGCATGTGCATACATATATGTATATTGTGTACTTACTAACTATTCAATGCATTTCACACAACACATTGTACGTACGTCATACTCCGAGTGTATGTATAACAGAAACAGAGCTGTTTCCATACAACTTCTTATGTTTTATGCATGGGCAAGTCTGAGGATTGTGCGCTGGCAGCGTGCTGCCTAGAATTGTACTATAATGTAGAACAGAATTGTATTAGGTTTATTGTTGTACGCGAATATATCATGGTTATTTCCTTCTTGCATCCTTAGTCAATTTGTTATTCAATTGCTTGCTGCAAGATTAAAGGAAATAGTGTGCTAGTAATATACTTAGAAAAGTAACAAATGCAAGAGTTTCGTAACAAGCTTTAGTAAATGTTTAGGAGTTTATCCACGTTCAAGTCTTTGCAAGTGAGATTTTGAATGCTAGTTATTATTTACTTTATTCATTCTTTTTATGGACGCTCATAACTTGACCCCCAAATTCCGCACCCATCTCGTGTCCTTCTGTAAGAGCGTATATATCCTGAAGTTATCCGTGAAATGCGTCTGTGGGAAACTCATTTATCAGATTGTCTACAGTTTTTGTCATTTCACATGTGCATGCTGATGAATTAACCCATCCTCACAATCATATAAGTTTGAAGCTGTACAGCCTACATTAACACCTTATAGATTTATCGTACACTATATTTTTCTGGGAAGTGTAAATCCAGGCAGTTCTTCTATCAAATCAGGTACTAGATTTTGGTTTCTTACTGACGATAATGTCCAAAGCTCTCTCCGTCTATCTTCAGTGCTGAAGATAGACTCTCGCCATTGCTAAATATAAAAATATCCCCTTGTAAAATTCCTTATGTTCCTTTCAATGCATTAACTATATAATGTAAGTAAGTTTGTTCTATTCTTTAGTTTTAAATAGGTCTTGCCATGATGATGTCGCAAGGTGAAAGCGCTTGGCAAAACGTTTATTCATCAATTGATTAAATACAGTATCACACTAGAAATTAACACTGTTTTTTGTATTCATTATAATTTTCCATATTATAATAAGTAAGGTAGGGTAAATAACCATTCCTGCGCTGAGACAAAGCAGAATTAAATAACTGATTCAGTCTGCCTTTGTTACGGGCTCATGCTCAGTTAGGTAGATCTTATTCTATACTATGTTCTCTAAATGCTGTATAATTTAATGTATTAATAAATAAATTTTATCTATTTACAATAATTTTCAAATTTACGTACTGAACCTGCGATACAAGGATTGCTTTGTAAACTGTATAAATGTACCTATATGGTTTACAGTAAAGGTTAGAGTTCAATTGTTTTCAGCTTCAGCACGAGGTAGATTGTTCTTCAATAATTCATCATTTGTGATGAATTGTTTATCTTATTCGCGTGTACTTTGTAGGTACCTACTCCACCTCTCTTCTCTGCTCTGCGTGTGTACTGTTTAGTTTTTTTGATCTCGCTATTATTATTGTATGATAAATCTCATAAATTAATGAAAGATTCGTTCGTGGCGATTCCGAGTACCCATTTCACATTCACGGAAATTTAAAATTTATGTTTGAGAGGGCGCCATCTCTATTGGAGATATTTTATTATATCTATACAGGATAGAGACTCTCCTTTGATTCTGTTGTTTCTTTTTAATGATATCTTTTGTTTTTTTCTGTCTCGCTGTTTTTTTTTTGACTTGGCATTTCTTTGTTTTTTTTTTCATTTTTCCTGCTGAGATTGCCTCGACTAGAAGCTGTTATGGTCTCAGTGCAGGGTGATATTTTTAAAATAATAATAATAATTTTGCAAAAAAACTCCTCTTCGTGCCAACAAAGAATTCAGGATGGGTGGCAAACCTCGTTCATTGAATATAAGGTGTAAATTATCTTTAAGGATTTTGAACGCTTGTTTTTTACAAGACACTCGAATACTCACGAAAAAGGGTGAGAGATCATTCTTTGACAGGTGCTCCACTATATTTAATACCGTTATTTTTTATTTTATTTTATTTTATGTCCATTTTTGTGTCTATCTTTCTTTATCGCTGTATGATAAATATTTCTTTTGACACGGTATATATTTTGACCTTATTCCGGTCCTGACGCAGACGGCCCGCCCGCCCGTTCTGTTTGAGTAATGTGAAACTAGGGCGGGTCACCAAACTGGGAGAATATTATAATATATGTGCCTTCTATTCATGGCATGGCATAGTCGCGTTGCCTGCAACCTGCAATATGGGGATACCACCTAATATGGATGGCGCTATGCAACAATGTATCAAGCCATCAAATCGACTTTAATAATAATGATAATAATATGACCTCTGCCAATGATAAACACTTAATAAATACTTGTAATATTGTTAGAGAGTTTCTGAACACAGATATTTCAGGCACAATTTTGAACCCGCGTTTTGAGCCTAATCCTTTGATATCCCACATATCTAGATAGGTGAACTTTTCCCGGCATTAGACTGTTAAGTTTTTGTGTGACCATGACTGATTATATAGAGACTTATCTGGTTGTATAATGCCGAGAAGTGTGGATGGCAATTCTGCCGCCGCGTAAAAAAAAACAGTAATGTTTTCAACTTGCTCCTTAATGTGGCAGAAGGCTGGTCCTATTTTGGAACTGTTTTAAAATTGTAAATGGCGAAAGACGTTTATTGCTTGGATAAAAAATTTAAAAAATTAGATGTGCCACTCTTCCTGAATGTTTTATTTTTTATTATTACAAAGAGAATGACTTGCATACATAGAGTGACTCCACTGACTACCCCACTTGTAGGAAATGCCGTGATGATAATTATAGACAGATAAAGAAAAAAACATTTTTTTTTATTTTGTGTCTTAATACATTGTTAATACTTAATACATAGATATCTAAGTCCTATACTGTGATGTGCTGTGCTGTGCCTACTATGTTTTACCATGATGTGCTGTGCTAGACATATTTTTATTATTGTTATTATTTTGCACTGACTTAGTTCCTCTTTGAATAATATGATGTTCTACAATTAAAATTACATAACAAAAATTTTGACAATTCATACAGAGCGAGCTAGTCCCAAATTGTAACTTCAATGTGTAGTCGCAACACAAACTAAGATATGAATTTAGTGTTATGGGTAAGTACTTACGCGAGGATACCCAATTACAATGCACCAGAGACATATCGTCGGTGTATATTTAAAATGACTTATGTGCGAGTATTTTTATTCAGAGATGCTCTTAATAAAACTGTTGAATAGGTAGGGCATTAAAATTGTTGTTTGAAATTTTAATTGCCGTGTGAACTTAAACTATTAAATTTTAATATTTGATTTTTTGAATGTTTTGAGTATTCCACAATACACTTCCGTTACTTGATTATAAATGTCTAGAAACTGTTACATAGTTTATCCTTTTAAAATAAATGATATTTTAATATTTGAATTATTATTTTATTAGTTTTTCTGGCACAGTCGGATGTCGGAGACTAGATTTATTTACTAAGAAGTAAAGGTGCTAATCATATTTTTTATTAATAAACTATTCTAGATTAATAATCCCAATCAATTCAACGACCGCTGGTCAACCTATTTGAATAGGTATTAACTAGGTAGATATATGTTTTACATGATACATATAGGTACATAATAATATGTTTACTTCCTTTAGGAATGCATGATTTATACAGAGTTTAGACGTTTATGATTTATACGCAACTCTGTATCATGCATTCCTAAAGGCAGTTCCCAAAGGTATGTATGTGTACCATATGCAACATGCTTACCTAGTTAATACCTATTCAAATAAGTTGATTGGAGATCGTTGAATTGATTGGAATGACTAATCTAGAGTACAAATATCAATGTTTCTAAACACAGTTGATATTTGTAATCATGAATTTTCACTCTGTGAATGTACAAACATCAGAATTACTAATCTAGAGTAGTTTATTAATCAAAAATATGATTTAATATTTGATACCAAGAATCACTTTAAAAAATGGTTTGAATGTCAATTAATAATAAGCAGTTTATTCAAGGAATGTCAAAATATTATGGAAAAAACACAATTGGTTTTAGTTTTATTCAAAAGATTTTATTGAGTTGTGACCTGGTTTTGACTTATAAAGTCACTGTCAAACTAAAACCAATTGTCATTTTCCATATGTAAATATGGAGTTTTATAAAATTAACATCGACTCAATAAATAAATGCCAAAATATTAATTTATTCACATGCGCCATTTTAAATATGCAACGACGATATACATGTAGTAATAAAAAAACAATAAAAAAAATTAATAGCCATCATGTTTTACAGTGCATGTTTATTAATCACAATAACACATGTTATACATTGTGTCTGAGTTGTAATATCTTCATCAGACGATAATTAAATAATATATATAATTTATTATAATATCTTCATACGATCTACACTACACAACATGAAACGCGACATTCTCTTTATTGTTAATATTATATTTATTACCTACTCAGGGCCCGATCTAGTTAATAAGTTGATACAAATCATTTATTATACGATTATATTGACTAATATTATGTACCGCACTTCTGCAGTAAATCGCGAAGGCATTAATAATATTGTTGTATCCTACCCATGGAAGAACAAATATGGCGATGAATTCTCCAACCGACAATGCAATGGTCTTATTATTTAATTATTATATTATATTTTGACTCAGCACTGTGACGTATTTTTTCTGTTGTGCGGAAGGAAGAAGTTTCCGGACACCTCAACTCGGCTCTCTGCTCATTTTTTTTATTTCTTTATTTACTTAATTTTTTATCTCTATTATTTTGTTTTAAATATTGATTTGTTATTTGGGTTAAGGAAATGCCTTTGTAAATATATTGTTAGTTTAATATTATGAATGTATTTGCTTCTCTCGGCTAGAGGGACATCGAAGGAGTGTAGTCAAAAGATTCCACACACGGGGTTGTTTTTGGCCGGCCAGCCCCTCAGGCTGCCCACTATGGCGCCTCGGGTGTGGACAAACTTTGTGCAGTGTTGAATTCGGATAAATGGAAGTCCCCAGACTTCTGCGCTATCCGGGTGGTCGGTGGGTCTCCTTCAATGTATGTTGCGCGGATAAGTTGGAGTTAACGACTCCTGAGATATCCGGGTGTGAGGTGGGTCTCTCTTCAATTTTGTACAGAGAATTTCTTGCTCTGATTGAGGCAATGAACATTCTGTGGTGATCTTTTTGTTGGTTTCTAATGTGATTTTTTATTTATGGTTATTATGACAGTATATAAATTGTGTATCTCTGCACATCGCATTGGCTGAAAGCTGTAACAATGTGCAAAGTTAGATTTGTAATAATAATAATTTAGCTGCTCCCTTTAACAATATCGTCGCCCTTTACCATTGTAAGTAAAGTATAATTTCCCAGACACTCAAAATTCCTTCCCTCAAGGCCAGATTATCAAAAAGGTAGAGAAATTTGGATTATTTCACAATTTCCTCAGTTTTAACACAAATTTTTATGGCGGCTTTGTCAAATCTGAGGAATTTTTATAATCACGATTTCAGAAATTGGCATTTGCCCGGATCGCGCCCCACTAGATCGGGCCCTGTATACCTATACTGTATTGTGTATAGATCGCGTCCCCGGTTAACTCTCACTGATAACGTTACTGTCTAGTAAGTACCTATATATTTATAAAACTGTGTCATTTTGTGAATCCATCCCTAGAGTTGAAAAATAAAATGCTATTGATAATTCCCTCACGGCTTTTCCCAAAAGTTGGGTAGCCAGTGAATGAATACTTGTACTTACTTAATGCAATATATAGGAACTTCTTGATTCGAAATTATAAATTATATATTCTATTTGAAATTATTTTAAGGTAAGCTGAGGCTGTGTAATTGAGTGTGAGAAGGAAAAACTTGCTTAATAAACCCTTAAGCAAGAGCATTGCTCAATTTAAGGGTACGAAAAATTAATAAATGTATTTAAATGTGTATTAATGATGTCAAATATTTTCAAAACTTCTACTACTACTTATATCATCACGGCATATCCCACAAGTGGCCTAGCCAGCAGACCAGCTGCATACAATAAACTGTCCTCTCCGTACCAACAAAAAATAGACGCATTCAGGAAGGGTTGTATTTACCTCATCGATGAATTTAATATGTCAAATATATTTTTATTCGAACATCTGCCTTTTTACAGGACACTCGAAAACTTGTGAGAAAAAATGAGTGGGAGACCAATTTATTACCGGAAATTCCACGGGTTAACATATTACATATATACTTATTATAATATATTTCTATTATTAATGAATCATAATTCTCCAATACATGATATTAATATGGATGTACCTACATAATATATTATTATTGTGTATGATAGTAAATCAGCTGATATAATACAAGTACAAATGAATATGTAGTGTGCAGTGTATTCGAGTATATTATTTTATGAGCGTGCATAGTGCGGTGTACTGCTGCACTAATTACACGGTGCATTACGGAGAGTGTACCGGATATGTAATTAATCAATATAACATAATAATATCACTTCATTCAATTATTATTAAAACACATGTATTATTTAATCATTCTATACATTCACATACATATTATTATGTATGTATCATCATCATTTCTGTCGGTCCCTCAATCCTGAGGATCGTGACCATCATGCCTCGTTCTGTAGACCATCTGTCTCCATGTTGAGCGATCCTCTGCCATGTGTAAGTCCCCGTGAAGTGAGCTATTTGTGGCCTCCTTAATTTGGTCGCTCCATCTTATTGGCACTCTGCCCCTTCCTCTCCTCCCTTCTACAACCCCAGTCATAATGTATGTATAGTCGTCACTAATTCTCCCTGCTTCTTTCGTGGGATCCAATTTTAAATACTCCAATTTTACCTACCATATTATACCTCACAAAATCTCCTCATTTTCATATATTTATTTGTCTTTTTAATTATACCATCGATATTTCTCACTAGTGGGGTAGCTAGCAAACTATCTGCATGTAATAAACATTCAGTTATCCTCACCATGCAATAAAAATAAGATATTGAGAATGGGTGAAGTTTGTACGAGTATGTATGTAAGTATGAGTGTCCCTTATCGCTATATTAAAGATATTGAATGCTTTGTGCGTAATGGCAATTTGGATATTAATTATTTGTACTACTACTATAGTTTACCACACCCTCACGCCGTATCCCAAGTGGGGTAGGCAGAGAGAACATTCATGTAATTTCTCATACAAGCACGACGATTTTTCTTTTACTTTTTTGAGAATTTGAACCACGTGATCAAGCCACGTGGGCATTTTTTGTATAATTAGTATAATTTTTTGTATAATCATATATTGATTGTGTATAGATTTTGTCCTGATTTTTTTTTTTATTTGATTTTTAATATTGATGATTTTTAAGACCTCTCTGTTAAATTTAGGATTTCGCTGGTCCACCTTTTGATTTTGCATTTTGTTGTCATGTTCTACTATAGGCTGTCTGATCCTGTGTACATTGTAAATATAAAAATAAATAAAAAAATAAGTAATTAGGAATTGCATACATAAATATGGACAATTCACACCGCTCGAGCTAGTCCCAAACTAAAATAGCAGAATATTAGATTGAGAGAATAAAATCGACTTGTTTTTTCTGTGTATTTAAGAGAGGACACTTAAAGAACATAAACCCTTACAGAAAGAGTGGGTTAGGAAATAATGTACTTACTCTTGTGTAATTGAGCAGGTACCTACTTATCTCTTTGCCGACGTTTATAAAATAACAAAATTATGTATTTAAAAAAAAAGTTAATTTACATTGTGTTTTTCCAATGATAATCCCTTTTTCATGTTAACATTGAACCTTAAGGGGATTTTAAAAAGCTGAAATTTAAGCTCGGCTTTAAATTAAGTCCCCATCGTGTATATTATATTATACCTTTTATAATAAGGTTTAGCTTTATTGTTTGTGTTCTCATTTTTTACGATCTGTTTTTTTTTTATAACATAGTAAAATATTATATTACATAGGTACCTACTTACTAGTTATGAACTCGACATAATATTAGTTTATACGACTATTTGCAAAAAGCCCAGATCAGAGATACCTGGAGACATATGGGGAGGCTTATATTCCGCAGTGGACAGAAATAGCTGTATAAGTCACAAGGAGCTGAGAACCCAACTCAGACATCTATTATATTGAGTTTACCAAATTTATCAACAAAAATACCTATACGTGGAGCATCCGGCAAAGAATTGGTTTCTAACTCTCTTCCATAAGTTTTTGAGTGTCCTGTAAAAGGCGGGTTTACGAAAAAATCCATATAAGGACGGGTAACGAAGGCATTCATTCATTCGAATATTTCTTGGGAGAGTGCTCCGAATTGTCACCGAATGATTGATTGACGTTTTCATCCAGCTGTCTGGACGCGGCTAATCAAGATTGACAATATCCTTGAAAATGAAAGACGTCTCTCTAAACCAAAATCTATATAGTGGAAAAAACATTCGTTTTTTTATTTCATTATGGAATTCTACTACCTAAACACCGACACAGTGAATATAGTCTATAGGAAGTAATTGTATTTATATTGAATGTATGGTATAGTACCCTCTATGTACAGTAAAAATGAATAAATAAATAAATATACAAACACACATACATGGGAACGGATTATTTTTTTTGCGGAGATTGACATCCTTGTATTGCGCAATGCTTAAATTCAAGGAAGTTCATTGACTCGGTGATAGTACCTAAATCTATTATTTATCTTTACTTTTTAATGACTCAAATGAAATTGCACATCATATTGCAGGTATGTTAGTACCGTTTTTAGGCTATCTAATTTAAATAGGTCGAGAACAGTTTTGAATACTTTCACAGTAAGCTAAAAGCTTGTGTCGTGAAAGGGGAGTTTGCTAGCACCTTGGAACCTCATGTACATGAGACCTAGACTCTACTTCCAAGCTACCGACGAACTCTTTGATTCTAAAATTTTGGAAACCCGAAACATTATAGGAGATATTCCACAGATTATTACAGTGATAGTTTAGCACAATGTTTTAATTTTTTGGTTGACACGGAGAAGACAGCTCACATGATAGACAACAACCGATTTGCTGGCTACTCCACTTGTGGGAGGTGCCGTGATGATGTAGCAGTAGTTAAGCACCACATTCTACTTAAGAAATGGTTGGTAACCTGATGGTAAAATTCCAGGCTTTTTGTAGGTAGATTCCGTGTCTGAATTACGCTGTCAGTATATTTTGCTGTTACGTCACAAGCGTATTGCTTACTTGCATGCATTTGGAGGTATATTTAAGTTATCAATAAGCTCATATATATATTTGAGTTTATCAATAAATCCAAATATACCATCATCATCATTATCACGCCGATTCCCTTGCGGGATAGACAAAATGGATCGAGCGCCACTTACTCCAATTCTTGCATACACTTTTCGCTTCGATCACTGTCATACAATGCTTCATGCATGCTCAACGCGTGTCCGTCCTGTAGCATCTGGCTTATATTTTATATTGTGATCTTGCCATTTGTTCTTCGGACGGGCAAGTCTCCATGCACCATTCCTCTAAGTCATGTATATTTTCTTGTTCATTCTGTCCTCGTCCATTCTTTCCACGTACCTAAACCAATTTCCAGATTTATCTCTTAATAAAAAGGTTGTAAATAGAACGTAGCTTGCTTTTACGAGTACATATTATAAGATTAAGGCTACTAACCCCTTCGGCGTATAAACTTCCGTTTTATATACGTCTGTATTTGCTTTCGTTGCACGATTGAGACCAATTTGATTTGTTTATTTATTTACTTTGCGGAGAGTCTGTGGTTATTGATAAACATCGAGTTGTTGCCACAGCATGTGCTGTATAAGCAAGCGGCGAGACGATGAGCTGTTTCAATAGTGATTGAGATTAACAGCTGAAAGTGTTAGATTATTTTGTGTGCAAGCAGTTCAATGTGTTTACCCGTTATCAGAGCTAGGCGCAGTTAATCAAAAACATTACTTCATTAATCGGTCGATGAATAATTTAACTTATTTATTGAGGTGACGTTTATTTTGTAAAACTTCATGTTTATATATTTATTTATTTATCACTTGTACACGGCGTGAGCCTTTTACACGTTAAACATAATAACAAAGTAGAAAAAAAACAATTTGACAGATAACAATAATAAAAAATGATAAAAAATGAATTGGTACAAATTTATAAAAATAAACATTAAGATGTAACAAAATAGTAGTAATTTGAACAAAACGACAATAGTAATAGAATAAAACAATTAAATTAAATTATACAGAGATCGGACAAAATTTGGTGAATACAAACAATAAAAGACAAAATGTCATATACAAATTAAAATAAATATCCATTTAAAATAGATATTTATTGCGGAAGAAAACACAATTGGTTTTATTTTTACATTGAATTATATAGTGACCTGGTTTCGACTTCAAAGTTATTGTCAAACAGTAACTAACTTCGACGTGAACTTCAAATTAATAACTATTTTCGATAATTTTAATAATAATAATAAATTTTATTGTGCTTAAAAAACATACATATAAACAGATTATAAATACCAATAATTATCATGCACAATGGGCGAGTTTATCGCGTGTAAGCGCTATCTTCCAACTAACACAATAATTTTAATATAATTTTAAATTTAAAGATAACTTTAAGCGTGTTTTCGCGTTTTACTAGTTTTTGTTCACCTCTGTGAGTGAAGATATTAAGAATATTGCTCAACAAATACTTAATTTGCACAACCAACAGATTGAGCAAACTCTCTTCAGTTGGAAACAAAAAAGGTTTTCCGATGCTAGACGCTAGATGCTAGACGATGATGAGACTATTACTTGTTCTAATGCACTTAAACCAGCCGAAGCCGATTCGTTAGCATAGAAACACCTTTATTAACGGTTAATGAGTTAATGCCATGCTTATTATTATTATTCCTGCGTCAACATTGATATGTGTGTTTTTCATTCAAACTCTCGTCAGTTCATTGTCCAAGTTTTATTGTCTTTTATTCTTCTCATTGATTGTTTGTTGGCTGTGATTGAAAATAATATTACTTCGTGTTCTAAGAGCCGTATGAACATAATAATGTACCAACTGTAATTACCTGCATGCGATGATGATAATTATTGTGCTTTATGCTTTCCTACCAACATAATCACTCATCATCGTGTATACAAGCAATAAAATATGATTTTACAAAGACCTTTATAGTATAGACTACTAAAGCAGTCCCAATTACCTCAGAATATATGTTTCAATGTAATGTATGGTCGTTGGCAGAAGAATAAACCAGGACGGACGCTCCAAATCAGAAATTGTGAGCAGAATAAACCAGGCAAGAATTGCCTTTAACGAAAAATCTAAAATATTAGAATCCCCTAATATTGATTTAAGCGTTAGGAAGAATCTCACTAAAGCCTTTGTATGGAGCATTTTGCTATATGGCTGCGAGACGTGGACCATCAGCAAGAGTGAAAATGGACGGTTAGCGGCCTTTGAAATGTGGTGCTATAGACGCATGCTGAAGATTCATTGGTCGGAACACGTCGAAAACGAAGAAGTGTTACCAGGGTTGGTGAAAAAAGGCAACTCCTCAAAAGAATCAGCCAACAACGAGCTAACTGGATTGGCCACAACATCAAGCACCCAGGACTGCTCATCGCAATCGCAGAGGGTAGGACCGAAGGCACAATTGGCAGAAGCCGACCGAGAGACGCTTATATGGACCAACTAAAGAGGGACATGAACTGTGGCTCATACGTGGAGTTGAAGAGACTGGCTGAGAATAGGGAGGAATGGAGAAGAAAGTCCAAACTCGTTGCAGACCCATCCAATGGATTGTAACTCATTATATATTTCAAAATGAAAGATAAAACAATAAACTTTTACTGTTTCACTCCATAACATTAAGATGGTAGTAGTCTCCCTCGCTCCAATACGGAAGTATTGTACATCATATATTATATCCTCTTTCTTGCCTTTGAGTCATGAGGTCGCGGGTTCGATTCCCGGCCAGAGTAAGAAGAAGAATGATCTTGTTTAAATAGTTCTGAGTCTGGGTGTTATATGTTTATATTTTAAGTGCATTGTATATGTAAAATCTTCCGTCCGCGGGGGTTCCGTCGGCCCGGGCGTCCCTCTTTCACAATACACCGTTCCTATGACAACGACATCAGAGCGCAAGGAATGTCGTAGAAAGAGGTGACGCAATTGCCACAGAGACGCTCTGAATGGATGAGGCTGGTTTCTGCCCTGTGCTCCCGAGAGGAGCGTTGAGGGCGATGATAATGATGATATGTAAAATCGTTGCTTCAGTACCCACAATACATAATTCATATCTTAATTTGGGTCTAACTCGATTTGTGTGAATTATCTATACATGTTATGTTATATAATACCTTTTTGAATCAGCGCTTGTTTCAGACTGATCGATACGAAATTATTTTGGCCGCTTTACCAACTGTTTTCTTTGAATCTCGAGTCTATATTATGCAGGTCTTTGTTATTTTATTACATTTTAATAATGTATATTGTACATATTATAATACATATTATTACATATTATTCTATTTGTATTATATTTAGTTTCAATACCATCAACCATATCCGTACACACACGAACACTTTCATTTTCTACTGAATTGTAGAAAGATAATAAAGATATAGACTGTACTCAATTATTATCGTCTTTAAATGTGGAATAATAATTGTAGTAAGATTTTGTCTGTTTCGTGTTTGTTTTCGACTAAATCTTTTGAATTAAATTCTTTTTTTGATCCTCTTAGAAACATAAAGAAAACAGACCTCGATGCAAAGTAATTTTATACAAATTAAGTCATTCTTTCTAGCATTATTCTTACTCATACAGTTTCGAAATTGTCATCATTTAATTCAAGATTTACTATACTATACCCTCACGCCGTATCCCAAGTGGGGTAGACAGAGAGAACGGAACGCCAAACAGATCTATCTTTACACACTTCCTTCGCTTCCTCCACATTCATACAGTTTCTCATACACGCACGTCGGTTCCTCTTACTCAACACGCGGGCGTCCTTGAGAATTTGATCCACGTGATCAAGCCACGTGGTTCTCGGACGATTCAAGATTTACTTGTATCATTTTTTTTACATTTAATCGTTTTGTTTTTTCTCAATTATATTTTCTTCATACTAAGTTCATTCTCTGTTTGAATCTACATCTTTAGCATTATTGTTGGATCGATACTTTATTTTACTTATTGGTAGATAATGTTAGGGGACTTAACTGATCCACCTATGGCTTACTATAATTCTGTCAATATTCTGTTTGTATCCCTGTAAAAATATAATAAATAAAAGAAATACTTATCGCTACGGTTTTGTGAAATTGGGGTCTTGCAAATCGTCGACGATCTTGCAGATCAAAAAAATATGTATTATTCTTGAAATATGGCCTAACCAGGGCTATCATCTCTTCCATATTAAAAGATCTACAAGTTTTTAATTTGCTGTAAAGAAAATTGCAATTGACTCTTTTTGGATATTGCATTATGCTTTTACTAATATAGTTTTCTTATTTTCCCCCCAGGTTTATCAGGCCTTATTCAGACCTCTGCGGGTATCTCGAGCTCAGTTCCGCAGGGTTCTGTCTTGTATGAGGTCCATCAGACGACTGAAGGGGCAGGAGGTCTACGCGATGGAGAAAGTCACCAAAGTAGACAGCCTGTCATTGGTGCTTAGTGGGAAGTAAGTATAAAATGACTAGTACGTAATAAATCTTTAAAAATTGACAAAGTCAGTAATATCTGCATATTATGCTTATGTACTTAAGTGATTTCATCTTTAGGTCCCGTATTCTCAGAACAAAGGCAATATATTACGAAGTCTTGTGGATTTTAGAAGGTATCTAATAGTAAAAAAAGTGTCAGGTTCAACACGTAAATAATATATGCATTGACCATGTTCATCAAGTTATGAATAATGGTCGTGTTCTGAAAAATGTGGAAAAGATGGTGGATGTGAACGTGATAATTGAGAGAGCAGTTCTGAATCTTTGTCAAATAATCCAACGGGTAACATGTATGTTTTATTCAACATTTTTTCCCCACACTGTTCTCGTTCACTAATTATTTTGTATAAAAAATATTTGGTGACACTTGTATTGCTAATTCAGTCTAACGAAGTAAAAACTAGCCGGATTTAAATTGCGTTTGTCCTGTTGATTGTTTCATTCACGAAATTGATGGTCAGCGTTTTTGCCACCGTTCCTAATCAGCGCGAAGATCGAATTTCCTCAACGCGTTTGTCAAACAACAGTGTAATGATGTGTGAAATTTCTGTTGTACGTTGGATTATGTACTTCTGTATCTAAAACTGTGGTTCGATGTCTCAATCAGGGGATTTGGTTAATTCTCCAAAATTAAGACAAATGTGAAATAAAAGAAGATAGAGTCAATCTATTATGCAGAAATTCGAGATCATCAATGTCTTAGATATGTGAAACATAAAAAACAATTCAGAATAATCATAAAGACATACTTTTTAATAGTAAATGTAATGGAAAGTCTCATTACTATCCAAGAATCCAAATGGTTAAATAAGAAACTTGCCATGAAATAAATACAGAGCGCATAATTGATAAATGGTGTTCTATTTTTTTTGTACTCAGAGCACAACCCTTTCTGGTGATCTATAAACCTCGCAATCCTGGAATATTTATGCTTTCAAATCTTTAACATATTTTTCTGGGAATCGTTCGTAACTTAGTTGCTGCACGCTTATGCACACCTGTAGCGAGACAAATTTCGAAGTATTTATTAATTTATGCTAGAATAGTCTAAATGAACTGTTGCAAGTAAAAAGTAACGATAGGTAATAAAACCGTGTTTATTTCTGGATTATGTGTGTGTAGTTAAGTTTCTGTGGATGGAAAACGTTTAAGGATCCCTGAAAATTAATATTCGGGTTATTGTCATTATGGATTGTTGTGTTGCGTTGGGTATAGTTTCGGATTTATGGTTTCGCGGTTGACCTCCTCCCCACGTCAACTCCCAAATCTCTTCCCCTCGTCCAAACACATACGTCAACCATCGTCGCTTTTGTAAGCTATACTGAACACCTCACTAGAGTACGCAGAAAACGGCCAGACCACATGGAGATATTGTTGTTTCTAAAGTATCTAGTTTTAAGGGGGTATGTTTCCATATACATATTTATGGAGCTGGCTGCTTTCTGTATAACTACACTCACTGTTTGACCTTTGCGGGCAGGCCTATCACATCGCGTCGTTAAATCTTCTTTGATGATATATTTTAATATAATTGGTGGGGCTCGCGAAGTTTAACCTATCAGTCAAGCTGTGTCCCTTTGTCGAAGCTTTAACGAATATTTACAATTTTAACCATACATTAGGTACGTTCAACCATTCCAAATTTTTTCTCATATTTTCCGTTTTTATTTTGCAATATTTTCTTCTTTATCCCTATAAGTTCCTCTGCGTTTATAGGGTTGTCTGAGTGGACATTTATTCATTATTGAAATAAATATCTCGTATCTTGTTATTGTTATCTAGGCATGTTAAGATGACCGGAATGTTTGGTACCTATATCTTTCAAATTAATTGTGGCGCGTGGTGATGGATGATAGTTGATCTTTGAAAGATTTACCTTTTTTCTGTACTTTATTTATGTAGTTGTCTGTTTTGTGCTTGTAATAAATAAACCAATAAATAAATCTTTCATGTTCCTATAATATTGAAATTTTCCATCATGAATAATATTCACAATTTCTTGTATGCCGGCATCCACACAGCTGGATGCGAACGTTGATAATCAATCATCAAGAAAAATCTTAAATCTTTCGGCGACAATTCGGAGCATTCTCCGAAGAAATATTCGAATGAATGCCTTCGTTACCCGTCCATGAGACGTAACGAAGGCATTCATTCGAATATTTCCTAATTGTCGCCGAAAGATTTAAGATTTTTGCTTGATGATTGACGTTCGCATCCAGCTGAGTGGACGCCGACAATATGGAACAGCCTTGTCCTGAATGTGATGAAGTATGCCTGTCAGGGATTGGACTATACAGCCATCTCAAATGGGACAGATGGCAGGATCAATTTAATACTCGGCAACGAGTATTGAACGCAATGGCATTATTATTATTACTCGCATTACAACAACAGAATTTTCAGTTCACTAAATTCAAGTTAATAACTCTCTATGATATCCATCTCTCTCAAGCGGATGAACACACCTACAACACCCAGAATATCCCCATTTTCGTCTGTCATTTTGAGAGATTTTCCTCAGCGAATGATGCACTGGAGACCGGTGCTATCTCATTTCTATTTTATAATATCCTCCATTGAACCATATCCTCGCACCACTATTATTTCATCTTGATGTATCTCCTCCCGTCATCTTCTTCCCTTTCTTCCTTCCTTCCTTTTCCTTCCTTCATTAAGTGTGGCTTTTAATTAAATTACTGTATTATTTCACTCTGGAACTTTGACAAAACGCGCCTACTACAGATGAACTTACTACTCTTAACGGAATAATTATTATCTTAGTTATATTCTCAAATAGGTTTAATTTCATTTAAATACTATATTTTCACATTTTCGTTTTAATATCTCAAATGCTAGTCTGTTAATGGAAACATTAGACATAGTTAAATTAACATTTCATAGTTTTATTCGTTTGTAATTAATTAAGCTTTGAAAACAAGTGTCTTATAGAAGGATGTTGGGTGTAAAATGGTATGAACATGTCACAAATGATGCTGTGCGCCAATGCACCCAGTAGAGATCTGTAATCTTCGTGATACAGGAGAGACGATGGTCCTGACTGGGTCATGCTCTGCGAACGCCCAATGATCGTTGGCCAAAAAGAGCACTGTTCTTCCCTCCGCAAGGGTTCCGTCGGCCCGGGCGTCCCTCTTTAACAATACACCGTTCCTATGACAACGACATCAGAGCGCAGGGAATGTCGTGGGAAGAGGTGATGCGATTGGCTGGTTTCTGCCGTGTGCTCCCGAGAGGAGCGTTGAGAGCGATAATGATGAATTAATTTAAGTTTGCAAATTTTATTTTCTATATTGCTTGTTCTTTTCCTTACTACTATATTTTTGCCAACGATTAAGCCATCCTTAACCAATTTGTCAGCATCATTAGGTACACACAAAATATATTATCTTCAAATTCTATTCAATAATTGGAATATTTTTTTGAGTCGATGACAACTTTTAATACTTCGGATTGACTGCTGTGAATTTTCTCTCACTTTTAGAACACAATTAACGGAATACGGATAACTACGTGAATATAATATTTTAAGTTCATTTCTCCTTAATATTTACCCATCTAACCTCCTATTAAGCGTAGTTTTGGAACTGATGTCGATTTTTTTTATTCTATATTTGAAAGCCGTATACGAGTGGTTAGGATTACGAGTTAATTTAATAATGAATCATTTGTGCTTATTATTAGTCGGCTGTAGTGTTCGCCTCAAATGTATATATTATCACGACGATTATTAACATTGCCGTTACGAACATTTGGATTATAGCCAAGTTTGTGGAATCGATTCCCCGTTTTCGAAATGGTAATTTCGTGGATCAGTGGTACGTATTATTTTTTTATTTTGGCACCTATTCGTAGGGTGATAACCTCGTTAGAGATTTGCGTAGAGATTAAGATCGAATGCAAACAAGTGACTATCTCTTGCGAACTGCTAAAGCAACCTTTTATATTCGAGCAAGGCTATTGTACATCTAACCCTCATCTCTGCACTGCTTGATATTTGCCTCTTCAGAAATTTTCCATTTGTTTCTGTCTCGATTTCGAACCCACTTATTTCTCATCCACCCATCTTTTTGATGTCTTCCTATTTTCTCTTGTCCTTTCATGGTCCCTGTTTCAATATCCTAGGTGTTCATCTGTTAGTTTTTCGTTATAAGTATGCGACAAACTCATTACCTCTTCAGCTTGGAGGCTTTGGCAATAATATCCGTGCAAAAATGTGTTTTCAAGTTTTGTACCGAATCATTCGTCGAAATTGAAGAGTTCGAAAAGAGTTCGAAAAGAGTTCGAAAACTTTTTAGTTGTATATCTGCACAGGCACATTCACAGGTACCAGGTGGTTCATTTAAGCTCATTTTTATTCCAGAGTGTTGGAAATTATTCCAGAATCGTTTCATTTTAATGTAGGCGAATTTATAAAACAATTTGAATTGGATTTTATCAAAAGCATTTTGTTAACATTGTTATGAAAAATTAAGTGAGGTACACATTTTTTTATTTTATTATTTGTTTTATTTTATTAATGTACCTATTTGCTACTCTCGGCTAGAGAGACATCTAAGTAATGTAGTCAAAAGATTCCACACATGGAGGTTATGGTGGTTTTGTGGTTTTTGGCCGGCCAGCCCCTCAGGCTGCTCACTATGGAGTTTCCGGTGTGGACAAGATTATTTTAGTGTTGAATTCAGATAAATGGGAATTCAGGCTTCTGCGCTATCCGAGAGGTCGGACGGTCTCCTATAATGTATTCTCCAATGCATAGTACCAAAACGCCCCCACTTAAAATCCCTTAACAAAACAAAAAAAAGTGTTACATCTATCATATTCCCAATAATTTATTATTGAAGCGTTCAAAAAAGTATTGCTTTATAATAAATCTGTAAAACAAAATGACAAATTGAAATATCATATGAACTCAAATGATGTTCATTATTCTATTTCTCGGAATACATATTATGGTGGACCTCGTACTAAGGAATATTTAATCTCTGAATGGATACACTGCTATAATTCAGCGATATCCAAGATTGATGAAGGCAATATGTAGTTGAGATGTCTTTACATAGTTACCTAACAACCTTCATTGGTTTTATTACCCAATCAATATCATTAAATAATATAACTGATTTGCACCATACAACGAGAGACGATTGACTCCTCGTGGTTTAGGTTTCCAATTCCACCTACCCGTGTAATAAATATCACCTGCCTTTCCTTTCTTAATATTAAACCAAAGCTCAATTATTCTCGTTAATAATTCTCATTGCTCGAGCATTGGAACGGAAACTCATTCAGTTTAATCTCTACTAGTATTTTTTTATTATTATTGTTTTAGTTCGCTCGCTTAATTAATGTAATTATTGGGTAAATTAATTAAGGTATTAATCCTAAATAAAAAATCTAATTATAAGTTTAGCCACGCCATGCAGTGTTAAAGACTGGAATGGAGTTAAGCTTGTAGAGGAACTCTTCCCATTGAAGCATGACAAGGAGGCCTTCTGAAACATAATATGGCACAAGGGGAAAAATAATAAATTTGGATCATGAGCTTATTTATGTTATATTGTCCAGAGTTTTAAATAACTTAAATCATAGACTTAGGTGAGGAGTAAATGCTTTAAAATCAAATTGGACAAGATATGTTGCCAAGTTCTTCAATTAGAGATAGATTGGAAATTTTCTAGAATGGCAACCGGGATAGGTTAGAGAAATTTGCCAAAAACTTTGGTTCCAAAGGTAGAACGAAATGGATGCAGTGTGTCTAAATTAGAAATGATCGGAAAGTCAATGGGGAAGCCTGTGTCCAGGATAAATAACTGTGGAGAATGAGGTAAAAATATACCCATCAATGGATTTAAATTGCTTAAAGCAGTATCTGGAAATATTATGGAATGTACGTTATTCAGATTCTCTTAAAATGAACATTCAAGGAATGAGAAGCACATGTATATTTTTTAATTGCTGTATGAAAAAATATGGAATATATTGTGAACTCAAGAACCATTGAGTATAGTAAATATTTCTGTATTTTATTCTAAGTAACTATGGCTGCGTACTTGTGATTTAAGTAAACTCCTCTTTACAAAAAAGGTCTTTAGAATATTAATTTAATTTCTGCTCGAGTGGAATTGGGAGATCTATCTATTGTGAACTTTCCCGGAAAGGCTTGATGAAATACAGGGTGGACAAATAAAAGCTATACATACAATATTGATTTTCAATCCTTTTCTTTTCGGAAAGCAAAATATGATAAATATTTGTCATAAAAACCCTATACTCCCTCAAAGCACGAGCTCTGCTCAATTTTGAGGGTAAAATAGGTAGTATAAAGGATTGTATAATTGCGTTTATTGTATTATATATTTAATGTGTTTATTATTGTCTCAATAAAATATTTAAATTTGAAATAGGTTGCCATGGTTTAGATATGTGGAGCGAATAGATGATGAAAGTATGTCGAATAGGAAGTACTTATCTTAAAGAGGGGGGAGATAAAGCGCGGACGTCCGAAAACCACGTGGCTCAAATTCTCAATAATGGCTGCGTGTTGAGTAAAATAAATCGGCGTGCGTGTATGAGAAATTGTATGAATGTAGAGGAAGAAAAATAAGTATGTGTCCTTTCTGCCTTCCCCGAAAACCCCGACGGGTTAAGCGATCTTGACGTATTTAACCTAGGGATAGTTAGACTGTTTGCGTTTGAGATGTGGACCTATAGAAGACTATTAGGAATTTCCTGGAGAGACCACATCACAAACGAAGAAGTTCTTCAAAGAATCGAAGGAGGAAGGCACCTGCTCAAGATTTTATCAGAAAGGCGTGCAAGGTGGATCGGCCATGTAATACGACAAGAAGGCCTCTTGCATGCCGTAATGGAGGGTATGACCGAGGGGACAAACTCTAGGGGACGCCCACGCCGAGAGTACCTGGAGGACCTGCTGGTGGACATGCGCTGCTCATCATATGCAGAATTCAAAAGAACCGCACAAGACAGGGAGGAGTGGAGGAGAAGAATTAAAGAGATAATTGCTGCAAACCAATCCCAGGATTGAAACCAGAGAGAGAGAGAGAGAGTTAGACTGATCATTTAAGATCTCATATTCCTCTTCCAACGTTATCGGTATTTTAATTGGATTTGGCACTTCTAATCCTACTTCTCTGGACTTTTCTACCCTGTGTTGCTGTTTTTTGTAGACTTTCGCTGGTCATTAACTCCTGTCTGTCTGTCTCGAAGTTAAATAATTAGAACATCGCTTGACTTTAGTTTATTTCTGCTCTAACTAGGCCACCGTATATTATTATTATTATTATACTGTTTAAGTTCTCGACTTGCCTTATTTTGTATTATTACATCATAATAGCTATAATTTTATTGATCCCGTTTAGCCAAAATAAAGTCCCGTCCGAGGTATATTATAATGCTTGAGTTAGGTTTAGTCTGCTAGAGGAGTTACGTATTATGAATTTATGTTTGTACCGTGTTACCTGCTGCTGGAAGTAATTGCCTTAATGTTTTCAAGGTAATTTACCTCTCTGAGTACGGGATTTAAATTACTCATTTAATATTTCGATTATCTGGAAACATAGCTCAAAACACGAGCATTGTTTGATTCTATTTTTTTTTTAATTATTATCATTATGTAAGCAAGCCCATACACAAGTATAATTCTTTTAATGGGATAGTAAACAATATATTTTTAATTGTATTTTAGTAAATGTGTAATATATATGTATTTTGGTGATATTATGCAAAAAAAATTAACTTAACAATTTATTGGTGATTTTGCATATTAATGGAAATTTTACTATAACCTATGTTTTTTTTAAATTAGGTACCTATGTTTTTAAATGAATTGTGGCGCATGGTGTTGGATAATAGCTGATCTCTGAAAGATTTACCTTTTTTCTGTATTTTAAATATGTAGTTAGTGTCTGTTTTGTGCTTATAATGAATACATAAATAACTTTAAAATAAATTTAACAGGCAGTTCCATAGAAAAGAAAAAAAGTCTTTTAAAATTTCCGCGGAAAAAACTTACAGTAGTAACCATGGTAACTATGTAATAGAATTTAGACGTCCCGGGCTTTAGATAAAAAGGATTTTATCTTTATGAAAACGTCTGCTAGTCTAGAGAGGCGGTAAATTCCATTTCTTATAATTATTTTAGATCATGTGTAGACAATAAGGTTTCTGAAGAAGTGATGTTTGGTTTTATAAATTTTTGTAGTTATTAAGTTTATTTTTATTTGAAATAAAATATATAAATTTATTTGACAATATATTATTAATAGTGTTTAAAATAATATTCCAATGAAGCAGAACGTCTACCCTCTGTAATTAATTTTTAGTAGGTCCGTACTTGTTTCTATGCTATCACCCATCGATTATAATATAGATTATCATCGAGATTGTTGGCATCTCTATTTCCAATTCGGATGACTTTATTCAATTTAATGAATAAATAATTCATGTCTCAACATCAAAACTTTCAATGGATAAAGTTGAATTCTATTTCAAATCTAAAATGTCCACCGTATCGTCTTATTTTTATTACTTACAAACTCTTTTATTAAAACTAGTATTAAGTTTAAACTAGCAACAAGTCCGCCTTTTGGCCTAATTTTGTTAATTGTCACGTTTTGTAATTTTGTTGTTTATGTATTTGTGTAAAATTATGGTCAATAAAGATTTATTTATTTATATATTCTACAAATTGGAAAACATAGCTTCCATCCATACCTATCACTTCATCTATGGGTAGCCAGCGGACCAACTGGCTGTAATAAACATGCAATTCGTCTTTGCCGATAAAAAAATAAGACTATTAATATAAAGGAAGTCAGTGTGTAAGCTGTATGACATGACGGGAAAATATAATAAAATGATTTCAAGATGGGTGACATTTTTCGTTGATATACCTACTGAAGATTTTAAATGTCTGTGTCGTATCTACTGGAGAAAGATGACTGTAACCTGGCACAGTGTAGGTCGTTACCTCAATCAGAAAAGCAAATTCCCTGTGTGACAGAGAAAATACGTCACAGTGCTGAGTCAAAAAATTAAACAATAAGACCATTGCATTGTAGGTTGGAGAATATTCATCACCAAATTTATTCTTCCATGGATAGGATAGAACAACAAATGCCTCCATTTTAAGTTTCGGTAATTCTTCATTTGCCGAATAAATAATATTATGATAAATGTGTTTGATTTTAAGGTCATGGGTTAATGTTGACAGTTGACATTCTGTGTAGGGTGTATGTAGGTACTAAGTGGTTGCTTGCCTATATAATTATAATAATATGGATATTAATAGGTCACATTTTTCGCAACACGTTCAACATTTTAATACATCGCGTTACGCTCATCTCTCCTCTACATACATGCACTCACATATTATTAATACGTAATACTAGCGTTTGTGCACGCCTTTCCTCAGTAAATACTACTATCCTATCACGGCATATCCCACATATTGTGTAGCCAGCAAACTAACCGCATGCAAAAAACATGAAAGCTGTCTTCTCCGTACCAACAAACAATTAAGACATTCTGGACGGTGGCAAACTTAAAAACCGTAAAATGTCTTAATTTTTCAAACACTTGCCCTTTACGGGACACTCGAAAACTTACAGAAAAAAGTGAGAAACCAACTCTTTGTCGGTCGGCCCGCGGAATAAGTAAATAATGCAAAGGAATATGAAAGAAATGAATTCATATCCGTTTAACTTGGTGGTAGTGTTGACTCGATACAAAATACTGATTACATCAGTTTGAGATTGTTGCACTTTTTTATTATTTTTTTGTACACACTGATTACAAGCAATTTCACACAAAAATATATTCATATTGTTACACAAAACTATACATAATATGTAGAATATATGTGCAGTGGCGGTTCTAGTATTCGCAGAGCCTCAAACAGAGCAATTTTCGCGAGGCTCCTGAACGTAGCAGATACTGTCTTGCATGGGAAAACGGATAGAAAAGCCTGAAGTATAAAAACATTACTTTCTTCCGATATTCGAACGACCTTTGTAGAGCCTTTAGCTCTGAAACAATGGATATCCATTGCCATTACCGTCTTAAGCATTTAGCTCCTCTAGATCTCGGTTGATGTTATTTAATACCTACCCTTTGCCTCGGTTAGTCCAAATATTGATAAAAAACAAAGTAACTTGAAACTCTTCGTATTAAAATATTTCATGTTGAAATTTTGTTTCGCCCACCGCAAACACTGTTAGTATGTATGTGTAGATTGTGCATTGAATATATTATTCTGTTTTTGGTAGGATGTAGGTAGAACATCCCTCGGTTAATTCGTTTCCCCGGCGTCCTCAAGGGAGCGACTCTTTGCCGTCACCACCGTGTGCCGCTGTTTCGTTACAACAAACTTTGTATATGTAAATGTCAACGAGCACCAGCATCGTACCGCCTACCAAAAACAGCCTACGGTCCTGAAACATAATCCAATTTTATTATTTTGTCATCCAACCACCACAAAACATCATGTGATGGGAAAAAATGTGAAAAATTCAAATTCCTTTCTTGTCACACTAATTTGAATCTAGTTAAAATAGTTATAGTGTCTCAGATAAACTACCAATTAAAAAATGATGATCTAATTGGTTGATGATGCTTGACTAGTTTTATCCAATGTTTATTTTGATGGAATGTCAAACATAACATATTTTTGTCATGTATCCAGTAAAAGGAAGGTATTTGGAAAACACCTCGAATTAGGTAAGATCTAAAGCTTTCACGATCGGCGTTATATTATTTAATAACTTGTATCGGGGTGTATTGCCATGGTCTGGTAGACTACGTCCCTTATCTCATCATATTACTCCCAGAAACGGTGCAGGAAAACTAGACACCCACACCAATCCTCCCTGAAGATGTCGCCGGGAGACTTTCTGAGACCTTCCAGATCACGGCCATACAGCCTGGAACAAGTTAGTAGATACCATAAATTAGACTTATAACTTTTGTGTTTTTCATATTTATTTTATTAACTTTCTAATGTGTGTCTCTTCTTATTTTTCAGACTAGTGGTGTCACAGAATCAGCGAGCTCTTCACATAGTCTTTCCGCATCACTTCCTCGACTCACCGGAGTGGTTTGGGGTCTCTACTGATGAATATTTTCAGGTAAACTTATTGTACACCACACCATATTCCTTAGTTTTACTACAAACAAGAAATATTAGATATTTCAACTTTTAGATCTGTCTTATTGTCACCTTATTCGCAAACAGAGATTACAATTGTTGCAACTTTATGTCTGACTAAACTCACGCCGTGTTCCAGTTGGGGTAGGCAGAGAGAACGGAACGCCATGTTGATCTATCCTTACATACTTCTTTCGCTTCCTCTACATTCATCCAGTTTCTCACACGTGCACACCGATTTCTCTAGGTTGTTCTTGAGGATTTGATCCACGTGGTCAAGCCACATAGTTCTTGGACTTCCGCGTTTTTTCAGATATTCCAGCACTTAATTATTTGTGTCACAACTCTTTCATCCACTTGCATCTTCAATGGACACATATTTTTTGTAAGGTCGTAGAAATTTTGTTTTTCCTTTCGTATAATGTTTCTGAAAATATGGCTTCCAGGTTTCAATAATGTCAATGGAGGAGTCGAGAGTTTTGATATGGCACAGGGACAAGTTAAAACTTTCCATCATGACTGATCAGTTCCTTCAAGCCGTCTTCGATCACATCCTCGGCAGAGATGTTGTACACAAACTCATGCAGGTAAAGGAATAATCATTTTATGCAAAATCAACACAACACAATTTGATCAAACACAGCGTATCAAGCATCACATTTTTCAAATAGATGTATTTTTTTTCGTTAAAATTTTATGCATTTAATCTTCAGAATAGAGTAGAAGTCTTCTGTATTTTTTTAGCATTGTGCAAAAGACAAGTGTTCATAAAACATCGTTTAACATCTTCAATTTAGCAGTAATGAGGTACGTCACGCATTCTGGATGTCTTATTTTGAACCTGAACATCGATTGTCAATTGTTCAAAACAGGAATTGGTGAATGTATCATTGGTGAAATTCACCTTAACCAACCTAAGCCAATTTGTAAGAATCGGGACACCTTTTATTTTCTCTTCTAAAGGGAATCTGCACAATCTGTTGATCTCTTATACACCTTTCTCAGTAAGCTACTAAAAGCTTGTGTCGTGAAAGGCGAGTTTGCCGGCACCTGGTATCGAACCACGGACCCTTTGTTCACGAGGCCGAGACTCTACCTCCAGGCTACCAACGAACTTAATCATTTAGATGACAATAGAAATACAATGACAATGGATTATCTTTGTTGTTAATAATATTATATATATCTAGACTAGATGAATTATTTAGTTACAGTAATGTTTGGGTAGATGGCGCTCTTGTAGCTGCCTGAACCCATAACTTCTCCTTCTTTTAAATTCAAAATAATAGTTAAACATTAATTGTTTTTATATATTTTTGCATTCCGACTAAAATATAGTGTAGTTTATTTAATTATATATAGTTTTTGGTGTTTTCTGTGCTAAAGTTAAAATGTTAAATTGTAAAAATAGAAACATATAAATTAAATCTAATCAAAATTTGATACAATAATATTTAACCAAATTTGTAGTGTAAAAATAGTAAACAATGTATTATAATGTGAAATAATAGTGTAAATGCACCCTTGAGATGATTTGAATCATGAAAATGGCGCAATATAAATGATCCAATAATAATGTCTTACTCAATTAAATAATAGTCACCAATTCTCCGTCAATATAATTGTTGCTAATCATTTGTGAGATTAATCAATTACCCATGACCTCATTGCTGCTGCTGCACCAATTACATCAAAGTTTATCTATAAGATACTTAATGAGATAAAACATAAATGACATTTTAAATCCTAAAAACAGAGTAACTCCTGTTCGTTTCTGGGGACCTCTTTAATGTCACATTTAATTGTATAAATCAAAAAAATATACTTATATTGTTGACGACGGGTGTGGCACGAAGGCTAACGCTCTTGCCTTTGAGTCACGAGGTCCCGGGTTCGATTCCCGGCCAGGGCAAAATGAGGAATGACCTTTTTCAAATTGTTCTGGGTCTGGGTGCTACATGTATATGTGTGTAGTGCATTGTACATATGTGCATCGTCGTGTTAGTACCCATAATACAAGATTCATTTCTAAGTTTGGGACCAACTCAGTCTGTGTGAATATTGTCTAAACATGTTATGTTATGTTATTCTTCTTTTTGGCTGAATTTTGTTAAATCTTCCTTTATTTAATTCTACTCTGTATAGATTGTGAAGAATTATGATGTCAAAAAACATATTATTTGATCACAAAATATCACATAATATGGTTGTCTATGGGAGTTTTCTCTTTATTATAATAGTAAGACAACAATTATGGGATGCTTGTTAGGCTGTGATAGGTACCTACGTTTCATTATACATATTATAATATTTTATAAAACCTCTTTCATCCATTACCAATCCATAGATAAAGTCTCAGCACAGAGAAATAATTGACTGTCAAGACGAACAATTAAATTAATAAATGGTATATTTGAATTTAGAATAATTGATTGTTATAATATTCTCTCTGGAATAAATTTTGTGATTTGGAAATGTGTATTGCTTTTAATATTATTTCAACAATGGGTAAACTAATATATTTTTGTCTTTTGACTTGAATATAATTATTACGTTGACAGTTATTTAAATTTGGAATCTCAAGCAATCAGCATTATTTTAGTTTTAGACATAATATTAATGGAAGGAAGATTCAATGGTTTCCTGAATTATGGAGGATATAATTTATTCTGTAATTGAAGTGAAAACTTATTAGTACCGTAATTTTTACTGTTTCAGTGTTTACCCTTTACTACAAATTTTATTGATCTTTTTGGCTGCAACTTCTTTCTCATTTTTACACACACTCTTCTGTGATATGCAAAGATTTTATCTATGGATTGGTGTTGCCATCAACTGTCAAATTATAAAATGTGTTTTTTTCTCTCTCTTTTTGGTGATGTTTATAATATTATTATTGTATTTTTATTCTTTTCTATTTTGGATGTCGTCCCTTTTTCGTGGTGAAGGAAGTTGTACAGATTGTTGTCACTGTTTATATTTATCATTACAATTTCTGTACCAATATGTAAATATGAAGACCAGATTTATATGACATAGTAGTGTTGTGGTGTATATTGTGTAAAAATATATTTTCTTCATTTTTGGTATTACGCTTTAAATCACACCCCATAACATAATAGTTTGAAAATAGATTTTTATTCTTTGAAACTATAAATTTGAATAGAACCGCTGTGTTGAATCGGGATAGATTAGTTCAAATGGAAACAAATTAAGTATATAATTATACAAAGTGATTTTTCACACTAGCAATTATTTTGGTATTTTCAAATTGCAAATAACTGGCTTTAGGCAACTTTCCCAGATATTACAAGAGTCAGAGGACCCCTAATTATCCATACATTTGTATAGTATGTAATTTTGCTGGACAGGCTTGAGGTTCACTTAGGGTTTCATTTGACAAAACCGTGTCTATATTTAAAGGTTCATTGTTATGAAAATTAAGCAGAAATAACTAGCATACTATCAGCATAACACTGTGAAGAGTATATAGGTTTCCTCCCACACAGCAGCTTTGTGAATATTGTTTTCTGTGTATACAT
Organism: Athripsodes cinereus; assembly: GCA_947579605.1. Taxonomy (NCBI): domain Eukaryota; kingdom Metazoa; phylum Arthropoda; class Insecta; order Trichoptera; family Leptoceridae; genus Athripsodes; species Athripsodes cinereus. Next base: position 26,211,469 of record OX388316.1, read on the forward strand.
GTCAGGTGAGCGAGACGATGGCTGCCAGCAACGGTCACCTACCCAACTCTTACGAGGAGGGAGAGGACAAACCAATGTTGATAGTGAAGAAGTCTGGTGATGGACCCGGAATAACGGCTCTCATCAACAGACAACTACAAGGTACGCAGCAGAACAATTGTCTGCTTTATTAGAAAGACCAAAGAACCCCTCTCCAAGCACACAGCATCATCATATTGCAACAATATATACCATTAATTAATCACTAATTGTCCTGAATGATTCATCATTATTTAGTTACATCTGGTCACTCTGCCTGCAAGACCAACGAAAGACAGAATAATTTGAAATATTAAATATTATTTGTAGGTTACAATATTAATTTGGAAGAATTCTTCATGCTATTTTTTTCATCTATTTCCTTTCTCTTCCATTTCTATTCTATTTGGTGCATCCAAATTATGCTCTGAATTATTTGAAGGAATATATTATTTTAATCTCTTTTCTTATCAGTATCAATTAGTGATGTAAAGAATATTCGTATTCGCATTCGCATATTTCAAAGTATTCGCATTCGCATTCGTATTCGCAAAAAAATATGCGAATGTTTTGCGAATATTATTTCGGTAATAAAGTATCGGATATTTGGTAAAAGTGCCGGATACTTACTCGGTACATTGTAGAAAAGGTACTGCAAGAAAATATTCTATAAGAAAATCGAGAAGATTTGAAATATTTTAAATTCCTATACCATTTTGAAAATTCGGCGACGGGGGGGTAGAAATTTTTATGATTGAGCAATATTGTAGAAATCTAAGCAAGTCAATATTCGCTATTCGCATTCGCGAATGTCTGCAACAAATATTCGCATTCGCAAATATCCAAAATCACACATTCGTTACATCACTAGTATCAATATAGTAAATAATTGAGAAAAACAGAGACAATAAGTTCAGCCTCTTACATTTTTCTACATCTATTATAGAAAGAAAAGAAAAAAAAAATTCATTCACTTTGTTTGGTTTGGACGTACATTATGTCAAACTTTTCAACTTCAGTATGGCAGCAGCTACGGTGTTGCCAGAATCACACAAAACTGTCATAAACTATAACTTCTTCTTCTTTTACCCAATACTTTCTTTTCCTTTGTCTTGCATTATTTCTCATATCTCACCGTCATTATATGTTCTCAAGCATGTGTGTCTCCCTGACTGTTGTGTTTATACTAATCAACGTGTTATACTAACCAGCAGATTATCATAGATAAAATAATTAATTGTTTTCCATAGACAAATTGTATATCATGTTGTCTTGACTATGTTGTACCGATAATATCAATAGTTATTATTTTTAAAATTTCATATTGATTACCTATTTTTTACATATTTTTACAATACTTTTGATATTATTTGTGCAATTGTCTATGTACTTTAACAGTTTATATTTTCCAAGGATATGTTCTATGGGTTTATTTTTGTTAATTAGAACAACATTCAAAATAAGAACATTTTCAAATCAAACATATTCTTGAAAATTCTATGTGGTGTATCATAACAAACGATTGTGTATTTAAAAATAGTAATTTTTTTATAATCGTTTCATTTTGAACGCAGTGATATTATTGGCTTACAAAAATATCCGTTTTGTCTTGAGCTAATATTATTTGTTATTTTGAAATGACAGTAACTTTAAAAGCGACATTTGTAATTTTCAAACAATTATTAACGACTCCAAAATTGTTTGGTTATTCTTACACATTTGCAATATTTACTTATTCTTGTATTTGATAATCAAATTAAACAAATTAAAATACCTCCCTTTTGTCATTTCAAGATTGCTTTGAATATGTGTAATTGTTCAATTTTGTATTATTTTGTTAAAAATAATGTAAAATATAATGCTTAACATATCAAAAGTTATGTTAATTTATATAAACATTGTATGCGCCTTAGAGGATTTGATTTCCATAGTTTTTACGCTATGTGTTTTTTGTTTTACTTAGCTTTAAATAATAAATAACAATACTGAATAGTGCGTGTGTTTGTTTGTTTTTTGCATAGTAAACTCATACTTTTGATATTATTACTTTTACTAATCTTTAATTTAGTGAATTATTCATTTACTTAATCTCATTTGCAATGCAGAATTATATAATCCGTGATATTAATAATATTTTTTTGTAAAATGTAGGTATAGATAATTAATATCATTGTAGATTTTAATGTATCATAATATTGTGATAGTTGAGAAAGATTCGGGAGGTCATTCTCAGGAATTAGATCCACATGGTTTGACCACTTGGGAGTCAACGCTTTTGTACATCCCTTTTTCAAACAAAAACATTTTCTTTGTCTTTATTTCACTATCCATTTTCTCCAAATGCCATCGAGTCATTCTCCGCATATCCTCGCTCTATCTCACAACATTTTACTAAATCATTTTACAAATTATTATTGTATAAATGGTTTTCCTGAATCTTTGCTCGTATTACATTTAGATGTAGGTTTTTAGGTACATTTTAGTTGTTGTAAATTCATAGATAACAAAAGTACTTACTTAATTAATTATTAATCTGCAAATTTAAACTTTGATGGAACACAAAAAAATTCTTTATTTGTTTTTCCCGCCTTATTATTATTTGTATTGTAGTTTAATAATCGTTTGCAAAAGTTTTAAATTTGCCGAGAGGTGCATATTAATTATAATTATTCCCTTAGGATATTGTTTGATGTTTGTTTAGGTTCTGTAATAATTTAGAAGTAAACCACATGCCCAATGTGTTATCTTTAATAAACAATAATATATAATTTAAAGATACCACTGTAACCCATAATAAATTAAATTACTTATATTATGAAAATTAAACACTGTATTATTCAAATTTTGGCATGTTGTTCACTTCTGTTGTGTAATATACTAATTCCCCAGAAGAGCATAGATATCTCGGGTTCAAAATGGTCTTCCAAATTAAATTGTTGACTATATGAATCAAATTTTGAAGAGTAGATACATTTTACTTGCTTGAATTATATGAATGCCAAGTAGCTGAAAAAGGTTTGCAAGGATAAGTTTATCTGGTTTTCTATCCCCTCGACTTATCCCATCTAGGATGCAGAGTTAGAAGATTGATCGGTATTCATTTAATGGCAGGGATATAAATATTTATAATAATATTGTTTTCAATATTTCTTAATTTAGTCCAGATTCTTCCACGTTAAGAAAATGCTCCATTCTGCAATATTCTTTTGAAATTGAATGACTTTAATTTATCTATGCTTTTCTGTCAAATAAATGTTGCCATATGTAAAAATAATCCAAATATAATAATAATACCTACCTACCTGTATTTTTTATCATATTGTTATTTTGTAACTAGTTGTATTATGTATATTAATTATTATGTTTTGTTTTGTCATTGTGGCTGCTCTTGTCTCCTTATCTCTACTATCACTGTCGTACGTGTATGTGTGTGTGTCTATGTGCGTATATCCTATATGACTATATTGTACAGAGGAACACGCACCTTTACTGGATCCAAGGACCACACACGGTATGATGAATATTTATGGTTACATCAACATTTTTTGTCAAGACTCTTTTACAATCACCTGATCAATGCTAATATAGTGAATGACACCATTGCAACATTCATCTGCATCAAAAGAATTCCATATTTAAATCTGTTTTATAATGTCTTTGGCTGGATTGTCAACTTTTTCTTTGCATCTTTTTGTCTATGATTTTTAATGTCATGAATTTGAACTTAGAATGATTTTTTTGGTGTGAAATACTTTTCTATTTTTATTAATACTTTTTTATTGTTAAATGTTATACATTTATTTATTTTTACTATTTTTTAAATATGACTTAATTTTTACATAATTTTAACATTCTTTTCATTCATCCATATTTTTCTATCATTTACTTTTGGAATGGAAGCAAACCAGCATTGTTAAGGTATTGTGGTCTCATTCACTTGGCCTAATAAATTCAGCCAACCATAGATAATTTTATAATTCAAATACAAAATATTAGACTCTATTCTACTCACAAACACTCGAAAGATGGCACACAATGACACTGTATTGTAATTTTGATTTATTTGCAATATTCTTTTTAAACAAATTTGCATGTATTTAATTATTAATTTTATCTCACTTCTCATAAATGACAAAATTAATAATCTACAAAGAGTTTTGAGTTTAGCGGAATTTTTTTATTATATTTGGCGCTAATTTAAAATTGGAAGGGAAACATTTTGATCCATAGAAGCAAATATTCTGGTAACATTGAAAAATTAATTTCAAGACTTCCATTGGTTCATCTTCTTCATAGACATAACTATAGACTATTCACAAAATTTTTACATCTTAGGCATTCTATTTCTGCTATCTTCTATGCATATTTAAAGTATGTGAGTAGGAAAGAAATAGAATATAGTCTCAAAGTAATGTATGAAAAAAGATTGGTGTAACATTTAGTTGTAAGCAGAACAAATTGAAGTGAGCACATTATTCTAAGCATTTTCTCGCATGCTACGTATTCTCTACTATGTCTACGGACTTTTCAGTAAAAGTGACGCTTGCCTATGACTAACCACGACTCGACTACTCGCAATATGCGACTATATTCAGGGCACATACTCTTCAACTTTATTTTTCTTAATAGCTAGTCTATTTTTATACATGTCTATAGTCTGCTTTGACGATTATTCATTTCTTAGGAATCATGAGACTAAGTACAACCAAAAATTATTTTTTTTACTTACTGTCACATACAAACCTAGTAAAATACATAAGTACATTGAATGTTACCGTTGTCCCAATATATTAATCAATAATTAATTTTTGTAGGTTAGATTAGTTTAATTATTTCATAGTTGATATATTATATAACATAGCACATTAGTTTTAATTTAACTTTTTTTGGTAAAAGAGTTAAAAGAAAATAATATTATATTTTGAACTTTGATATTGTGCAATAAATCACACTTTTTATTTATAAATCTCAAATAATTAAAAACACAATATGCACTATATTTGTACACGACTTTTTAAATTTAATAACACACTTAAACATAATACATTAATTACCTATTCTATTTTACTGATACTTTAGTTTTGTTTAAATTCATACACGTATGTTCTCATTGTGGCTAAAAGTTGGATTTTAATTTTACAAAGCTGGGTATATTTATATACGTGTGTTCTCAATGTGGCTAAATGTTGGATTGTAATCATACAAAGCTGGGTATATTTATATACGTGTGTTCTCAATGTGGCTAAATGTTGGATTGTAATTATGCAAAGCTGGGTATATTTATATATGTATGTTCGCATTGTGGCTAAATGTTGGATTGTAATTATGCAGAGCCGAGTATATTTATAGAGAGGTGTTCTCAATGTGGCTAAATCTTGGATTATAGTTATACAAAGCTGGGTATATTTATATAGGTATGTTCTCAATGTGGCTAAATGTTGGATTGTAATCATACAAAGCTGGATATATTTATAGAGATGTGTTCTCAATGTGGCTAAATGTTGGATTGTAATTTTATAAATACCCAGCTTTGATTATATTATGTGTTTGTAGTATGCTTATGTTGGCTAATATTTCTATTGTCTATTCTCGCCACAGAAGCACCGTGTGTTGCCATAATACGCTGTATAAGTCCGTATATGTTTTGTTAATAATTACAATGACGATAATAAATGAGAGAATGTATGTTTCATGTCCATGTTTACTTTTATTTAATCTCCAATTACCATCACTGAAATCCATTCCTCTGCAAGGTAAGAACAAAATTGCAATATGATTTTTTTCTTTGTATCATTTAATTATTACATTTCATTCCATTTTGTATATCGCTTATCTGTTGTGAGTTTTCTGTTTAAATCTAGCTTTATGAATTTTAATAATCTTTTCCAAACAAATAAATCCATGCTGTCATGATAGTAGATCCATGAAACCTTCCATGTGTGGATTTTGTAAAAAAAATATGAATTGATACCAAATTACTCGTCACGTTGAGCCACATCTACCGATGAAATAACCTGTACGCTGAGATATTCATTGGAAAAGTTATTGAGAGAAATTATCTGCTGCTTTTTCTTGGATAATTCATGAAAATTCATATATAAAAAAATATTTGGAGATATTTTGAAAATCAATATATTATAATATAACTTTTATTTTATCTTCCATGTAAAGAATCAGACACGTCATAGAAAATGTCATTCAGCAAAACAGTCTTTTTATTTACTGTAAAATCTTGATAAATGCACATAGGAGATTTCATTAATCCACCGATGATATTGATTTTTTTGCATCATTTATAACATTGTGGTATTTTATAAACATTATTACGAATGTTTGGAATCAAGAGTAACATTTATATTAGTACAGTTTTCGACTCCAAACACATCATAATTTTTATTTGTTTTAATTAGTGAACACCTAATAATTTTTAACCCCAAATTTATATTTTTAAACTCCCTTTAGATGTGTATACTTTAAATAATATTTCTTTTGCAAACAATCCCCCTCACTCTATCTACATATACCATCGTAGTATTTCCTACAAGTGGGGTAATCCACGGGCTGACTGCAAATTGCAATCAATACAATACTTTTATTATTTATTTATTTAATCATTCTTTACTGTATTACATTGGTATTTTTCCAAACTTGAACTATTTCACAAAGTGATCAACATACTATCAAAATCGAGTTCGTCGGTAGTCTGGAGGTAGAGTCTCGGCCTTATGAACATGAGGTCCGGGGTTCGATCCCAGGTGCCGGCAAACTCCCCTTTCACGACACAAGCTTTTAGCTTACTGTGAAAGGTGTATAAGGTTGTATTTGGGTTTATAACAAAACCCAGATATATCTTTTTAAAAAAAAAAAAATTTAGATACCTCATTTCCTGAGATTTAAACAGAATTCTCAAATTATTTTTCATTTTTAATTTTGACAGTAGTTTAGATTTTTATATTCAATATTTGTTAGTATATGTATATGTTTATCTGTGTATATAATGTATTATTAGTCTTTTTATTGTTGATCTTATAACTCATGTATTTACTATTTTTAGAACTATTACCAGTAATTCTATGTATTTTTGTACCATATGTTTTTATATTTTTACATATTTTAATATCCAGTAAGTACAAAATAACGAATAATAGTTAAAACAACATTTTATAAAAAGAAAATAAAATCATTATATGCATTGTCCTTTGGAATGCTCATCTGTAATTTGAATTTGTGGAACATTTTTGAAATTATTCATTCTATCAGTGTTGCCATATGCGATAAAAATCTATGGAATGTCTTGAAGACTGTTCTTACTTTAAACTTTTAACAAGTGGTTTTATTTTGGGTGAGATTTTTTAGAATATTATTTAACTCATTCAAATATGTAACATAATTTCTTATGTTTATCAATGTTATTTTTACAACTAACCATTGTATGAGGTTAATTATATGTAAATTTAACATACCAAACTACCACACAAGGCATAGAAAAGACAGTGTCACCTTAGTTGGTAGTGCCCCGGACGGGACTTAAACCCATAACCCATCCTTTTCGTGAGGTGTGCTTTGTCCAGTTGAGCTACTGGGACACTACTAAATAAGACAACACTGTCTTTGTGAGCCTTATGTGGTAGTATCATGTGTAAAATTTACATAGGTAATTTCGTAAAATTTACATAGAGATTTTGGCTTACAGAACTGGGTGATTGAATTGTTGTTTACTAAATCATCATATAGAATTTTATCACACACAATTGAGACAATATATATATTTTTTTTCAAAAAAGTTATATCTGGGTTTTTATTATAGCCCCAAATACAACCTTATACACCTTTCACAGTAAGCTACTAAAAGCTTGTGTCGTGAAAGGGGAGTTTGCCGGCACCTGGTATCGAACCACGGACCTCTTGTTCACGAGGCGGAGACTCTACCTCCAGGCTACTGAAGAACTTTTTTATTTATTTATTTATTCATTCTTAACTGTACATTGATTAAAAACAATTACATAAAAGGTATACATTCAAATTAAATACAATCAATATACAGAGGGCGAGTTTATCGCAAAGGCGCTATCTCTTCCAACTAACCCAAATTATTACTTTACTTGTAATTTACTTACAATTCTCTTATTTTGATTTGAAATAACATTTACTTTTTACGCTCCTCTTGGGAGCACAGGGTGGAAATGAGCTTTCTCTTTTCAGATATTACCTAATATTACGATTTTGTGTATTGTGAAAAAGTCATCCGTGCTGTAACTCTATGAATCAGAGTTTGTAATAAATTCAAATACGTCACAGACACCCTCACGTAAGCAATATACCTGTGTCTTGGAAGTGAAGTAGGTCAGTATAGGATGGCTTTGAACTCAAAATATCTTGATTAATTGTGTGAGAGTCGACCATCTGATTTTCATGTATTTGAATCTATTTGTGTGTGATATAATTCTCTAACAAACCGTCCTTATTTAACAAAACATCATAACCTTTGCCCTTACACCCCCCCCCCCAGCCCCATAGTTTTATAGTTGATGATGCTTTGCCCTTCTGTTTTTTGTGTAGCTCTCCCCCGGATAACAAAGTATTATTATTATGGTAAGGTTTATTTATAAAACACATAATTTTATGTTCATGCTTTTATTTATTCATTTATATATTTGTTGGTTTTATTTTTCATAACGATTTCACGCTTTAAACTGAAGAGATCCAAATATTGTGTTTGAGTCCTTGTCGAAACCTGGCTATTTTTAATTGATATAGCCTACGGTTTTTAATATTTTTCATAATATGAAGAATAATAATAGACGTATAAAAATAGTGGCAATGTACTATTGAATAAATCGACACACAAGCGCTTTCGCCTTGCGGCATCTTCAGGTCAAGAGTTACTTAAAACTAAAGAATAGAACAAACTAACCTTCATTATTAAGTTAGTTTGTTCTATTTTTTAGTTTTAAGTAACTCTCGCCCTGAAGATGCCACAAGGCGAAAGAGCTTGACAATTAGTATTACTATTTAGTCATTGTTAATTGATTAAATACATATGTGAAAATGGACAGCGTTCTAAATTTTAAATTTTATGTTCAAAAATTGTTTCGTTCAAGATCTCAAGTAAGTTTTTAGAATCTAAAATTGTGTGTATTAAATCTTATTTATTTCTAACATACATATATATGGTAGCATTTCTTTTGTTCGTCCTGCAGTAGCATTTCTTTTGTTTTTATTTTGTTTTTAAGCTAAAGCTTAATTAATATTTATTCATCATTAATAAATTATTTTTAGTGTTAGCAACATTTTACTATTCAAAATTCTTGCATGTATACATCTGTACCAATAGTTCTTTATTTGAAAAATTGGATTTGTAGCTAAACAGAACCATAGCGGACTCAATGAATCTCTTTGATATTTTTTTTTATTTTGCTTGAGAAAGGCTTTTTCAAAATTTAAAATAAGAAGATCTATTTTTTTTGGAATATAATTACCTATTTCAATTATTTAAAACTGATTGAAAAAATATCACTATTTTTTTCTATGGCTTTGTTATAACTGGGACAGAAAACTATGAATATTGTAGATATTTTTAACAACTGGTAATGATAGGGAATTTTGCTGGTCTATTTATGGCTATTGTCATTCTGTTAATATTGTTTGTAATATTACTGTTTGTATCCCTATCAAATATGTAAATAAATAAATAGATAAACAGTTGAGAACATTTTAATTTGGCTTAACAGCATTAATGCAGCATTTTTTTACACAGAAAACTAAAATTGACCAGTTTTATCTGTATAATTTAGAATCACGTTTTCAAATGCTTTTTCAAATGAAAGAAATTGCATTTAAAATATTTCAATTAATTTTTATACCATGAATTTACAGCAGGTGACCCAAACGCGTGGAGATTGGGAAGAATCGAGGAAGCTGATCACGAGACACCAGTCTAGTAAAGGGGGCCCTGTCTCACTGCCGCTTCTACAACAACAGCCACAACAGAAGAAGGTTGTAGCTGAATCACCACTGAACACCACCGTATTATAATAATTACTACTACTTAATATAAATATAATAAATATTGTATCCAGAGCTGGGCATTAATTAATTAATCCGTTAATTGCTGTTTAACAAAGTTAACTTTTAAGCTAACCCCAAAAATTTTGAATAGGCTTATTTTAGGCTCCTTCAGCGATACCTTATAAAGCTGCACCATCATCGATATTAGGACCTAATAAAATAAAAAGGGCAGTGCCATTGAGAGAGACCTCTATATTTTTTTTTATGAGGTACTGACATTTGAATTTGGATTAATTGTAACATGCGCAAAATTTTCAAAAAATAACTAATTTAACAATTAAGAGTTAATTTTGTTATTAATGGATTAACGTAGTTAAATTTTTGATTAATTGTGTTCAGCTCTGATTGTATTTATCTAATTAAACCTTAAAGCAGGGTCATCAGTTACCATTGGGAAAGGATTGTTCATAATATGAATTTATATAATGTACGTATGTATGTTTGTTTGCTATGTAATGCGTTGGAATCTGTATTTATTGGTATAATATTGTAAACAATATCTCTTTGTCTTCAAATATAAATATATTTAAGAGATTTAATATGTAAAAACAGTACTGTTTCTATTCAAATATACAAATCTTCAAATAATTATATTTTTAAGAACACAGTTTACATATCATTGAGGACTTCAAATGCAAAAGCACATTGATTCTAGAACATTCTAAAACATCACATTTCTGTTTCTACCTATAAATAAACTTTGATTTTTTTTACATATTTTTCTGTATAAATAATAATAATAACTAGACAACTTATTTATGATGCGCCGTTTTGTGGAATTCATTCAAGAATTATAACACCTCCTGAACAATAAGGTTTCTAACCTCGTCTTGAACACTTGTATAATATTTATTTATGTCATTATAAAAAGTTAATAAGTATATTTAAAAAAAACACACAACTATTGAATTGGAGCATTTTTACATCTCAACAGTATGGATCAAAGTGAGCTTGTATCTCACGTAAGTCAAATGATTGTTGGTCAGATACAATACCTTGAAATTGATAACTAATTGTACAATTTGCCTCGCTGGAAAATTTTAAATAAAGATCTACGATTAGTTCAAATGGACTGAAGTGTTTTTGCTTGGAAATCAGTTTTTAAGAACCGATTTTCCCGGGGATAGAGGTGAACTTTCATAGTATTGATTAAACTACATTGTGATCATCAATGAATAGGTCTCTTTCTTTTTTTTGTTAGTTTTTGAGTGCCCTGTAAGAGGCAAGTGTTTGTAAAACCACACTTCTAAAATATCAGCGACCCATCCTGAATGTCTTTCCAAAAACTTGACAGAGACTTATTGAATAATAATTGTCGTAATAAATATAAATTTCATTGCGTTACATAAGTACAATGTTTTATTGACAATATTTTGGACTATGTATTGCCAATGTATCTACTAAAATAAATATGTGAAAAACTAATTATTTATTTATAAGGAATATTATTTGTTACAATTTATGTATAAAAAAATTATATTATTATTAAAAATATTTACATCAGATTATTATTGTATAAATAACTTATAGAGCCATTTGTACAGAATGAAATTTGTGTCAAATACCAATTGGATATTGTTTAAATAATTTCACACACATTGTATTGTACATTGATTTTTTTTTATATTTATGATTTTTAAGACTCACTCAAAATTGATGCTTTGGTAGTCAGATAAAGTGAATGCATCAAAATTAATCAATATATTTTCGCATAGTAATGATAATGAAATGATAGTCAATAAATAATTATGCTTTTGCATAAAATAACACCAGACTAACTCTTACCTAACCTACAAATCAGTCAAACTTAAAAATGCAAATAATTAATTTTGTGCTTAAAAAAAAACACAAACTTCTACAGGATTCTTTTTCTCCAGATAAAATTAATAATCGACGTTTAAATACGTTCACCTAATCTGGTAAAATTCAGGTGATTTTCCAAAATGACATTCAAGTAATAGATGTATTTCAATACCAATATGACATCAACGATAGATTAACAGTAGACAATATTGACATGCAATCGTTAACCATAAAAAATAAAAACTTAAATTAATAAATGACAACTTGCAGTTTAGTGACAACGATTCAAAAATGAAAATAATTTTTATTTCATTTCACACTACGTTAAATTTCTACAAAGAGGCATAAGTTGGGTATAAAAACATAAAATATTTTTTCTGAGGATATGAGTTACTAGTATCTGACACATATTGTTTCATTGTGTGTAAATGGCTAAGTAATTGTTAATTTATGGGACTCACAAAGTCCTGTGTTATTATGACATTATTTTGAATTTATTTAGTTTGCTACCAAGATAAAAATAAATACCTATTATTTATTTATTTACATATATATACTCATAATTTGATATAATATTGTATTGCATATAATATGTGCTATATAAAGCTATTGTCTTATGTGTAATTGTTAGTGATTTAATATTCTACAAAATCAAGAGGGTATAGCGAATCATATTATTTTCTGTCTAGCGATATATTTTAGCGATGAGGCTCGTCACCCATCCTGAAATTCTTATTTTTTATCGTTACTCAGAGGACAGCTTGCATGTTTAATACTTGGGACTGGTTTGCTGACTGCCCCAATTGAGGGATATGCCGTAATGGTCTAGTAGTATCTAGTTATATTGTGGATTAAATGCGTATAAATAAATTGCGATGGTTTAAACATGTAAAGCGAATAGTTGTTATAAAAAAGTGTTAGAAAAAGCTGAGAATTACATTGCTGGAGCATGTGAAACAAATATCATAAATGGGCACGTGTTGAGTAAGAGAAATTGGTGTGCGTGTATAAAAAATTGCACAAATGTTGAAGAAGTATTTTAAGATATGGCTAATATGGCGTTCTGATCTCTCTGGCTACCCTACTTGAGATGCAGTGTGAGGGTAAAGTAGTAGTAGTTTTTTGTTAACCCCTTTAGTTTGTAACACAAAAAAATGGAATTGAATTGGGAATGTCATGACCTTATTTGGACCCCACTGCAAAAGTATATTTTATCATTGTCAAAAGTCACATGTACCTATTGAAAACCTACCTATATGGATTCAACAAAAGGTCAAAGGTTTACAAATATCATTTGGAGTACTTTTATAGCATTAACACAACCTCCTTTACTATCTATAAAACATTAATTCTATGGTATGCAATATAACATAACTAACTTACTTGCTGCTAGCCCTCTTCTCTCCACTGCTGGATATAGACCTCCAATACCCTTCCTTGTTTTCGAGCAACACGGTCTCGCTGCTTTCCTATCATCTAGACAACATTGCCAAACCGCCTGTTTTTATTGTATGCAATATAACATAACTAACTTACTTGCTGCTAGCCCTCTTCTCTCCACTGCTGGATATAGACCTCCAATACCCTTCCTTGTTTTCGAGCAACACGGTCTCGCTGCTTTCCTATCATCTAGACAACATTGTCAAACCGTCTGTTTTTGGGGTCTCCACACATTTCAAGAATTCTAGAAGTTCACCTGTCATCTTCCCGCCTTATCATTATGACTATGCCCTTTTCCATTTCATCTTGGAGACTTAACAATGTCAATAACTTTTGTCTTTTAATGAACGATTTCGTTTCTTCTAAATGATTTCGTGTTATGTACGGATATAAAACTAAAGTAGAAGAAACCTGTGGTGAAAAGTGATTGAAATTCGCCATATTATAATACATTGTAGTACAAAATTTTAATCCTAGACATCTCAGTACTTTGTTTATGTCATATAACTCCTTTGTATGTCATAACTCCTTTGTATATCATATAACTCCTTCGTCCACTATTCTTTACGATCTTTATATTATATTTTTTGTATCAGAAAGTTTGAAACAAATAGAATTTCAATTATAATAAATTTGCTATACTCTCTTGACTTGAATGTTGGGAACTATTGATAATGTTTATACATATAATGCAAATGTTAATTATATAATTGCAAATAATTTATTATATATTAATATTAATAGCTAGAGCTTTAAGCTTATGACAGTATTTGGAGTATAAATGGTGAAATGGTGCTAGGTATTGTATAAAATACTGTATATTTAAAAATTAATACGATCAAACGTCACACACATAGGTACGCATTAAACTCTACTCACACTTCCTAGTAACAAAATTTTATTGTTGTTTCAAAAAATACTCGTATGCACCTGGTAACTAAATTAAAATCGTATTTAGATTTTTTTTCTTATGTATCAGTAACTATGATTATTAATTTTTAAATTACCTCTTGTCTTCATATTAATAAAATGTTGTTAACTTCCATAAATTAGAATTGAGAGTTATTCCACTATTTTGATAAAATATGCATCAGAATTGTTAAATTTTCAAAAATCTAGGTTTGAAGACGCATCTGCAAAATGGGGATTAGCTGGAGGATATATTTATTTATTTATTTTTATTTTATTTCAATATAGGTGTTAGCCTTTAACATATTGGATGCAGTATAGCAATAAACGCTCCCTTTATTATGTATTAATTTGTATCATTGATAATTCTGAACACTTCAAAATGATAAATATTGTAACCAATATACAGTGAAGTATAAAATAAATACTTTAATGAACAAAGAATCTCGAAAATATATTTTTCCTAAAAAATATTAAATCAACAGATTGAAAAATACTCGTTACGATCTCGCTTGCAATGCATTTTAGTTGATATTATTTCTACATTATTTATTATTATTTAGTTTATAAAATGGTTTTGAAAGTCAATAGTTAAAAAAAAAATATTGGGTGTTTTCCCGGGATGAACCATATGTTGTGATAGGTTTCTGGGAAACCTCCAGTTGTGTGCCGTAGCCATGCCTACTGGCAGAGGGCTTACCATGACGTTTCGATGCAATAACATTCATTTCATCAGTGTTAGTTTATGCATTGTGTCTTCTCCGAACATTTTGAAATAATTGTCACCTCAAGATGACGAATGATATTTCATTGGAACATAGTAGTAAGCGCTTTGCCATTAGGCATGTTGGAGGGTTACACAACTGGAGGTTACCCAGAAACCAATCATAAGATAAATATATATATTCACAGATTCTTGTTGTAAATCTTTATTAGCAAGTAGTATTGTAGAATATAAATTATGTAAACCAACTGATATCACCACTGACCTGATAGAAATGTAATATAAGTATTAATAAATCTCTCTTTAGATAGAACCTATAGTTTATGGACAAAATGGATCCATTTATAATCTATTGATCTCAAGACTAACATCACAAACATAATTATTAGGTAACTAAAAAATAAATCACTTCATTAATTAACTAATGTTTCTGTTATACTATTAACTATATTGTATTAGTCCACCTGGAAATTAGAGATCTTTTTTATATGTATTGTTTAAAATATGCATCTCATTCACACTAACACTAGTAAATAAAATAAGTGCAACTTGTCATTTGATAAAATTTAAAAAGAAAAGAGACAGATATATAGACTATTCTATGAAATGGAAAGAGAAGAAAATAATACTGTGAGCTGTCAAAATATAACCTAACTTACTATTACCTACATAGATTATCTTTAATTTTCTTGTGGACTATAATATAATAATTATATTCTATATTGATATTATTAAGCTGTTTCTAACTTAACGAAATATATTGACGTACCTATTAATTAATGTATGATAAATTTAATAAGAGGTATTTACAATAAAATAAATGTGTAAAATAAATTAAATAATTATTAAAACCCAATATGTTTATTATTTGTTTTATATATAAAGATGTTATATTAAAGTTACCAAAGTATTAATGAATTATGTGCCTTAATGGTTCAGTGTAACCTTTTTTTATTTGAAATAGATTCACCAATAAAAAAAAAATATTTTATGATTATTTTGTTTTGTCGCAATTTATATTTAATTTTATTTTTTAAAGCGGTGTGTCTATTTTCATCTGTGGATTGATTTCGGATCAAAAGATCTAAATATTATATAAATTTTAGACTTCTAAGTGGGACATTATTTTTATTGTCGTGTCTGTAAGAATCTAAAAGTTGCTCACTACTGTTAAAACTTCTTTGTTTTCCAAATTTCATTCCTATTTTAAATAAAACATTCCTTTCTTTAAATAAATTTCTCTAACATTTCCATTTTTTGTTATTATAGTTTTTGTTATTATGTAATTTTGTTTTAAGTTATGCCCATTTTCACTAAATCCTTATGCCAAAATGAAAACGATTGCTCGCAATAACCTCTTGTACATCATGACTAGAAGTATTTGGGGTGCAGAACAACATACCCTTCGCACACCAGCTTTGGCATTGTGTATGTCCGTCAATAACTCGTAGCAAACTGATTTGTCGTACATCGCGCTGATTTGTCGCGCAGATGATAACGTTGTAGGAAAGGAAGAAAACTTTTCTACTATTTAAATGTGTTTTTCTCAAATTTAATACCTTTTAAATATTATCCTGAACTCCCAGGTCCTCGGACTTCGGGTATTCGCCCCGTGCATCATTGTCATCGATTATTATGGTACAAATAGTTTAGACTTTATTTCTATCTTTTTGGTGAAAGTGGGGCATGTGTTGTTTTTTAATACTATTTATGTATACTTAATATATTAACTTCTATTGCTAATAAAATTTGTATATTATATATTTAATATGTCTATCACTATAAAATATGTGTAATTATGCTTTGCAGTTGTTATATTATATCATATTAATTGAAATGAATATTTCAGTGTTAACACTGTGAAACAACAATATAAATAATTTAAAATACAAAATAACACTGTCTTACGTTTCACTATAAAATGTGTACAAAGTACACCATAATCACGCCTAGCGCTTTCACCAACGCATTGACATCATTAGGGCATAAATGTTAAGTAGTAAAGGCGCTAAGCATATTTGTGGCTTACCCTGTATATATTATGGTGTTACATAAAACAGTGTTATTTTATATTTTAAATTATTATATTACATATATTATGTAACTAAATGTATGCCTTGTACTTGGAGAAGCCTTGTTGAATAAATTATATATTTCAAATTGTTGTGAAATATTCTTAAATGTCACGCTAATTTTTAATATAAAAAAATCAGAACATTGGTGTGGGACGATGAAACCATCAAATTAATAAACATCAAAACTTTTAGCTGATTAAAGATTGTTTAAATTTAACTTCAATCTATATCATTTTAACACCATATCCTACAGGCGAGGTACCTAGTTGTTGGATTAACTGTATATAATAAAAATGCGGATAATCCTATCTGTGATATAAAAATAGGACATTCTGGATGGGTGGTATCACACCTCATTGATGAATTGAAGATTTTATATGTAATATTTTATGAATACTTGTCTTTTTAGATCACTCAAAATCTCATTAAAACGTATTGAAGCATCTCTCATTAGGAAAATAATGTTATTTTTAAAAAAACAATACGAATAAAATATGTGTGGAAAGTATTGCAAAAGTTCTTTTACTATTTTCTGTAAGATTTTCAGTGTCCTGTAAAAGGCAGGTATTCATAGAACATCATGTTTTAAGATGTTTGACATCTTCGGTTCAGCAACCAGGTATGGTGCCCATCCTAAATGTCTTAACTTTATTGACAGGAGAGGACGACTTGCATATTTATTACAAACAGTAGGCCTACTGGCTACCACTAGTGAGAGATGCCCTGATGAGATGCATGGATGGAGTATTGTAATAAATTTTAAATGGGTAAATATTTTTATTTACGGATGATTTAGCTTGACTTTATTAACATTTGAAAAAGCGAAAAGTTTTCTTTAATTATATTTCCTTGGAATCTTCATCTTTCCACAAAATATTCTACAGTGTCATATTGTTAAAATTAATTAAACTGAATGTGAAAATGAGAGATTTCTTAAGATGAAATTATTAATATTGCTTATGAATGATTATAATATGATATAGGTATATAAGTATGTGTATAACTAAACATGAAAATCTTGTTATATTATATATTTGTTTATTTATATACAAAAAGAATATAATTACTTACATGTATATAATTATATTGTATGGATGTTCATTCATAAAGAATTCTCATTCCTTGTGTCGAGAAAGAACATTTTCATTGTTTCATTTTGAGTGATCATCCAAAGTGAAAGAATTCATTTAATCAAAAGTGAACATGTCTGTTTACACTTTTTTATAAAATAGAAATAGAATTCTATTCATAGAACGTGAACATGTCTGTTCACACTTTTTATCTTGTGCTATCACTGCCATATCTATACTCACAGTCATTTTTCTATGGTTCGATGTATTTTAGTAGAAAAATTATATATAAAAAGCAATTTAAAAATAAATCAATAAATAGGCATTGACATTGTTTCATTTTTGGATGATCATCCAAAGTGAAAGAACCGATGATGTTCATCGAAAGTGAACACGTCTGTTCACACTTTTCATCCTGCTATCACTGCCATGTCTATACTCACTGTCATGTTGTCTGTGGTTTGACGCATTTTCACAAAACATAATTAGGTATATGAAAAATAACAGTTTTTAAAATAAAAATAATTACTTAATAAAAAATTTGTAAGCACGCAACGACGTACCCACTTAGTTATTGTTTAACTGGATTTGGGCACAACACCCAGATGTTAAAACCAATCAGAAATCTCAATTGAAGCTCCATGACACAATGTAACATAGACCATTAAAGGATGAGTCACAGAAAAATGTTTGGAGGACAACAACGGAACAAAAACAGAACAAACAAAAAGGTGGAACGCCTAAAGAATACCTAATAATCAAAAAACTGTTTTTGTTATTATTTTGTCGTCGGACTTTCTTTTTTTTTCTCTTACTGCATAACACCCTACAAGGATGATTTGCGCAATCTGACGATTTGCCCTCCAAGCATAAGCAAATCCATAGACAAGACCATGTGACCTTTAATGGTCTATTGCAGATGCATATATAACATGGAAGAATTAAGAAAGGTGCCCCAACTTTACAAATTGGCTCTAGGTTGGCTTAAGTAATCACTTTCTGTGTCCATGTTGAGAGCATTCACCAATTTTTTTCATTCCAACTGTCACAATATTTGCCATTCTAACTGTCACAATATTTGCCATTCTAACTGTCACAATTTATGCCATTCTAAATGTCACAATATTTGCCATTCTAACTGTCACAATATTTGCCATTCTAAATGTCACAATATTTGCCATTCTAACTGTCACAATATTTGCCATTCTAAATGTCACAATATTAATGTTTATTTTCTTGAAATGAGAATGCTTTGTGAATGTACACACCGTATATTAAATGTGTTGCTTTTGTATTCCATTGTGATAAAACCAAGTGTTATAAATAAACATATAAATATATTGTTATATAATAATACTTCATATATATGTTTATTATAATAAATTAAAATAGTATATGTAATGTTGAGAAATAAATGCTGAATCAAAATAACTATGTATATGATAATTATGTATAAAAATGTATTAAATATTAAAACATTATTATTATGTATGAAATATAATATAATATTATTAATGTTTAAGTCAATTGTTAAATGGAATGAAATTATGTATTGTAAAGTTAAAATTATTAATATTATTATTACGACATTTGCGAATTTCTATATTTGTGTTTATTTTATTTGTAATCCTATCGTTGTCCAACATGCGAACATTTATTACTACTACTACTACTACTGTCCTATCATGGCTTATCCCACAAGTGGGGTAGTCAGCAGACCAGCCGCATTCAATAAACATGCAATCTGCCCTCTCCGTGCCAAAAAAAAATTAGACATTCAGGATGGGTGGTAACATTAATTATTGTTGATGTTTTTGGATATTATAAAACCAGATATTAAAAGACGGACACTTGGCGGATACAATGGACAGGAGAGTATGCACAAGGAACTAACTACACGACTGTGATGAAAGCAAACATGTTTACAATTACAGAATTAAGTGATGGTCGATCCATTTTGCCTGACCCACGAGAAAGTTGCATGATGGAATAAATGTTTTGGATATGCTAGGTGGATCTAGAATGGATCCATGGAGTCCTTGGTAAAACAATAGATCTGCCACTCTTTTCTGTTAGTTTTCGAGTGTCATGTAAGAGGCAGGTATTCATGAAACAGCTTGTATAAAACATTTAGCATATTTTGTTCAGTTATGGGGTGTGCCACTCATTCCGATTATCTTTTAACTTAAATTGGCACAGAGACAATATGCATGTTTTTATATGCATTAGATCTGCTGGCTAAGCTATTTGTGAGAAGCGTCATGATGGTACGAATCTAAGATGTCTCCTTTCTCTCAAGCTGAAGATTATAAAAGAAAAATAGTATCTTTACTTTAGTTCCATTGAACAGACGATGTGCAGCATAAAAAAGCTGACGCATGTACGTATGAAATAGGCCAGTGTAAGTTGAGTTCTAACATTTTTGCAAGATAATAAAAACTTGAGATGTTGTTATAAGTCGTGTCTCAGAAATTTTTTGAAATTAGAAATGCCATTTTATCTGAGTCTTGACATTTTTTCCAGGTGTCAAAAAATGGTGCATATTTATTTACTTATACTTAGCTGTAATGAGCATATAACAGCTAGACAGCCTTTTTGCCGAGACATGTTAACAACATTACAAGATTTGTCACACACACATCAAGCACAGTGCGAAAAACAGCCTGATCGCAATGCACACCATGCACCATAGAGTATAATAATATTAAACATATTTTGAACTACTCCAGATTAATCATTCCAACTAATCACACTCATCCATAGTCAACCTATTTGAATAGGTATTAACTAGGTAGGTATATTGTATATGATACACATACATATGTGAACTTCCTTAAGGAGCGCACAACACAGAGTTTTGACGCTTATGAATCGACTTAGGCTTGGTTAAGAGTACTCTTTAAACCTAGGTAACATTCCCAATTCCTCTGTGTCCCTTTTAATATAAGTAATAATAATATTACTTATATTATAACTATGCACATAATGTGTGGCATCATTTAAAACAAATTATCCATCATCACATAAGATTATCATTAAAATATGAAAGCCTGTAAAACTAACCACATGCATTTGGATATAATCCAGTCTCAGAGATACCTTACATACGCAGTTTCATATATTGGTTTCCTTCTGCCTAGAAATTTTGAATGCTGTGAAAGTGCTTTGTATTTTATAGAAATAAAAAGAACATATTCAGACGACAATTATTCTTTATTTAATATCACATTTAAGACTTAATATTAATAGTTATAATATTAAAAATAAATCACAAACAGTTCGTAAACAAGAATAATAATAAGTAGGTAATCGGTAATAAAAGATAATATTGTATCACTAATAAAAATAAAACACTTGCACTCGTTTAGTACTTCTAAATTGACTTTGTGAGCTGGCTTTCAAGAGTTTCCGCTCTCATCATCAGGTGACATTACGTTGCCGGAGCGTTATGTGACCGGAAGCTCTTGAAAACCGGCTTGTGATTAATAAAGTCAATGTGGAAGTACTAAATATAAGTATTTTATTTATAACGTTGGTCTACAATATTAATTACATATTGTATGATAATATATTGTAATATTGTCAAAAGCAAGTAAAAAAATAAAAATTTTACACGTTATAGAAACAGAATCACATTTAATACAACAATCTCCAGAGGAATAAAAGTTATGTACATTGTTACTCAGTTAAACACATACATACAATAACATTTATTTATTGGTTCACATGTATACTGGATTTTTTATTAATTTTTTACTATAGTTGGAACATGTATTTTATTTTATTTTAATACGGTAAACTTCTATATAAAGAAATACTGTATCGCTAAATTTATCTATCTATACCCTCACCCTCACACCATATCCCGAGTGGAATAGGCAGAGAGGACGGAACACATATAGATCTATCTTTACATACTTCTTCTGCATTCATACAATTTCTCTTTGTCATTCTTTCATCATTCATTTGTTCCATATGTCCAAACCATTTTAACATATTTATACAATTTTTTAACATAATTTTTAAAATGAAACACGATATATAGTTATTTCACTATTGACTTCTAGAGCATCCGCTCTCATCGTCAGGCAAAAAAGCTGGCTCGCAAAAATAAATAAAGTCAATAGTGGAATAACTACATATCGTGTTTTATTTTAAAAATTATTAATATGAACTTCCATCAAGAACCGACGGTCGACAAATTATTTTTTTTCCACATCGCATATCAAAATATCATTTGAAACTCTCTTTAGACTTACATAAGAATCTATTCCATTATAGCATCTCTCACAAATGTGGTAGTCAGTGGAACTACCGTATGTAATAAATATACAAGCTTCCCTCTTCATGACGATAAAACAATAAGAAATTGTTGAATTTTGTTTATCAACTCTTAGTCTGGACCACCAGAACTCTTGTTAAAGAAAAAAATTTGCTTTTTGCCTATCATTTGACATTTAATTAGCTAAACAAAATCTTGGTTCAATTTAAATAACATTGATGTTGTAGTAACATTTCATTCAAAATTTTACAAGTGTATTTTTTTTCAATTAGTACAGCAATTATTTATACAGAAGTTTTTTTGTTTAAATTGATACACATGATATATTTCTTCAAGAAAATTAAACTGATCATTCGCAATACAAATACCATAAATCCATTTCTCGTTCCAGGATACCCAAATAACAATCTTGTTTCATAATTTATTAATTACAGAGCATTTTGTTTTATAGTTTTTGGGTTAACGCTCTTTGGGAACATTTTTATTGTATAAGAAATTCTGCAGATGGTATTTACCTGCACAACACTAATTTGCTTTATGATGTAGTTTTAAGAATGTTCATGCAACAAATTGATAAAAATGTTTTATAACATGTCGCACCTTTTTCCATTGCATAAGCATTCTTTCAACTATAATGTTTTACAAGGCGCGTTGTGTAAGCGTTAACGCGTTATACTATAAATTGTTATTTTGCAATCTCTGAATATGCAAATAACTCTTTCAATTGCAAATAATCAGTTGAATTACACAAAATATAAATCACTTATTGTACTTACAACATTCATACGACCCAAAGTTAAGATTGTAAAACTTAGACAATGTGTATTTTTTTTTCAAAGTGTTGTGCACTAAAAAGAATATTTTTTTAGCTATGTACTTAAAAATATCTTTATAGTAATATTAATTAAAGCTTTTAAGTTAATTTACAATTGTATGAGCTTAATAATATTCCTATCCGTAGATGAAATACTAAATCCAAGCAAACACCAACAAAATGTTGGGGCAATTTGCTTGACGGTACAAATTTAAATGGTGAATCTAGTTATCCGGGGTACAAAACATCCCGCTGTTAATTTATTCCATCATAATATTTAGGTTTATTTCAAACACTTGATCAAATCAGTTAATATTTATAATTAACACAATCATATTCGATGTACTTCTACAAAGAATAAATCAGCAGTGAAAATGAGTCTTAAAACTTACGTTTATAAAACCAAAACACCATCATCAGTTTATGAACTGTCTCGTTTTTAATTACAACATCTTGTTTATTGAACAAAAAATCCATACACACATTTTCACTCAGCTTTGGATCTTGAAGTTATTAAACTATTACAATATGATATGATATTTATTTAAATTCCTCTTTTAATTTGAGTTCGTCGGTAGCCTGGAGGTAGAGTCTCGGCCTCATAAACAAGGGGTCCGGGCTTCGATCCCAGGTGCCGGCAAACTCCCCTTTCACGACACAAGCTTTTAGTAGCTTACTGTGAAAGGTGTATAAGGTTGTATTTGGGTTTATAACAAAACCCAGATATATCTTTCTTTTTTTTTTTTTTTAAATTGCGTTTATATTTTCTTTTCAAACATTTCATAGGCTTTCCTAACAACAATCTTCCACAGTACATTTATTTATCTATACCACTCTGGCATTTTCCAAAAATGAAGTAGCCACTGGGCTGACTAACCACTGTATGTAATTAACATACAAAATCTCTCTAGTGGACATTATAAATACAAGACATTGAGAAAAGGTGGCACATTTCACTGTTTTTTTCAATAATTTTTACCCCTTATGGTGTTCTTGGTCAGTGGCACATCCCATTACTGACTGGAAAATTTCTCAAATAATCTTATATATCACTATTGATTCTTTATTAAATTCACGCCAGACACTTACTATCTATTATCCATAATTATCAAACTACAAATTGAGTCTTTTCTCTACCGAAAAGCATTGCAATATCAACTGATACGTTGATTGACAACACATTTAATAGATATTTACACTTTACGTTTTAAAGTTTAAAATTTCACAACTGGAGTTTTTAAATTTCATTAATTTAGTAGGTATGCCTTAATTATTTTTATTCCAAGATCAATATTGCACCTTAAGTACAAGATCTATACAAAAATATTCACAATCGTAATTTTATTCCTTCTAAAAACACAAATTTATGTTTCAATTAATTATACAATAATTTTTGTCAAAATTATCAAAATTTGGCAAGCAACCTAAATAAATGCATTTCAATACTTAAATTTTAATATATTAGTCTCTGTCAAAACATCTCTTTTAGAGAACCAAGTTCACACAATGTAAAATTGTGTAAAATCTAATCGCAAGAATCGAGAAAGCCATAGCAACGCTTACGAATTAACACTGGCTAGCTTAAGTGACTATTTTCGAAATCCATAAACAAGGCTCACCAATTTCACCACTATCATGATAAAAGGTCTAACAATAGAAAAAATATTTAATGCAAACTACAGCTCTAAGCAACTCGAAGGGACTAAGATGTCCCTTGATTCTCCAATCGAAATAAACTAGATTCTGCAATCGAGATGTCAAATTAGTTTTATTATCTATGCATTGGGCCCAGTTGAACAAAAAAGGTAATTAGTTAAGTTTATAAACATTAGTCTCTCACACAAAAAAAATAATCTCATTCCGTACATGTTTCTAATTCTCCGTCAATTCTTTAAAATATCATAAGGAAACCAGCCTTTCTTCCAAAACAATCCTAACATTCCAAACATTTCATACCTAAAATATTAAACGAAAAAGCTTATTAAGAAATCAGACAATTTGGCTGACGTTTTTAAACAACTTTTAGATGAAAACACTTCTGATTGAGAGTTTTATAAGATGGATTTAAGGAATTTTATATTGGAAATACAATGACTAAAATTATGTATTTTCCAATATGATATATGAATAAAGTTTCTAGACAATCAAAAAATATTTATAACAATGATACAACAATACACATAATATGGGATAAGGTACTCGTAAAGGAAGGAAAGGGGACATTAATAAGACAGCAAACATTTATAATATAACACATTAAGATTATTAATCATCATTACTCCTTGAAATAATCTTCAAGATTAAATGATGAATAAGGGGGTATTCGGGTGTAGTAATCTTTAGTCTTTCTTACCCATTATTTTCTGAACCACAAAGTAAGATATTGTAAGCGAATGTTGAAAAGTAGTATGTATAAATAGTTGTACTTATATGCGATCATGTTTGAGTTGTACTTGTTCTGTTTATGGCCACGTTATTTTGTTTTTTTGTCGTTTGGGTGGTTGGGAATCAATGTCATTCCCATGATTCTGAAACAAAAAATATATATTTTTAAAATGCTATTAATTATGATCAAACAGGGCAGCCAGCTGCATGCAATAAATATGCGAGCCATACTCTGTGGGCCAACAAAAAATTAAGACAGCAAACTTTAAAAATTAAGATGGGTGGCAAAACTCATTGCCAAAAGTAAGACGTTAAAAGTGTGTTTTTTTTCATTTTTACTTAAAACTTTATTATCTTGTCATTATCTTATAATTTTTCAATACACGTAAAAAGTTCAATTGCGTAAAATGTTGTGATGGTATAGATACATATAGATTGAGAGATAGTTACCTGATTCTGTTTGTGTTTATTATTGTCTACATCTAATTGTGTCTCACTGAACTTTCTTTTATTATCGAGCCCTCTGTTGTCCATAGTCAGTCCACTTAAAGCATTATATTTTGTTGAGTTTGTAATCAATTTCTCTGGTGTATTTTTCGGTGTTAATTTATTTTGTTTTTCCCTCTCTTCCTGTTGCTTGCTCAGTATTTTCCCCCGCGGTGTGTCTCTATACTTTCTTTGTGCTTGGGGACGACAATACTGGTTGTAAATTTCAATTAGTTGTATCCTCGTCATGTATTCTAAGCCGTCTATCTTGAGTTTTCTCTGTAATACAGAAAGTTGTTATACATATATTTGCTGAAAAGTTTTATCCATCAATACAGTGGTACCTCGACATACGAGTTTAATTCGTTCCACAACCTTGCTCGTATTTCAAATTACTCGCATCTCAAAGCAAATTTCCCCATTGAAATTAATTGAACTTCCATTAATCCATTCCAGCCCCCAAAATGTCACCCCAGTTATTTTTGATACGTGTTTTTGAATAAGAAAAATGTATTTATAAATGACAAATATTGTACAAAAACATAATAAAAAGAATGTAAAGAAATAAACTAGATTTGTAAAGTGTTACTTCGCTTAATTTTCGTCACTGCTTTTCTCTTCACTGGTCTGTACCTTTTTCGCCATGCTTTTCTCACTTTCACCTGTAAGCCGTTTAAAAAAAAACATGTCCAAGGAGGTTTGTTTTCCTCGTATTTCCAAGCAAAAAAATCATTCTTTCGACGGCTCATATCTCAAAAAACTTGTATGTCAAGGTACCACTGTATATTTATTTGTATAGTATTCACGCCAAATTGAAATAAAATGAATAACTTTAGAGCACCTATTTGAGCATGAGACATATAATGTTCAATTCCAAATAATGTTCTGGTGGCTAGCATTTTGAAAAAGTAACAGTACTGTAAACACATAATAATTTGATAAATATAAAGAAATATTTTTTGTTGTGGCGTCAGAAATATTATTTGGTAACGGCATTCTACCCGATATGAGTGATTTGTGATATGATGCCAGAATACACAGCAAAACAGAACCAAAAATACGATAAATATTTTGTAATAAGGCGTAAGTTCTATATTTCATGAATAAATCAATTATACATATAGCATGATAAATATTTTATGAGGTAAATTAAGAGGCATTCTGTAATAAAAACATGTTTAAATGCTTTGCAAGATGCAAAACGAAGTAGAGTTTAATAAAGCCAAACAAACTCGAAATATAAACTTAACCTAAAAGTAATTTTTAATTTTCTTACCTCTTCTAGTATCCTTAAAAGAACATCTGGTGGAAGAAGTTCCGGATGGAGTATAGCCTCCATATCTGTACTACACATCCTTATTTATTATCTGATACAACTTAATCTACTTAACTGATAATTTTATTAGATAATAAAACAACTACCAAAACCATGTTTACTAACATCTGTCATATTGACAGAAACTGAAAAATATTGTCTATGCTTCATAGATACCACATGCAGTGCTGCCGGACTTACATTTAGGAAACTCAAATAGGTAAATAAAGGGTCGTTCACATACGTTCACTTTCAGTGATCACTCCGGATGATCCTCCAAGATGAACAAATGTGAACGGGCGTTTCATCGCTAGTGATCACTAGCGATGACGGAGGAAAGAGATTACCACTCGTCATAATTTTGATGAAAGGTCCTTTCACTGAAACGACCATAAACAAGTTTATTTGTTTAATTCTCTATGAATTTGTATTGAATGTCAGAATCATGTACAAAATTATTATGCAGTCGAGAGCTATATTAATTTAATTTATGTGTTATTTTTAATTTTTGAATTTGTTTAATTATTTTTATACGAAAATACGTCAAACTACATACAAGATGACCGTGAGTGTTGACACGGCAGTGAAAGCATAGGATGAACAAATGTAAACAGACGTTTCCACTTTCGATGAACAGGTTTGACCCTGACACTCTGGATGATCATCCAAAGTGAAGCAATGTGAATGCTACTTTACATTTAGGAAAAAACTCATAAATTTCAAAGTGAATTGTTTCACTTTAATGACACAAGTAGGTAATTATACAGTGATTTTAAATCTAATTTCTTATTTTTCGGTTACTTAAGAAGCATTCACATTGTTTCATAAAGTGAAAGAATCAAAACATTTCATTGCAAGTGAACCAAACTTTAACACTTTCGATGATTCATTCTAAATTAAAACTCAGTGATATCTCTGAATGACACTTATGAATATTTTCTAAAAATCATTAAAATAATCAGCTACTGCAGCTCTACTATCACTACATCTCCCATAAGTGAGGTAGCCTAAAAAAACCTTTAGGTACTGCTTTTCCTCTCACTACCAAATCAAAGTGAAGAGTCCTGGAATCATTCTTTATAATATGTACAATAAATAAGCTAAAAAAAGATGATTTTTGGTGAAATATTTTTTTGATTACCGCTTACCGTTTTTAAGAGAGGCGCATTTGTTTCTACAAGGATATCGGCAGTTTAAGGACGCATTACAAACTCTATGAAATTGTTACTTAATATTATATTATTTTATTCATAAACATCAGGTCAAAAATATACAAAATAAAATATGGAAAAATGAAATGATAGGACCTATTTCAATTTTCTAATCAAAGATCGTAAATGTGGAAATTGTGGCCAAAAAATAAAATCAAAGTTTGGTAATAAATTACACATCAAATAAGTGACTCCATCAGAAAAATTCTTATTCCACATTATAAAACCAAGCTTTCTAAATTATTTCCGCATAAAATATAAATTCTTTTCTTAACAGGCGATTTATAATAAATTAAATTCTTCATGTTCCCGTATGGGCACACTGGTAACCAGAGGGTTAAATTTACTATGAAAATTTGCGCAGAAATAAAACAATAAAATTATGACAAAGAATATATTTATTATATTCCCTCAACTTAACATAAAATTAACATGTTTACTTTATACAGTACGTAAATTTCAATACAATCATTCCATAATATAACAAACATGTACAACCCTATAAGATGATGTTACAAAAAACAAAATGCAAACTATTTATTATATTATAAAGTAATTTTACTAGTCTTCAGTTTGCGAATAAAATCACTGGTCACACCAATTACTTGCATTCTTATAAATTACATAAGTGACATAAATATACAAAACATCATTTTTGTCTCCATCCATCTGAGAGCCGACATGTTTATGATTTTATAAAGATCATTCTTTCCTCCCGAAATGATAATTTAAATTCAGTATTAATGTAGCTATAAATTACTTTTAAAAGTGAAATTACTCTTTTTATCTCTCCAAAAATAATGATATTCAAATACTTACATATATATTTCTAAAGATATTATTCACATTTTTATTTTCTCAAGTGTTTTTGTGATTGATAATAATGTAAAAAAAATATTTCACTAATTGTATAAAAAAAATCACGTTATTTTTGCAGTGCTTGATATATTATTTATTGTAAAGGTTAGATGGAAGAAATCACTATATAGTGATAATCTCGCCACAGCACATCATCACATTTTTTCCTGTGTATATTGCTTTATTTTATCTGTTATATGAATGATGATGTGCAAGAAGAATAAAATAAATAAATAAATAAATAAAGTGCCAGCACTACATTTGTAATAAATATGTGATAAAGAAATATTGAAATAAAAAAAAAACAAATTACAGTGACTATTTTCTCAATTTGTGTTTCTAATATAATGTTAAAAAGATTTCATTAGGAAAAATAATGCGTAGACATTGTAAATATTTTCAAAGAGAAAGAGTTATTACGGGGTGTTGAAAAAGTATCATAAGTCAGATAATAACTTGTTTAGTATCAAGAAAGTTTAATTTATCAGCCAATAGTTCTTGGTAGAAGTTCACTATAATAAGAAATCAAAATGAAACAAAATATAAAGAAATTCCACTGAAGACTTTACTAATTTGCAGGCCGGCTGTCAAAAGCTTCCGCTCTCAAAATCGTCCAGCTAATGCAAAGTTACCTGACGATGACAGTGGATGCTTTCTAAACTTTGGTCAGGTAAATGATAAGTTGCCTGATAATGAGAGTGGAAGTTTTCGAAAGTCGACTTGCAAATTAATAAAGTCACCAAAATTTCTTATTTTAGTATTGAAATAAATTTTAGAAACCATAGATTCAATACATAGACAATTAGTGGAATGTCAAGATAATGTTTTACATTTTTTAATAACTACATGGCGAGGGACCAGAGACGACCTATGCTTTCCCGCCGATTATTATAATTATTTTGTCTCAATATCTTTTCAATTCATTATATTTGTTAAAATTATATAAAAAATGCATAATATATATAGTAATAATACAATTATAATATATAAAACTTATTACCTTATTACAATAATACTATTGCAAATAAAATTTTAATATTATAATAAAAACTGTCATCAACTCCTATGATTATTTACATGAGAAAAACTGAATTTAGTTCTAAATTTGATTCAAATAATATTAGAAGGTTAAGCTTCAATGATCAATAGATAGAGGTCTCACATCACATCTTGTTATATTATAGATCTTTAAAAGTAGGTTCACTATTTGTATCACCATAAAACATAGAAACTCGCTGAAATTTTCTGCTTTGAAACAGAAATGACTGATGATTTCTTCTGTAATTTGAAATGACGTATGTTGTAGTGGTACAAATAATGAGATAAACATAATACACACGAGATAAATAAGATAATATTAATTAACACACGGGAATGAAGCGGACATAAGATTAACTAAACTAATCAAATTAATTGTTCAAACATTTACAAACCCATATTAAAATCTAGTAAAAGTGATAATGGATAATATATCAATGAAAATATATTGCTTAAAAAACGGAGAAGTGGAAAGTTTTAATCTGATATAAAATTAATCACAATATTATACAGCAAATGAAATACTTTTAGAGAACCAGCAATGTTTAAAAACATATTTAGTATTGTATAATGCAACATAAGGGCATAATGAGTTGACCGCCATAAGGAATTCACAACTAAAAAAAATACATTTCAAAACATATGAAATAAATTATTCCCTATCAAGAAAAGAGTGGGAGTAGAGAGGAAAACCATTACATGATGAAACCCCATGAGATCCTAAAGTGTTCAGGGATCTTTACATAGTTTCATTGACTTGCAATATAGACATGTCAAATATGTCTATATTATGAAAAATTTTTTTTAAAGAAATTATTGCATGCCCAGTACATGAATAAGCACTGCAAATAGTTGGTCTTGCAAATAATATTGTCTAAAAGTGCAGTTCTAATCCGACATGTAGGGCAGTAAGAGTAAAAATCGACAATATTCTTCACAATTTTATATCAGTCACGGAACATCTATTCTCTAAAATGATTATTTTATGATGTTGGACAGAAAGACAATTTTCATGCAAAAATAAAAAATTTCAAGTGTGATCAAGTAATATATTATATTTGAACACAAAATGAGATATGTGTGACTAAATTCATATAAAACAAAATAGTTAAAAAATATATTTACTAGATCAATTTGATCACAGGAATAATAGTAAAAAATAATATTATAATCATCCCAACGAAATATACAAATAGCAGGGTGCAAATGTAACACTGATCAGCCGCCCACCCCCAGATAGACTTACAAATGCAATAGTACAAGCGATACAAACTTTATCCTAATAACATTTTTTTTAATGATTGAGAACAACAACAATAGTATTTATTTATAATCACCAGGCTCATTTCATAAGCTGTTGTAGATCTTATTATTTATGTAAATCACACATGCGATTAAAAGAAAGACAATACCTAATTTATCCTAATAATTACATCAATCACCCAGTTGCATACGCCAAAAACTCATCTTTTTTTAAAACAAGCTTCTTGGCTTTTCGTATTATACAGAAAGCGATAACATTTTCCCAATTCTATAAATATATTTTTTTTTAATTCTCTCAATCATCTATATCATTATAACATCTTCTATAAATGGGATAACCGATACACTAATTGCATGTAAAAATACAGAATGTCCTCTACTTGCCAATAGAAATAAGACACTAAGAATGGGTGGCACACCTCATCGCTGGATTAAAGATGTTAAATATTTACTTAGGAGTGAGAGATCTATTCTTTGCTGGTGGCTTTTTATATTAAGAGAGCATATTTGAGTCGGTGAGTTGCAAAACCCGCTCTGACCGAAATTTACTTACTCCGTGCATAATTCAAATCAAAATATTAAATTTTTCACAACATTATAATGTATTAATTATTATGTAATTTATATCATTTTATACGTTCCAAGATATCTACTGCAAAAAATATAACTTTCTGATTTTATTTACATTCGAAATAGTACCTAATTCGTATTTTACGTATTTTAGTGGTTTTTGCAACTCGACGTCTCATTTGTTTATGATTTTGGTCAACAATCGTCATAATGCCTCAAAAGTTATATAACGGGATATTAGAATTATGAGCTGTTGGTTTATGGAACTGGGCTATCGATATGTATAGATATCTCAACAATCTAAAGAAAATCAAATAATATATTCACTGTGGAGATTTTATAACCAAGAATAATATTAAATTATACATTGCGTGAGCATATGCAGGTTTAATAATTTATTATTATTATTATGTTTTGCATTTCACACAAACTAATAATGCAAAGAATAAAAATGATATATTATATTGTATCATAAGATGACGAAACCATACCTAATAATACACGGTAGCAGTACGCAATATAAATACCAGAAATACACAAATATAAAAGTAAGAGACTGGATTGTATACAAATGCATCTTTCCACAATATTTTGACATATCATTGTTTCACATCAAAGAGACATGTGAGCATTTTATTTTATTTTATTTATTTTGCATGCTTTAAATAAACTGTTTATTACAGCATTGAACACTTTTTATTGCTGTCTTGACATTTAGAAAATCAATCATCGCCCTCAACGCTCCTCTTGGGAGCACAGGGCAGAAACCAGCCTCCTCCATTCAGAGCGACTCTGCGCCAATTGCGTCACCTCTTTCCACAACATTCCTTGCGCTCTGATGTCGTCATAGGAACGGTGTATTGTGAAAGAGGGAGGCCCGGGCCGAAAATACTAGATTTTAATATTCTATAGAAAAAATCAGTTCAAATAGCAATCTGCGATAAACTGTTTATTTTAGTAACGTTACGAAATATAAATTAAATTTTCACTTGTCGCGTAAAATATGGAACGATACATTTCCATTTCACTATCAAAATAAAAAAAAACTTACAGAACACCCAACTTGTATTGGATAAAACAGCATTACGAATTTCAACAATCTCATTTGCAAAAAATCTCGTGATCCGATTTACAAAAGATAAATTGAACTTTTAAATAAAATGAACTTTTTTATACTAAACTTACACATGCACATTCTCTGGCACACTTGAAACATTCTTCATGCATATTTCAGCTTTTTTACGCTGCAAATAATCCAATCTCTAGCAATGATAGATATAAAACAGTGTGAATACAATACTTTTGATCTGATGAAAACTGAGATACAAACAAACTAAAAGGTAATGAAATTCATACAAATCAACAATGTTTAAACAAACACCACTTCTACTACTACATAACTGTAATATGTACATAGGTTATAAATAAAACAGTAATAAATGATTAGTTGGACAATATGAGTGGCTCGTAATCGAGATATTAATTAAATTGCAATATTAATGTCCATTAAAAATTGAAGTAAATATTTTCATGGGCTGTGCAAAATTTTAAATAAAGAAACAATATTAATCATATATATTATCACTCTTAAATTTTTAGTATTTGTGTATATTTTTAAAATAAAATGCTTTCTGTATTTCATTAATTTTGGAAGAATCAACAATGTAACAGTTTCCAGACATTTATATAATTTAAAAGTACTTATTTAAACAATGTAGTTTTTGTTAATTGATTTTAATAATCGCGATCAATTTCAGCAGTGTAGTGTTTAGCTTGTTTACACAGATTCGCTGAAATAGATTAAGATTATTAAAATCAAATAACAGAAAGTACATTCTCTAAATAGTTTTTAACTATTAAAATGCTTTCTGGATGCTGATCACTTATCTATTGGGTATAATACTTAATTTATTGAAGAAACACTTTCTGGTTAACT
Organism: Athripsodes cinereus; assembly: GCA_947579605.1. Classification (NCBI taxonomy): domain Eukaryota; kingdom Metazoa; phylum Arthropoda; class Insecta; order Trichoptera; family Leptoceridae; genus Athripsodes; species Athripsodes cinereus. The sequence goes on from OX388316.1 coordinate 26,245,734, forward strand.
ATGTGATTTCAGTACATTAGTCATGAATAAATATTGAAAGCACCACTGATATTTTACGCACATATTTCATAAAAAAAAACACAGATAAGCACTGCACAATGAGTGGTTTTTGTTATGTTTAAAACATTGTTGATTTAGTAAAAATCAACCAATTTTGATTCAGGTGAGATATTCAGCTGTAAAGAATGTAAATATACTGTGTTGTATATATAATATACATGTAGTATATAATATACAATATACATATAGATATAATTGATATAATATAATTCTCGTGGAGGCTAGAGGAGTGAATGAATCTTATGTATTCCTTATCTTGCCGGGGACGTAGTTCTTATCAATGGTAGGCTCCTGTAGGAACATGTGTAGACATCTCTCATTCTGTGCCAACGGATGACCGGCAATCTTATTTATAAATACTTCCAAACCTAAAGAACAAAACAAACAATTACATTACTTATTTGTATTTAAAATTAAAATGAAAACATTCTATGGTGCACCTACACAATACTTAATGCTACTATGAGTTAATTCTGTTGGGATATAAGAATGTGCATATAGCCGAGAATCACGCGATTTAATCAATAAATGACAAACTGCATGAATGCAAGCGAAAGTATTTTGCAAGGACAGATTGATAATTTGGCATTCCATCCTTTTTGCCTGTTTCACAAGGGATGTGGCATCATGAGGGTATAGATAGATAATGTTACCTTTTCTTCTATCTTCAATAAACTCTTCTTCAAATATTCCATCATCACCTCTGAAAGGCATTTGCCTCTTCCAAGCCTTGCCAGGTAAAGGTGGAACCACAATCTGTTGACAAAATTAAAAGAAATACATAAAACATTGTGCTTTTGCGATAAACTTCCACATTATGTATAAAAATAATGTATTTAAATTTATTAAAATAAAATAATTTAGCTGCACACTATATTATTATCAGGAATTTTATTTTCACCGTAAAATAGTAATCAGTTAATTAAAACATTGAATTGAAATAAGATTACTCACAGTGCATTTTTATAGATGTGTGAGTGTGAAAATTACAAATACAGTGGAACCTCTCATAACGAGTTTAATTCGTTCCAGACTCTTACTCGTTATGCGAAACATTTTTTTCTATAGAAATCAATGTAAAATACGATAATGCGTTCCATGTCAAAAGAAAATGTATTCTTGGAGTACTCAATGATTTTTTTTATTAACGTTTATTCAAATAAAATTACTTATAAAAGAATGTAACATCTTATAAAACAATTAAGATTAGGAAACAAACGTACCTCAATAAAAATATGAATTTATGACAAAGAATTAACCATTTTTAACTAGAAAACTAACCGTAAACGCAACCGTTTCGTAGACATTCTTGACACTCCCTTTGAAGGATCCATCTTCTTAATTTTATCTTTGTTCTTGAGAATAGTACAGATCGTTGATGTTGACCGATAGTATGTGCGCGTATGCGCGCGCTAGATATGCCAGGCTCAAACCTTGTTCTCGCTTTTCAATGATTTTACGTTTCATTTCAACAGTTATTTTTAATCTCTTCTGGCTTTCTTCTTGTGTTTTTTTCTTTGGGGACATTTTTGAACGGATTATAATACTTTGCAAATAAAAAAATTACTAATAATATCAATACAAATTTTGGAAGAATGGGTGATCACATGCGAATCCAAGGCGCTAACAGACAGATGTAATGGCGCAGAAGTCCCGGCTCACAAAATCACAAGTGAATGTCGTGAAAAAGGGACTTACCTACCCTTTCTCTGTAGCTCGTTATGGGAGCAAATTTTTCACTTTTTTTTGTTGCTCGTTATGCGAATTACTCGTTATGAGAGGTGCTCGTTATGAGAGGTGCTCGTTATGAGAGGTTCCATTGTAATAGTAAAATCAATTTACTTAACATACACACTCACAGACAATTACAATAAATATGGTGTAATATAATATAATTTACACATAAAAGTGCAATGTTATTTGTTTATTTATGATTAATATTTTGACTGGTATTCATATGAATCAATAATATTTTAATTAGTGCTATCAACAACAAAATCAATCAAACAACAAAGAATATTGGTCTCCCACTATTTTCTATAATTTCTTGAGTGTCCTATAATAGGCAGGTGTTCAAAAAAATAAAGAAATTTTAAGAGAGATGACATTTGCCACCCATCCTGAATATCTTAATTTATTTTTGTTGGCACGGAGAGTACAGCTTGCATGTTTATTACATGCAGATGGTCTGCTGGCTACCCCATGGGCAATGGTGAATGGCGCCAGAACAATTAGGTATGTTCAATACTCACAATGTTACATTGTGTAAACATGGTTCTCTAATTGAGGTGTCTGATTGGTTATGTCATCTGCACCCAAATCCAGTTAAATAATAAAAAAATTAGTAAATATTCTAAACTTTGCTGCTGATGGGTCCAACTAGCAACCGATCAAGTATAAAGCTTAATTGTTCTGGCACCATTTAGACAGGAGATCGCGATCCATTTGTGATCTGAAATATGAGATCCCAAAAAGATGATTGCTTTTATGGTTTACATAAAGCGTTTCTCGATTGGTGGACCTTACATCGTGACAGTGTGAGTGGTGGAATTTGTGAACATTGTCCATGGACACTATGCCAGTGATCACTTAAGCCAGCCTAGAGCCAATTCGTAAGCGTTGGGACGCCTTTCTAACTTTTTCCAATTGGATTTTGCACAATGTTACTTTGTGTAAACATGGCTCTGCAATTGAGATGTCTATATATCGAATATTAGAATCATACTTACTTTGCTATCTCTTTCTAATTCATTTCTGAGCCATTCAAAATCACTGTATCGCCTTCGTACACTTGATTCCTTCACTTTAAATACTGGGAGATTCGTCTGAAAAGATAAAATGAGATTATAAATATGATTAAAGTAATAACTTCATTATTTCTATTTTTCCTTAGAAAACGGGTGGTCAGTAGTTTGATGGTAGAGTCTTCAGCTTTCAATCTAAAAGTCTAGGATAGATTCCACCAAGTATATTGGGTGTATTTCAAAAACACAAAAAAAGAATTTTGGAATGAAAGGAATTTCAGTGTATTATCAACAAATTTCTGAATAAGGATGTTGGGTTGTATCTTGTCACCAATAAAAATAAGGCCCTTTTTATAAATAAAACAATGCCTGAAAAACGGATTGAATAGAGCACTCAGAGATGTTATTGGCCATGGAATAAATGACTATATCATGTAAACTATATTTATGGTAATGCTAATATTCTTTATACACATTATGTTGAATTTTCTTTATATAGTAATAAATAAATAAATTATTTAACTTTTGTGTGGAAACATGATATTTAGATTGCACAACTCATTAACATCTGACAAATAATGCAGTTTTTATTTTATGGCAACATTTCTGTGGATCACCCAGCAAAGAGTAGGTCTCTCATTCTTTTCTGTAAGTTTTTGTGTGTCCTTTAAAAGACAGGTGCTCAAATAAATCATTTTACATTTTGAATTCAACTATGAGGTTTGCCACCCATCCTGGAGGTCTTATTTTTAGTTGGCACAGAGAGGACAACTTGCTTGTTTACTACATGTAACTGATCTGCTGGTTACCCTACTAGTGGGATATACCATGATTGTATAGTATAATGTATGAATAGACAATATTTCCTTGAGGTAACCTCGCTTGATTACAAATTCATAAAATTAATAGGACCATTTGGTTGTTTTACGCCCACCTTACCCAGGATGCGGCGATGAAAGGATAAATAGACACAAATTTAAAATTTAACAGAAGCATGTTAAAAGCTACTCATTCTTTTCAACAAATTCTCCATCTAACTGCAGGTCTTTAACCTCTATGAATCTTTTGCAACTTTCTGAAATACATTACGGTTTTAAATCTACATGCAAAATATTATTCTATTGAGATATTTGTGTCTAAATATTGATCAGGAAGTAGTAGAGTAATTCTTTGAATGTTGATAATAAGAGGGGGTGTGTTGTTGTAACAATGATTTGTGTGCAGAGGAACTCTGTGTAATATTAATAACACTGTTATGTACATACTATTCTAATACTACCTACTGACCACATCATGTACAATCGTAAATGTGATAACAAAGTGATAATTTGGTAACACACATCGCTAATTCATAATACTCTCGCGTTAGGTACTGCTTCTAATTGGCATTTCCACGGCCTTGATGGAGATAGCTTCCGTCATGTAACAGCGTGCCCCGCGTGAACTTTACTAAATCCAATTAGCGTATGCGAAATTCAAGGCAATAATCTGTTAAATACATGGTGACACATACCCTCATGCGTACTTCGTAATCCGTATAGCGTTTCTTCGCAACTCCCATAGTTGTCAGAGGATTGACAACATCTATTTCGAGAAAATTCGCCGGAGCCGCATACGCATCGTCCAATGTTTGTTTCTTGACGTTGAGTCGTCTCGTTGCTTCCACCGTAGCGTCAGATTCAGCCATCATAATTAATTTTTAATAAACGAAATAACAATACAAGGGACGCCCACAGGCTTCGAATCACAGAATAAATGACATTTGTTGGCCCAACAATAATTTTTGTGATTCAGCTTATTGGCGCAACAGGAAACTGTTGTACCGTCGCTAATCTTGTTTGACACTTGCTTACTAGTTTCAATAAATTAACTGCAGATGGCAGGACATGTCTCTACAGCGGGAAATTTATTTTTGATCCTTTTACTAAGGCTGCTGTTTTTCCATGGCATTTGCTCAAATCTGTATATAAAAACACATTAATACTGAGTATATAAGTATACAAAATGCCAACTCCGCATTATGAAAAATAAGAAATTCCATTATTAATATTAAATTCCTTGAAATTCATTTTAAATATGTATAAAACTCATGTTCTACTCCAGTAACTTCTTGATTTTACTTGTGATAAGAAGCTGTTCATGCAGCATTTTATACCTTATAGCTAGGGCTACCAGATGTCTGGTTTTGGACCACCAGGCTTATTTAATGTCTGTCCGCTTGTTTATGTTTTGGAAACTGGACAAATGACAATCAGGGAATGAGATACCCAACCTCACTCAAGTGGATTAATAATAAAAATCTTATTAACATATTAGGTAACCCTACTCTCATAGTCCATCTACACATTCGCCAACTATACATGAATATACAATTTTTCGAGTATCTAGACAGCTTATTCGTGTCCATCCAAAATCTCATCACTTTTCCTAGACATATCAAAGGGACGCATACATCCTTCTCTTTCGCTCTCTGCAACTATCACGTTTGCGCTCTTGAATACTCCCACTAAAATATTTATCCACAAGGCGGATGTGTAGTTGTGCTATCAAGAAGTATTATCAATTGTGATAGACTTTCTAAATTTTCAATTTAATTTGTTTTGGGTGTTTCATGTATAGGTACATGTAGGGTAATGGAAGAATAGAAAAAAGGTGTCCTTAAAAATAGTTTATTGTACAAATATTATTATACATAGACATTAACAAGAAATAGAGGTAGGCATGTATAATATATAGATTATAATGTGAATTGATTCATAGGATCTTCATCACGTCTCCTCTTCATGAAGTATGCCTCCATCTCCTCATCAGTTGGTTTGGCCACTTCCGTCATGCTGTTGTAGGGTCTCTTTCTTTCATCCACGGCTAACATCTCCTCAGCCATCTTCTGAGCTTTAGCTTCAGCTTTGAGAGCCTGGAAAACAATAAATATAACAATATGGGTTGCTATAACATTTGCCTGAATTTATTCCCTTACAGAGTAGACAAACACCAAAATATTCAAATTTAAGGGCCCCGTTTAGCAAAAAAGGTAAAATCTTCAATTTTCAACAAATTTGATAGAAAAAGTGCCTAAACTTGTTGATCCTTGCGAATATATTGATTTGATAAAATAAAAAAACAAAAATATTTATTACCAATATTGGTTTTTTACTAAAAAATAAATAAATCGCAGACTGACGAGATATATTAAGGTGCTCTTTGTTATATCAAAATACAAATTATTTGTAAAATAAATATATTTTTTATTCCTCCTATCAAGCATATATGTATATACTAAAGATTTTAGCAAACTTTTTTTAGTATGCAAAAAATCGAGTTCATGTCGTGATTTTTGGTTCCAAAATATGAGAAATTTTATCAAAAAAAATATTTTTTAAATCGGTCAATATCCATGAAAAAAAACAAAAAAAAAAATACTTAGAATTTTTTTGTTCTATAATTGTAATAACCATCTAAGTATCCGTAATATAAAAAAAAAAATATTAAATTTGTAGGATTCTCGTGCATTTATGTACCAAACACACCCCCAAATTCGATTTTTAGAAATATGCTTTTTTATAAACGAATACTATGAAGCTAAAATCAAGTTTTTTTAAGTTACAGTTTGATATTAGTAATTAATATTTGTTTTCATATTTTATCAAATCAAAATGTTCGTAGGGTCAATAAGTTTTGAGAGTTTGTGTACCAAACTTGTTGAAAATTGAATGTTTTATCGTTTTTGCTAAAGGGGGCCCTTAATAATAAATGTTGCTTTAACATTTATTTTTGTTTAACAATATTGTTTAGGATATATTAAATTTCATTATACGACATAATTGAAAATATTTATAGCCATAGTATCTACCCCCTAATAGAGATATCTCGTGTATAGGGAGGTAGCACTCAACACCTAATGGTCATTAGCTTGTGGTGAGTTTAATGGGCAGTTCCATAAAAATTAAAATCTTACTAATTCTATTGTTACTATAGTTACTACCAGAAGTTTTTCTTTTAATTTTATTCTTATTTAGGCTTATATTTTTTCTGGAACCGGCTGTTGGACTTTTAGTTGAAAAATCCCAGATTCAAATCTTTTTACCAACCTATTGCACCTTATAGTGCTTACAGGAAGATATTTCAAGGTAAAAAAATAACTAAAAAAAGGAAAATATCCCCTCAAATTTTCAATTATTAATGTAGGGAGGAACGATTTCTCTTTTATACACATTTATTCATGTACAAATTCACAAAAATAAAATTACATACCTTTGCCAACTTATCTTCTTTATCGTCTTTCCCTTTGTTATTCTTCTTCTTTTGTTTCCTTTTCTTGAGTTTCTTTTTCTTCTTTTTGCTAGTCTTCTCCGTCTTGGTTCTCTTGTCCTCCTCTGACTCGGAAGATGAAGAACTGCTACTACTACTACTTGAGCTACTAGTACTGCTGCTTGAGCTTCCATCATCACTCACAGATTTACGAATGCTCGTCTTAGTGGCGCTAATACTACTCTTAATCGGCACAGAGCTTTCGTGTATTTCTGACTTGCTCACGGTGGCCGATGGCTTGGAGCTCATTGATGGTTGTTGTTCAGTGTCAATCACAACTGATTTCCCAGCTTCCCCTACGCAGTACGACATCTAAAACAAAAACGGAAAGAAACATTTTTTTTTATAGATTAATAATATATCATATTCAAACATATGAATACTTTAGAAAAAAGAGAACATAAAAGTTTCTAAGAATATTGAGAACTATCTGAAAAATAGGTATTCCATTCTTTTGTACAAGTTTTGACTGTAAATGGCTGGTTTTCATACAATAACACATCTACTACTACTACACCATCACGGCATATCCCACAAATAGGGTAGCCAGCAGAACAAAAAAATTAAGACATTTAGGATAGGTGGCAATCCTCATCGCTGAGATTAAAGATGTAAAATGGGTTAATTTTTTCTAACCCCTGCTTTTTTTAACAGAACACTCAAAAACTTACATGATTTATGCAAGATCAATTTTTGTCAGGTGCTCTATGAATTTAAATATCACATAAAAGAAATCAAACATTTTCTATTTTCAAATAATATAGTACGCCACCTTTCTTGAATGTCTGTTTTTTTATGACACGAGGAAGACTATATAAATATTTTGTACAAGTCATTAAGTCTGCTGGTTACCCCATTTGAGAAAGATACTGTGATCACGTAGATAGAATGATAAGACAAGATGAAAATCAGATATATGTTGCTTATTCAGGTTTGTTACACGAATGATAATTTATCAGATAAATGGAGGTCCCGGATGGATGGTGCGTCTCCTTCAATGCTACATGAATGAAGTTTAACATACCTTGATAAAGGAGTGACAGCACTTGTACCCCCATTTGCCAGCCTTCCAGAAAGATCCCCATACACTTGTGTGGTTATTGATTAACACATCCTCTTCATATTTACTCCTTGAATTAAAAAATACATATAGCCCTAATTTTTCACCCTTTTACCATCAATCCCTATTTTTAAATAGTGATATTAGTAATTCAATCATTTTTGACTCCAGTCAAAATATAATGTTTATGGCAAAACAACGTTTGCTGGGTCAGCTAGTATATTAATAAAAATACTAAATATATACAGGATAGAAAAGAGACAAAAAAACATCCAATTTTGCTGTTGCCATATTACCTAGCGACCTGCTTCTCTTGTCCCTGTAAGATGGTACCGTCCCTGTTGTACTGAGTGAAAGTTTCAGTCTGAGCCAGCAGCAGGACCTTGGGGGGTGCTTCCAAATGTTCAGCTCCTCCGTATTTGTCCAAAACAGATTCTTTTACCTGACAAAAAAAAACAGAAAATTTAATAACTACATAGAGTGTATCATCCAAATTTTTTTTTTTTTAAAAAAATGATATATCTGGGTTTTGTTATAAACCCAGATCCAACCTTATACACCTTTCACAGTAAGCTAAAAGCTTATTGTGTCATGAAAGGGGAGTTTGCCGGCACCTGGGATCGAACCACGGACCCCATGTTCTCGAGGCCGAGACTCTACCTCCAGGCTATCGACGAACTCTTACTTTGCATATGCATACTTTGCAATATTAACCAAAAGTTATAACAAAAAAACTGCATATGTTTTATTTTTTATGTAAATTTTGAAGACAATCTGTTTATATTTTTATATCTCGTCATTTTTGTCATACCTCACTCTTAAACTGTTCCTTCTTTTTGTCATATTCCTTCTGTAATATCTCTAACTTGGTAGGTTCTGCCAGCAGATGTACATCAACTCCTTTCTCATGAGCCTCCCAGGCAAACAACTGAGCAACAGCATGCTTCTTTGTGTCTCCTGTGAATCTCACAAAGTTTTCTCCTGTATAGTCAGACCTGTAAACATCATTTACAATAAAGTCAAAGAGAAATTTCAAAAAGTATACAGAGAGCCTGGAAGAAGTAGTAATAGATAGTTATCTCTGAAAGAGGTACCAAGGTATAATGGGCCCCCGATCCAACTAGGACAAGATGTAAAAGATGTGTATATGTAAAATTCCTGGTGAATGTTCATAATCAGGGGCCCTATTCTCCAATCTCGATTGATAAATGTCACCTTTAAGATATGTCGATTGAAAAACTCGCACGAAAAGTCGAATGGTCATCTACAACCCTATTCTTGACACCATTCGAGATATAAACGGTCGACATTCGAGAAGCTACCGGCAACGTCGCACTTTTCGTATGTTTTTGTATGTGGTCATCGAAAAATAACATTTATTTATACTCTTTTTCACGAGATGGCGCTGATGGCGCTTTCGTGTGGGGAGGCACGTGACGCACAAAGATGGCACTTTTATATGAGGAGTCACAATCAATATCAAACTTTTCGTTATATTTTTATTTAAACTAAAATACTTTATAAATGCGGCATTACTTTATTTTATTTTATACCGTTTGCGAAATGTAAACGACCATTGAGTGACTCACGGCGGCCATTTTTATCAATTTTTGACATGTCGATTGGTGTGACATTCATCTCGAGTGGTAAAACACCACTCGACAAATTCTTGCATGATATCGTGTGACATTTGTCGTCTACGACTTTCAAGAATAGGGTTTTTAAGAAATCAATCGAAAGTAATAAAATCTCGCTTACGACATCCATCAATCGAGATTGGAGAATAGGCCCCCAGAGATCTGATTCTGGCTACTTTTCAAATACAAACTTTATTTTATATAATTGTGCAGCTAAAGCTAACCAAACATCTGCAATACTTATATTTGTATTCACAAATGTCCACAGTCAAGAATTCTTCCACAGATTGAAATTGAAAAATAGGCAATTTTTTAATATCATTAGAATATTATCAATAGAATGATCCTGCGGAGAAATAGCCTGGATGAAGATGATATAAGAAACAGAAGAATGTATAACCTCAGAACGAGAAGAGCTGACCCCAACAGCCTTCAGCGGCAATAAGTTGGGACAGTGGCAGGAAGAAGAAGAAGAAGATTAGAACATTATTGATATCTACTCACTCATTTTCCTTGGGGTTAGGATTATCCCTCATAGATCTAGTCTTGGGATCGTAGTATGCAGAGTTAGGATCCAGATTTCTGAGATACTTGGCAGTGTCCTCTCTGATCCTGAGATTCCGCACAGTGATACGCTGTTTGGAGTCCACTTTGGTTCCTGGCATGTCCACTCCGTCCACATATTTATCTTCGTCTTCTTCATCTTCATCCTCCTCATCCACGGCTGAAGGATCTACAAAATATTTATGATACATTAAACACAAAAATCCATCAATAATAAAATGGAATATAATAGACATAAAAAAATTAAGTAATGATTAACCAGATGCTCACCTTGTTCTAATTTCTTGGCTCTCAATTCTCTCTTAGCCTCCTCAATCTTTTGGTACTCTTCTATGATGGCTTTGTGGTCTGAGGGGTCGTATCCGTTCCACCTGTCCCTCTTACCATCAAAGCTCAGACTCAGTTTGGGCTGCACAAATTCATCTGGAGCAATTTTGTTATTTGTGAATTTTGCTCCAATCTGAAAAGACATTTTTGATGAACCACAAATTATGGGATGATAAAACTCCTCTCGATGAAATTCTACTGCCTAAACTCCTCTTCTCCATACATTAGGGAATTTCTTCCAATCAATTGGGTCTGCCATCATTTGCCAAGGGAGTATGCCAACTCCAATGTTATTTTTGAAATGAATATAGGTGTTTTTTAATAAAACAAGAATCACTCTTACAATAAACAATATATTTTCTTCTGGGATCGCATTGGCCTTCAGTTGTAATTATCCTTGTAAGAATTGTCTTATTGTCAGTAATAATAATAATTTGTCATAAAAGCCAAAGATGTTGGCAATGAGATTCATAATTTGTATCCCTCAAAGTCCGAGACACTATTGTCAAATCAAAGCCATAAAATTATTGTGAAAAATGACAAGACCCGACAAGGAATTGAGTGTGGGTGACTAACACAAGAAGTATTTACTACAAGACACATAAAAACCTTGCATATAAAGGTATACATATCATCACAAGCTTACATTATAAAGAAATAAAATATCAGTTATACCTTCCTAGGTCGTTCCAGACAATCTTTCTTCTTGTGTGTCATGGAACCGCAGTTCTCACAAGCACCTTTTCTGTATTTTACTGCAACTGCCGACTAAAAGATAATAAAAAAAAAAATAATATTAAATACATAAATGATATTCACAAAAAAATGTAAGCAAGTAATACCACTGTTACTCTAAATCGTTCCCAATAAAAAAATATATTAATCCACAATTCATTCCTCCAATAAGAACATGAGAATGTCTGTAGCAATGTTGTGGGAAGAAGTGATTCTTTCAATGGTTGGGCTTAAAGGGCCTATGATGATTTTATACCTTTATGAAACACTAAAATTTATGAAAACCTTCTGTGTAAGACTTACAGTATCAACTCCTTTTTTATAGAATTGGTCTAAATGCGAGAACTGTCTTTGTTTTTCTTCCTGAGGCCTCTGATGTTTGAGTGTAGGTCCAGATGTGCCATAATACCATGGAGCCGAAGAAATATACTGTGGAATATGAGGGTTGATGTCTTTGCCTGAAAAACAACAAAATACGTAGGTAATTAAAAGAGTTAGTTTTTTGACCAATTAAAGCGATAAATGTTTTATTGCTATTACCTTCTTCATCTACAGCTGCTGGTGCTGTACCAGCTTTTCTGGCCTCTTCGAGTTCTTTCGCTTTCCTCCAATCCTCTCTGGATTTCTTCTTTGGTTCCTCTTCTGCAACTTCCTCATCTTCTTTCCCACCACGCAAAATGTGTGACACCGATATACGGGACGACCCCGCCATCGTATTTTATCGCTAACACCAATTAATGAATTATCTTCGAGTATAAAATATGAAAATCACAAAATTAAGTCAGAACGCACATCCTTCAACTAATCAAAATATTTTAGTTGTCAAAATCGTAGCATAAACAATCAAGATAAACCATAGACATGAGAATAAAGCTCACATCACATTTTATTTTTAAACCTTGAATTTATCAAAATGTTTTCGAATTCGCATCATATAATAATCTAGTGTAAATTTTAATATTATTATAAGTTAAAAACACAATTTCACTTTTTTTTTTATCATGATAACGTAGAATAAGACAATTAAAAAAATAAAAGTGTTTGCGTTGATTCAAGTTTTTTTTAATGGCAACATGTCGTTGGGTGTTGTCATAAATAAAATTCGATCCGTCAATTTATTATTGTAAACTGTGTTGTTTAATTTCGTTGTATGAATTATTGTTGTATTATTTTTAGTCAAAAACTATCACTGTAACTCTTATTAGTTCTTTATTTTTAAGGATGTTATATACAATTTATTACTTGTAATTAGGTTTGGTTCTTATTTGTACTCTTGTAAAACTAAAATTGTCCAAATATTGTAAGATAATGTGGTGTGTATGAATAAATATCTCGATTGTTTATGTTATCGAGACATGTCGGAATTTATTGAATTACTGACTGAAACATCAGATAAACAGGATTTTAACTCACATTAAATTATCTAGCATGAAAATGCTTTGTTTATTCCGCCGTTTTGCGCTGTCTCTTGTGATAACTGTTTGTTATAACGTTGTGTCGGCTGACCCATTATGTCCCTCATTATGTTCCTGTAAGAATTCAAGAAGTACAGATATTTACAACTCCAATGTGGATAATATTGAATGGATTAAATTAAAATGTGGTGGCCCAGAGAATCCCATTACGGAATTAAATGAAATAGACCTGTCCAAGATAACAAACTTGGTTGTGAACTTGTAAGTTCTTGTTCTTGAAGAACATTATTTATGATGGTTTATATTTTGTGTAAATTCATAAAGCATTTGTACATATTTTTCAATATTTATTTTCCTTCATTATTTTAGGAATCTTTCGGGTAACAGCATAGCATCATTATCAAGGGATTTAAATCTACCTCAACTTCAAAAATTGTAAGTACACGCTTGTATTTCACACATTATCACTCAAGACATTAAATCATTCTATTTTTATACATCTGTTAAATACCATAATATATTTTTGGATTGTTTTTCAGGGATATAAGTAATAACCAGATAACCCTAATAGAATCGGATGCATTTTACAATCTGCCTGGGTTGCAGAGGTTAGATCTATCAGGAAATTCTATTAAGACAATTTCTAAAGAGATATTCAAGGGTCTCACGACTCTGGAGAAGCTCATCTTGAATCAGAATAAGATTTCCACTCTCGCCAATGATACATTTGATTATCTTCTCGGCTTAAAGCAAATGTGAGTATTTTTGTAATATATTTTAATAGGGAATGAAGTCTTCGAAATAGAAATTTAATAAGGTTTTGTGTGTCCTGTTAAAGATTATGAAACATAACTATGTAAGATATGTAACAACCTTACTTTTATGTGGTATTCATCGTCAAATGTTCATGCGTCTACAATATTGCGCCATTATTTATTTAGTGTGTAAGCGCAAATGATGAAGATGTAGAGAGCTTGAATATATTATGTGCACGATGGAAGGCAACTATACGCAAATAAGGGTGGCAAGTGTCTAGAATCAAAATTATTTGGTGAGCGTGTGGGGACACGGTGACATTAAGGAGTAGCCCCATGTGCACTGTTATTATTTTTCAATCATCTTTTTTTAAAATAAAGCCCTGTCAATATAAAATCTCCTAGAAATATAAAACACTATGTAGTGAAGTAATTATTTGTTGAGATAAATTTATTTTTTCTCTCAGAAGTACAATAAAATATATAAATTATGGTCGGTGCTCTTTTCAAAGGTTACCCTATCTTTTAAATAATTAATCAGGAATCTTTATTTATACATTTTATGATTCTATTTCTTTTTGTTTATAAGGATTAATGCGTATACAGGTATACTACCTGTCTTTATTTAGGCACATATTCAGGTCAGTTATCCCTAAAAACAGAGATAGGAAAGGGATGGGGAATTTCCAGTTTTTAAAAGATACATAGCACAATGTGCCTACTATTAAAAATATAAAATCAGTGATGAAGTTTGCTACTTATCCTGAATGCCTAACTGGATAAATTGAATCTACTGGCTACCCCATTTATAGGAGATGTTATGATGATAAATATTTCTGTTTATAATTTCTTCCTAAACATTTCTTTAGTACAGGGAGCTAATATTTTGTGCGATTTTGGTAACAAATTTATGTAATCTTTTCAAAACAACTTCGTCGGTAGCCTGGAGGTAGAGTCTCAGCCTCGTGAACAAGTGGTCCGTGGTTCGATACCAGATGCCGGCAAACTCCCCTTTCATGACACAAGCTTTTAGTAGCTTACTGTGAAAGGTGTATAAGGTTGTATTTGGGTTTATAACAAAACCCAGATATATCTTTTTAAAAAAAAGAACTCTTTTAAGCACTTTAGTATTCCTCTCTGAAGCATAGGATAGAATCAAGCTCCTTCTATTTATATTGACTTCTTTCGCTACAATCTGATATCATTGTCATAGGAACAGTGTATTGTGAATGAGAGTCATCGGAATTGCCTGAAGCCTTGTAGACAGGAGGACTGTGCCCTTTTTGACAAACCATCATATCAACATTTTCAAAACATGTCCTAGTGAGGACCATCGTTTTCTGTATCACAGAAACTTTCCAGAGTGCATTGACAAAAGTTTAATTTTGTGTACTGTTGCAGTGATATATCTGGTAACCCTCTCAAATGTGACTGCGACCTTTTATGGGTGGCAGAATGGTCCAGAAGTGCCAACATCAAGCTAATGGGCAATCCCAAGTGTACGCAGCCCCTGGATCTCAATGGAGAGAGCATCAAAAAGCTCAAGACTCACCTGGATCCAATTAAATGTGGCGTTGTTCCGATTACACTGCAGAATAAACTTGTGTTGAGACCCAGCAATGGACAGGTATGAATTTAAAATGGAAGAAAGTTGTACCAAAATGTAAATTTTTTCATTAATGTCACCTTCCACACTTGTTTTTTATTAGTCACATTTTTAAGCTGTTATCGATAATAATAAAACTGCCATACTGTGGTAGTATTACTCCATCAACATTTACAATCATCTTGGATCAATGTCCACATCTTTTAATAAAAATGCAATTTGTTTATATCCGTGGAGCACCTGCCAATGAATTGGTCTCCCACTCTTTTCTGTAAGTTTTCGAGTGTCCTGTAAAAGACAGGTGTAGAAAAAAATAAAGACATTTTATATTTTGAATTTCGGGAGTGATGTTTGCCCTCCGTCCTGATTGTCTTAATTATTTGTTGGCATGAAGAGGACAGCTTGCATGTTTGTTAAATGCTGCTGGTCTGTTGGCTACTCTACTTTTGTAGTATGATATTTATCATAAATCATTCCCCATAGGCCCCTTAAGGGACACTTGGGTTCATCATAATTATACAGGATAAAAAGAATACATGAAAGAATACAAAGCAGTGAGGCATCAAAACCGGGACAAAACAATGGAAATTGAGTTAAAAAATTACAAAATGTGATGATGTAGTAGTTTCATTATATTTTGTTCATATTTTCAGGTTGTATTTGAGGGAGATTCTCTAGCATTGAGTTGTAAGGCACCTTTCTCAACAATCAGAACTATATACAATCTCACATGGTCCCTGCCCAATAACACGGTGGATTTGGAGACATTCAGAATCACCAACGTGGATGTCCTGGAGGAGGGGCTCGCGGAGACTATCCTGAAGATCTTACGAATCTCCAACAACCACACTGGGACGTACAGATGTATCTACACTAATAACAATGCTACGGATCTAGCGGAGGACATCAGCGTCACCGTTATATCAAACCTCACCACGTACTGCCCTATAACAGGTAATATTAATCTTAAATATTTTTGAAATATAACTTGTCTACTTCCTCATGATACGTCCCTTGCGAAAATAGGCAGGGGTAATGGAATACAAAACCAATTAACTACACATATTTCTTTTGTTTCCTCCATATTCAACAATGCCTCGTGTATGCGTGATTGCATGCCAATTTGTCTTGTACAATACTCAGCTGTTTGTGCTTTATTACACACCTTCTTTTAAACAAATAATAATTATTATAAAAATCATCATTAAATTGTTTTGGATAGTAAAAGCTTGTTTCCTAAGTGTGTCCTAAAAAGGAATTTACAAGGTGAGAGAAGAAGTGGATCACCATTGCACATTCAGTATGGGTCATGTGATATTTGCAAATTTTTGACAGATTTGGAAAATTTTTATTATAACATTAAAAAAACATTATTTAAAGTACATATTTTTTCATATTATTGAATAAACACAAGAAAATAGAGCATAAAATGTTTCCAGTAACAATAATAATATGCCACTCAAGCTGTCACTGCATCATGTTTACGTTTGAAATGATATTACAATATTATATACATATGTATTATTTATATGTTGTATTATATAATATATTTCAGAGACATCAAATAACAAGGGAGTGTATACTTGGCCCGGCAGTCTGACTGGTCACACAGTATCACAGCCCTGTCACGACCGGGAGGGAGCACAGGCCCTTTACCACTGCGACTATGATGGCACATGGAATCAACTCAACACTTCATCGTGTCCCTATCTCAGTGAAACTACCAAGGTACGAATGTCTTCTCTGCCTTGTGTTCCAAAAATTGCTATTGGAGGTCAAAAAAAATCTACATAGCAATATTTCGACATCCTGAAGCCCCCTTTTACAACACGCCAGTCCTATGATGGTGACATCAGATAATTGGCGCAGAATCGCTATGAATGGAGAGTGCTTCTTTCTGCCTTGTTCTTCTAAGAGCTGCATTGAAGGGGATTGAATTAAATATCATATTCAAAATTATAATGTATAAGATGTTTGTTAACTGTGAGATATACCTCCTATCCTGGATGTCTTATTTTTTTTATGGCACGGAGAAGATGACTTGTATGTTAACTATATGTAATTGGTCCACTGGCTACCCCATTTGTGGAAGATGCCATAATGGGGTGGATAAATTGTAGATAATATAGAAAAATAATAATTAATATTTACAGATGTTGGAACAGTTTGCTGTTGTGAATCTATCGGTGTACAAGGGCAGCACCCTGTCAGCCTGCAAGCGGCTGCACTCTTTATTACTGCAGCATATCCCTCCCACGGCCACCTCACAAACTATACTGGGAGATCCTGATGATATCAACTTTATAGCCAGGGCTGTGCTCAATTATATGTCACACATCACAACTGACCCGGATGTTGGTAAGATATACAACTTTAATTTCTGTTTTCTTTTGTTTGTTACATGCAGTTTGTCCGCTGGCTACCCCAATTTTGGGATATGTCGTAGTAGTACAATAAATTCCCATCTTTCACACAACATTAGTAATGATAAGGGACTTTACTGGTCCACTTATGCCTTAATATAATTCTGTTAATATTATCCGTATGACTATTTTTATCCCTGTAAGAATGTAATAAATAAATAAACAATATAGCATAGTGATTTGTGTGTTTTTTATTTCCTTTTTCATTCCAACTTGCTTTGGCTAAAAGTGGATCTATTTTGTCAAAAAAGTTTTGTTTATTTATTTTATCCAAATTATTTTTGTTGTATGTTTTACAGGCTCGGTGTTGTTGGACATAGTAAACAGTGTAATGTCCCTCCCGTCAACCCTGCTGAAGGCTGCAGAGACCCTCTATTCCTCCTGTTCATCACTAATAGCCGCCGTAGAGAACATCTCGCACTACACAGTCAATATTCAGGGACAGAAAGTGAGTTGTGACAGTTTATTTGTCTATAAACCCTTTAATTATGATTTATTATTTATCGTGTCGAAACCCAGAAAAAAAAAACCAATCAAACTGATCTCCAGTACTGTGCAAAATACACAGCAGGTGGAGATGCGTCAAAAACATCCTCCATTGTGCAAGTGACAGGGCACAATGGACACTCCAACAAGTGTGGCATAGTCTGTGCTGCACCACAGTCACAAGCTCCGGATTCGTTCTGTAGGAAGCCCCAACGTTCCCTATTGTCCCGGCAGTTTCCCACACCAGATCTCAGTCGATTTAGGGTTTTCCATGTCCCATAGTCTAGCTCGCCTCCTGCAGCAAGGTGTTCTTGGGCTAGGAAAGGTTCGCTTATTTGCAGATCCTCCGCCCACCTACGTCGGCGGAGGATTTTAATTATGATAAAGTTGAATTATTTATTGACGGTTCTAGATGGAAGTTCATTGTAATAAGAAATTAACTAACTAACAACTAACACGTGTAGACAATTCACACAGACCGAGCTAGTCCCAAACTAAGATATGAATCTTGTATTATGGGTACTTACACGGCGATACACATATACAATGCACTAAACACATATACATGTAACACCCAGACCCAGGACAATCTGAAAAAGGTCATTCTTCATTTTGCCCTGGCCGGGAACCGAACCCGGGACCTCGTGACTCAAAGGCAAGTGCGTTAGCCTCCGCGCCACACCGGTCGCCATTAAATGAAACAAAATATATACTAACTCCACTGGTGACTTGCTGGCTCGCAAATTAATAAAGTCACCAATGGAATTGCTATATATTTTATTAAGTTTTAATCAAGATATTAACTAACCGTTAAGTTCTTGGAACAAAATAGATCTTCCACTGTTTTATGTAAGTTTTTCAACGACCTGTAAAACGGAGGTATTCGTAAAGTATCACGAATAAGACATCTAACATCTTTAATTCAGTGATGAGATATGCCACCCATCCTGAATAACAAAGAGGATATGACGTATGTACATTACATGTAATTAGTTTGCTTCTTAGCACTTAAGGAATATACCGTTATGGGATGGAGAGAGATAGAAAGATTTTTATAAATCTGAGCAAATTGGAAACCCGTAAAAAAACACATTTTATATTTTAAATTTCACTTTTTCAATGATGTAGAGTTGATGTTGACATTCATATGATGCTATTGCAGAACAATTTGGTAGTGGAGCACTTCTCCATCAAGCGAGAAAGTTTTGCTGGCATGACCTGCCTGTGGTACTCTGTGCCCACGTACTACAATGTGGAGACTGCGGCTGCTTCTGAGACTGGTGGTGGTGGCAGTGGAAGCAGCAATGTTAATGGCAACACCAGGTTGGGTCGTATGCTGCATTGCTCCACAAACAACAGGACTATCACACCACTGCTCAACGTTAGGGATAAAGTTATAGAGGCCAGTGTGCAGGTAATTTGTTAATCTACAGTAAAGTTTTGCTAAGTTTTTTCTTCTGCTCTTGTTCTATTTATATTCTTTCATTAAATCCATTTCTTTTTAATGTTAAAGAAATTTTAAATGTTGGTAACTCTATACTTATTCAAATAGGTTGACTATCGGTGAGTGTAATCAACTGGAATGATTAATCTAGAGTGTTTTATAATTTAGTTTTGAACAACTTTCTAAAATAAACCTATGAAGTTCTGAAAATGTCTGATTGAAAGTATTCCAATTTTTTTTCTAGATTCCCGACACTCTGCTGTACCGCATGGACCACCAATCTCTGTTGTCAGGTGGTCCTGGCAATTTGCATCGGAGCTACAGCCTTGTGGTCTCCATGTACGATAACGCCGCCCTCTTTCCTCTAATGCCCGAAGGGAACAAGTCCACCTTTAACCAAGCGCACAGACACAGGGAGATAGACTTTTATGGATCCAAGATTCCTAGTTCAGGAGGATTAGCTATTACCACTCCAGTTGTGGGTGTTAAGCTGAGTAAGTTGCTCTACAGAACTTACACCTATCAGAATATGTATATGTGAAAGAAATGTTTTAAAGCATTTTGTACCCTTGGTGGGTTCACGCATTTTCATTCATTCTCTTAATTCTATTCTTAAGGCCATCCACCCTTTTGTGAGTGATTTGAAAATTGTCTTAATTAGTGCTTATTAATAAATATTCAATTATAAACTTGCCCATTGTAAAAAAATATGTGTTCCTTATTATGTTGTTGTTTTTTGTTATATATATTTTATACAATATATAGATTTTTATTATATTATTCTTAAAACTAAATATGTATGAATTTATTTGATTTTATTGGCACTAACAATGTGGTAATCACGAAACATTTTTAAAATATTTAGTAATGGTTACTATGTACTACACCGCATAAATTTTTAAAAAACACTACCGGTTTCAACGCTAAGATACACTAGTCCAGTGATCGGCAAACTTATTTGCCAAAGAGCCAAAAATATGTACATTACACCGATCAAAAAAAAAATGAGAGCCAAATCTGTTTATTAATTTAGAAAACCTTTATTATAATTTTAGAACTTACTTTCTAATTTCACGTTTTCTAATTGTTTATTGGCACTAACAATGTGGTAATCACGAAACATTTTTAAAATATTTAGTAATGGTTACTATGTACTACACCGCATAAATTTTTAAAAAACACTACCGGTTTCAACGCTAAGATACACTAGTCCAGTGATCGGCAAACTTATTTGCCAAAGAGCCAAAAATATGTACATTACACCGATCAAAAAAAAAATGAGAGCCAAATCTGTTTATTAATTTAGAAAACCTTTATTATAATTTTAGAACTTACTTTCTAATTTCACGTTTTCTAATTGTTTGTTCTCTACGAATTTGACTCTAGGCTAGGCTTTCAGAGCCACACTTACGGGGCAAAAGAGCCGCATGCGGCTCCGGAGCCGCACTTTACCGACCACTGCACTAGTCAATGACGCATCTATTACTAAATATTTTAAAAATATGTAGCAATACCTACTAGATATACCAATCATACTAGATAGAATACATGTACATATTTCTATACATGGAACAAAATTAGTTGATTTATATTCCCATCCTAAAGCATCTTGGAATGTCTTATGTTGTCATTATATAATCAAAACGGTTTGTGTAAGCTTTTGAAAAATTTGACATTCGTAATATTGTTGCATTGTTTTTGTTCCAGTAAATGTTACGCTGACTGGTCCACTAGCTTCCCCCATGTACATTATAGTAAGGGACTCTGACATCAATTCTGGCATCAGTGGGAGAGCTGTATTATGGGATGAGGAGACACATACTTGGTCAGATGCTCCTGATGGTAAGCTTAATTGATAGAGTTTTAATAGAAAGTGATTTATGTATATCTTTTCTATACATTCAAGAGCATCACAGCCTACAGTTTTTCTACCAATCATTCAATATGTCACAGCAATCCATCTCTTGGAAGATATTGCAATAAAGTGATAAACTCGTCCTCTGTGCATTGAATTGTTCAACTGATTATTTTATGATATTGTTTATTGTTTTTACTGTCCCTAGGCCCCTATTATAGAGGCACTTGGACTCGTCATACATACATTTTATCAAATTTATCACAATTTCAAATACAATCAATCATAGTTAAACAATATATCAAATTACATAATTTTTTAGTCACAGATGTAAAAACATCAAATATTATTCACTGTGTCGGTGTTTAGGTACCTAGTAGAATTCCATATTGAAAAAAAAAAAAGTTGTTTTTTTTTTAAAATCAGATTGACAATGTCCTCATAAGACGAAAGACGTCTCTCTCACAAATTAAATCTTTAGTAGAATAAAACACTTGTTTTATTTTTTCGACATCAAATATTAATGATACTTTGTAATGATAGACGTTGTAACCAATGTACAATAAAGAATAAAACAAATATACTTTTACAATATTTCTTACAAGTGAGGTTAGCAGTATGTGATTTAATAAATATTATGTAGAATTTTATGTGTCAGTGTTAACATTGTGAAATATTTTAAATAATTTAAAGTATAATATAACACTGTTTTATGTTTTACTTTAATATATACACAGTATACTGTGTGCACACCCAGCACTTTTACCAACAAATTTTACCAAATTACACTACAAACACCATCAGCTCTTTAATATAACTTTATACTCAGCCCAGGTGATGCCAATTTGTTGGTGAAAGCGCTAGGCGTATTTGTAGAATACTTTGTGTACGTTATAGTGAAACATAAAATTGTGTTATTCTTTATTTAAAATATTAGATTGTAAAACTATTGTTTATTGTTCATCCAGGCTGTAGTGTGCTGAAGATAGTGTCCAATATGGTGGTGATACAATGCTACAAGTTAGGATATGTGGGCCTTATGCAGAATGTTGAGACTGGAATCTATGGTGGAAGGTAAAAAAATCTTTTAATTCCATTGCTAATACATACCAAATATTTATCTTTGAGGTTCAACAATCATAAGAATAGCTCAGTTTCAATTCGCAGTTAAGTTATATAATTTTTGTGCATGAAATACAAGTTAATAATTGTTTTTTTTTTAACATCTGGGTTTTGAAATAATCCCAAATACACCGCAACTCACAGTAAGCAGCAAAAGTATTTAAATTTGGGATATCTTGATTGAAAGTCTTAGACGTTAGCATCAGGCTACTGATCGAATCAATTTATTTGCAATAATTAACTATTATACTTTAGAAACAAAGTTGTATGATTTTAATTATATTTCATATCATTTAGTGCCTTATCACTTGCAAATGATGTTTTATTAATGTTTGTTTATTTATTTAACAGAAGTGGTGGAGCTCGCTTCAAACTGTCTCATCCAGCTATCTACGTGGGAAGCATCATTCTACTTATATGTCTTCTAGTGTCTATCCTAACTTATGCCATCTGTTATCCCGCTATACACATGGCACCCAGGGCCAAACACTCTCTTCTTAACACCTGGCTGTCTCTCGGTCTTCTCTGCTTTATGTACACTCTGGGAGTCTATCAAACTGAAGACATACAACTCTGTCAGGCCATCGGCATTCTACTCCACTATCTTACACTTTCCAGTTTGCTTTGGATGACTGTTGCCGTAAGCCAACTCTATAAATTCCTCACAAAGAATCAGAATTCAACTCTTCAATCTCCCGATGATGAACTACCTTCGGAAGTACCCGTACAGAAACCTATTCTGGGAATATATCTTGTTGGATGGGGGATAGCTTTGATTGTTTGCGGTATATCGGGTGCTGTGAATATGAGAGAGTATGCTTCCTATTCCCACTGTTTTTTGAGTACGGCGCCAGCACTCAGTGCTGTATTTGTTCCTGCAAGTATAGTCATCATATTTCTGTTCATTTTGTTCTTGTTGATACGTTGCACTATCAGGAATGTCAATGGACAGCTGTCCGAAGGTACACAAGCTACTGAGAATGTTGATTTGGAAACGTGGGAACCTAGCCTGTTAGTGAACAACACAACTGATAGACAAAGTGAACAGAGTACTCCAGAAACTGAAGTAGAAGACACAGAACATACTCCCGTTGTACAGCTGAGGGCTCACGTTATTGTCCTTAGTGTATATTTAGCTGTTTGGGGTTGTGGAAGTATGGCCATTTATCATCCATTCCCTGTGTCATTTATTCCGTATGAAGAGGATATCTTCAGTATTCTATACGCGTTGTTTGCCACGGTTCTAGGGACTTTTATACTTTTCTTTTACGGCATTGCGAGGAGTGATGTCAGAGCACAGTGGCTTCTGATGCATTGCTATTTCAAAAGAAGGAAACAATGTTGTAGAGCTAGAACTGTGTTTGATACAAATGCCCAAAATGTTCCGTCCAATGTACCGCAGAATCCTCACAACTTGGCTCCAATATCCAACATAGCTGCAGCTCAAGCCAGGTCCAGATCCAATAGTCAAAACTCCAGTAGAACAAATACCAAGTCAAACAATAGTAATATACTTAAAGCTGCAGCAGAACTCAATGGACAAACTCTAAATGATAATCAACCTCATGGGAATAAGAAAATATCTAACATGAGTCTAGTGGTCCTACATAGGCAGCAATATAGGTCCAATAATTCAGTTACAACCTTCCCCGAGGCAACTGCAGGAGCAGAGATGTTTTATAATCCAAACCAAAGCAATGTGGCTAGAAAGTTTTTCAAAAGACAAAGGCAAAATGTTAAGAAGAATTATCTAGATATTCCAAAGAGAAGGAATTATGATTCAGACTCCCAAGTGTCTTCCCACCGTCCATGCGAACTTAGAGATGGTATGTCCAGTATGCTCACTTCAGGTTCAAAAGTTAATAATGTCAATATACACGTTGAGAGGGGACAGCTCTCTGATAATGGAATCAAAGAGACTACGAGACATCAGGTGAATCCAAATATATTGGAAGATGATGAGGGCATAGCAAAACCTCAATTGAAGAGATTCACATTGGAGAAAGAGAATCATGACCACACCAGACAGAAGTGTAATGATGTCAAACAAGGCAGTCACAATGTTGTGATGAATATTTATACAAACGTTCCTGAAACTACAGTACCTCAGCACCAAGTCGTAGCTCCTGGCGATATCAAAGGGACAGCAGACAAGAGCTTGGGACATTCCTCCAGTATGTCTGCAGAATGCCTCAACATGCCCACCATGAGAACTGTATCCCAGCAATGTAGTCTGGAGTATAGCTCCACATCGGAAGTAGCTACACCACATCAGCTAGGATCTGATAAAACTCTTAATACTCATTCAGAACTCAACTCTCTTCAGGAACCTCACAGTGGGCTGTGTTCTGCTCATGAAATAACAAGTGATACTGAAGAAGCGCATAGTTTTGAAAAGTACACAGATTATACCAAATCTAAAAAGGGAGTAGAGAGTTCCAAACAGCATATGAGTTGTTCCAAATTGCAGAATGAGTTGAAGAAGCAAGTCTGTGATGCATTACCTCCGAGAAGTTTAAATAGATCATTACAGGATATGCAACAGAAGGGCAAGACTAGTCCCAAAGGAGAAGATAGCTTCGATGATACTTTACCAACTCCTTGCAGTGATCATTATTCCGTTAATGACAACAATGAGGCTTCTGAACATGATAAACTCATGTTGGGAGATAGAAATGGAACAGCTACAAGGAATGCTCAGTACTATCAACCAGATGATAGATTGAATGGAGATTTCAATGATACGAATAGTATGATTGAAGGAGAACAGAGGTATGATAATGAGAGCGATATTTATTTCCCAAATTATCAAATGTCCGAAGTGAGTATTAGAAGTCACGGGTTGTATGCTCCTCCGCCCGCCTCTATCATATGTGGAAACGAAGAGGACTTAAACTTTAGTAATAGTGAAATATCAAGAGTACAAAATGAAGACGAATGCTACGAGAATCAGTATGTCAATTATAATCCAGCGTGGAGAAAAAATAAAGATGGAGGAAACAGAAATAGTTCTAAATATTATCACAGTCCTGCAGTCAGTTGTCCAGATGTTAATAGGTTAGATAACGACAGTCCCGTGTCTTTTGTTAGTGAAATAGATGAGTTGTACAAACAGATAACGAGCAGAGACAGGTTAGCAGCAAGAAGAATGCATCCTGCTTTCCAAAGTGCTAGAGGACACGCAGACAATCTAAGGCATTGCGAGAGTGACAGTTGTATTAGTGAATCTCATTCTGATATATTGGACACGGAGCAGCAGAGGGCTGAGACAAGAGTATAGTAGCGGGAGTAATAGTATGGGATTAGCAGTGCAGTAAATGTGATGGAGGCTTTATGTGTCTGTAGCTTTGTAAGGAATTTTAATTCTGCTGGTCAGAAGGACGCTACATTATGTCAATTTTTAAACAAATGTATATTATGTCATTTTAATACCCTTTTTGTTGGCATATTTGCCTATATGAAAAACACACATTTAGTTATATGCATGGATAAAAAATGATCTTAAATTTTTATTGAAGCAAAAAAATGCTATATCTTTTCAAGATAATTGAAAAAAAAACACAATATGTAGTTAACTTCCAAATGACTTTATTAACTTCGCGTACTAGTATTCGGAGACTCTCGTCTCCATCATCAGGCGATTAGTAAAAAAGTAAAAATTAGTAAAAAACTCCGAATACTAGTACGCGAAGTTAATAAAGTCATTTGGAAGTTAACTACATATTGTGTTTTTTTTCAATTATCTTGAAATGGACTTCCAACAAGTACCTTCGGTCAACAACATTAATGCTATATCTTTTTTTTGTTTGAATACTTGTCCCAGATGACAGCAACATAGTGTTGGTATTGGAGGTCAAAAGATCTATCAAAACTATGTCTCTGAATTAAGTATAAATTGTCTTTGCATTTAAATTTAAAAAAAGCAATACCTACTCTTGAAATGTGTGACATTTTGTAATGTTTGCGCTCCACCATTTTAGTGTTTTTTCCCCATACAAATGGGAATGCTAAAAAGCAGAATTGTATTAAGTATTAGGTCAATATGGCTGGTAAAAAGTTTTATTGAAAAATGAAACAAAATATAACTGAAACTAGGTTATTTGAAATCTAGCTTTTTAATGATGACCTATATGTTCATTACACACAGTTAGTTCACTGGCTACCCCATTTGTGGGTATGGCGTGAGAGTAGAAACAAAAAGATGATATATTCACAAAAACTGAAAATATGATAAAAATGTATGCTCTGTCAAATGTATGGTGCATGCACAAATCATGTGTTTTAACCATTTTCTCTTTAATTCATCATTTTTAGAGAAAGTGAAAACAAAATACTCATGCTTACACTAATGATTTGCAATTATGCAGAAAACACATAGTTTTAAGCTTTGTTTGTGATTAAATAATACAATTCACTGGATGATCAAAACTCCCCGTACTAATTTGTTTGAAATTGAATCTGTCAAATTAGTGAAAGTGAAATCTTCCACTTGGGGCATACATGGCGCTTTTCTTTGATATTAATTTTGTGTTAACAAACAACAAGTGAAAAGTGAATGTAATAATTATGTTGAAATCTTTGAATATAGTGTGGTTCCCTTCGACCTATAGAGTTATATTTTAAATAACATTGTTTATTTATTATGTAAAGTAGGTAGCCATATTGTTTATTGTATATAATAATTTAATGCCATGTTATCATGTTGAAAGCTTTAGATAGATTATTGTATTATATTATTTTAATAAAACCACCATCTTCACAGTTTTACCTCTCAAGCATTATTAATTCTTTGTGAAATAGCTATTTTTTAAGTGTTGAGAATGCAATACCTTTTTATGTGTACAAATATTGTAAATATGATTTTTGTACATTTTTTCCTCTTGCAACACTTGACAGTGTTTTGAAATTATTCCGGATTTTTTTTGTACTTATCACATTTTTTTCTTCCACTTGAAGAGTCTTCCACAAAATGTTAATATTTACTTAATAGTGCATCACAATTCCATTGTTTTTTTCACATATCCAATCTGAATTGTTTTGAAACAACAATTGTGTGCAAAATTATATTTTTATATATACTTTCATTCTACTTCATATGATCAAATATTTTTTGTTTTGTATTTCTTTCAACTCATTTGCTCATACTGTGCCATTTTCTATTACTTATATACATTATTAATATATTCATAAGATATATATTACATTTCATGATTTGAATATGGCCACTATGGAATGACAGAAATGAATTTAAATTTGGAAGGCAATGTAAATATTGCCAGTACTTGTGACATGTTTTTAGTTCAAGTTATTTATTATGAAATGGATAGGTATTATTTTGCAGATTATTTTAGGAGAATCAGTGCAATATGTAGAAAAATATAAAATTCTCATTAAGTGAAAACTAAATTAAGTGACAATTTTGCCTCTTTATACTTTTATACGTAATTCAATTCCAAAATAAAATAATTAATGTAATTGAAACAAATGAATTTGCTTTGCATTTATATATCGAAAATGCCAGTGCTGCCATATTATGAAATTAACTTCCAAATATTATCTTAAGAACAAAAGTACAATATTTGTATTTTAGAATTATCTTTACCACATTCTTCTTTATGTGTTGTTTTAAAATGTATATTTTGTTCATTTTATAGAACAAATAGTCCCAGGACTATGAACAAATAGTTAATGTAACTTGTTTTCCCTCTTTTTAGAGATGTCAAATTTATAAAATGTTCCTAGCTTCCATTTTAAATTATTTCTTTTTGAATAATTTGAATTTGAAAGCGAGTAATGACATAAACGTGCATTTTCATAAGGATTTTTAATGGGCATTAATTATATTTCTTGCTTTTACGATTATAATAAGATAAATTTTACTACGTATCAAATAAAGAAAAATGAAAAACATATCTTCTTGGAATAGTACCATGTGGTACCTACTACTTAATTGTGATCAAGATGTCTTTTTATTTTAATGCTTTTGAGTGCGGCAACAAATTATTTGTGACTGCTTTTGTGTTTTAATATTATGAATGCGAAACTTTGATAGTACGTTAACTTATAAATTACTGTTTTGTAAAAGTGACGCTTGATGCGAAGCTGTTGTACGCATGTGAAAGTTGCTTAATGTGAATGTGTTGAGAATGTTTGCGCGTAATTAAATAACTTTAAAAATTAATTATATAGAGTATAATTTTTCCTGTTCCATTTTCAATTGAGGGATGTATAAAGGACATGTAAACAAGCCTTTCGAACAAAAGTCAAAAGGAATATATAAAAAATATACAAACATAATATATTCCTTTCAATGCTCTCCTTATTAAGTGCCATCTTTTGTATTTTATAATTTTCCCCAACGCTAAATTTTGACATAATGACTTTTGAACATTTGTAAATTAAATTGTTTATAATGTATGAATTATATGTTTTAATTTTTATTTGTAAATATTGTAATTTTATTTATGTTTTATGTAATTTTTAAATATTAATTTATTACTTACATTTGTCACAGTTGACTACCTACTAGATATTTTCAATCCGCAACCATTAATGCTCCGTCCGGGAGCACATAATTACCAGCTCTTGATCTTAATTAATCTTGATTGATAATGTCTTAAGAAGTGGAAAGGCGTCTCTCTTGTTATTTTTTATAATCTATTGTAAAAGGAGACACCTGCTTCAAATTATCCAATTACTTCTACTTAGGCCCCAACATAATAAATAAATTACCATTCTATTATGTGTCATATCAGTTCTCCTCGATGTTGGCAATCACCCTGAAGAAAGTATCAGCTCTACCGTGCGCCCCATGAATATTTTTGGGATAAATTAAGATGTTACAACTCTATTAAAAAGGGAAATATTTTCAACTATTTGATGTAAGTTAGTACATATAGTATTTGACACTTTGGCCCATGAGTCATAAAGTCACAGGTTCAATTCTGTGCTAGGACAGAATACAAAATGTCCTGGGTCTGAGGGTTACATTATATAAATATACCTATCATTTTGTTAGTAACTGTGAAACAAGATTCATATATTAATTTGGAACTAGCTTGATGTATGTGAATTGACCCCATACACACACAACAAAAAGTTGAAGATATTTTCTTTATTAGTAAGTTATAACAGTTTAGTAATGTTGACCTTTTTAAATTTTCATTGTGTGACAGTTTTCTCAGTATTATTTATAATTATATTTGTATTTTTTTATTGTAATTATGTACCTAATAATTATTTGTTATATAATGTTACTCTTCCCAAATATCTTCCATATTATATATTTTATTTTATTCATAATAATCCTCATCACATGAATTTCAATTATAGTTTTATCATATTTTATTTCCTTCTTGTACGCAAGAGTTATGGTGCGTTTCTGTGTCTCACGTAGGATCAGGCTGCACATTAAAACAATGCTCTACCTCACTGCAAAGCCGATACGCCCGGTGGTGGTACTATGTTCTGTGTAAATAAATAGTGAGGCGTGTGCTATCATACTTTTACGTAGTACATGATTCTGCCACTGGGTATCGTGGCATGGTCGAGTGTCGTTTTTCTATACTACATAATGCTAATCGGGGGCAGAGAAACGCACCATTACATTGCATTTGATAAATGCAATACTGCTAAATCTTAATACTATAAGTATATTTATTTGTAATTAATCTTGATACCAAAGTGATCTCATTTACACATTTATTTTATCTTTTAATAATATTATGTATATTATGTTCAACAAATGTTAAAACGGAATGTACTTTCTCGTTGCAATCACCAGGTTTGTACATCCACATATCAATGTCTGTAGGTGAGTGCATAATTTTTGTTGGCAAATTTTTGAAATAGACATAAAATTTAATTATATTTAAACAACTTTCTGGTACGAATTTATTATCGAAATATCAAATACTAAAACAAATCTATCTATACAATGTTGCATCTCCCTTAATTGGGATCACCAGTTGACTTACTGTATGTAATACGCATAAATACAAGAATGAACAGACTTGAGAACAGAGTATTCTGGATAGAATGTCTATAAATATGTTGTGATGGTTTAGAGCAAATAAATGATGGAAGTATGACGTAAAAATGTATATTTATCCAAAAGAAAAGTATTAAAAAATGTGAATGGTGTTCTCCCACTGTTATTTTCAATTATTTGTCAAATAAAGTAACTGCACTCATTTATAAAATGCAAAATTGTCAACTGCAAATCTTATTTATTTATTCGTTCTTCATCAGACATTGACTACAAACAAGTTTATAAAGAAGTACATTCATAAAAGAAATTAAATCAATATACAGAGGGCGATTTTATCTGAAAGGCGCAATCTCTTCTAACTAACCCAAAAGAACAAATCTTCACTTTTGAAGTTAGCAATTCTGGTTTTAGTATTAATAATTTAAGTAGTATTTATTATTTTATTCTTCTGTATGTATTATTGATTTGACTTGCTATGATTTTATTATTATATTTTTATATATGTAAATTTATATTGTATAAGTAAGTGATGTTTGCCTTTTGTAGCTAAATGCAATAAAGAATCTTATCTTTGAAATTTAGTCTTTTTTTTACCACCCTTCAGTTTCCATGTTTTTACATTTCTAATTGAATAATTTGGTATTGAAACTGGACAAATCCATGTGAAGTAAAATGTCAGCAGAACACAATAACTAATTGAAGTTTGATAGTTGTTTTTACCAACTTTGAATTTCTTCACTACTTTTGGCATTTGACAACCGGTGTGGCGCGGAGGCTAACGCACTTGCCTTTGAGTCACGAGGTCCCGGGTTCGATTCCCGGCCAGGGCAAAATGAAGAATGACCTTTTTGTCGAGGGTCTGGGTGTTACATGTATATGTGTTCAGTGCATTGTATATATGTGTATCGTCGTGTTAGTACCCATAATACAAGATTCATATCTTAGTTTGGGACTAGCTCAGTCTATGTGAATTGTCTATACATGTTATGTTATGTTTTTCAAATGAATTTCATGTAATTAATTTGAAATATAGTGAATAAAAATTAGATTGTTTTGCAAAATGCAGTTTCATAGAACTCAAGATGAAGAACATTGACGCATATTTAGTTAAAAAAAAATGATTTGTCCACATTAGATTAGAGATGCAACGAATACCAAATATTATACAAATCATGTGCCGAATAACCATGTTTAGGCAAAATAATGGTGAGAGCATGCGGTACTCCCGATCGCTCTTGATTACTTTTTCATAGAGTATACCTATATAAAATAATAACTGATAATAACTAAGTTTTTGATTGATGACAGGAAAGCCAGTGTGACATTGTCTATTTTGTGTCCTATTTTACGAAATAAAATTAGTATTATGGGTAGGTACTAAAAAGAAAGTTTCTGCGTATTTCTTCACAAAATATTTTGGATATACCTAAATGAAAAAGTAGAAAGGTATTTAAGTAAACTTTATTGTACACATAAAGACAACATTTCAACAACAAATAGCAATGAAAATATTTGTATGTCAGAGGAAAGCTGTACACCGTGTCATACTTCTATAAGTATGACACGGTGTACAGTGATGCCAATGTACATTAGGAAAAAATTGTAGATTTCGGAAAAAAAGTTTGAGATCCCCTTATTGGTATTTTTGGTCAATTAAGGACCTTTTTTCAGGTTTCAAAATCCACATAATGTGTTACCCTTCCGACATACAAATATTTTGATTACTGTATTATGTACCTACACTAAACAAGGAATTAAATACAAAATTGGTTCCATCACGATAAATATTAATATTTTATTTCTAGGAATATGCTACTTGTAGGCCCAGCATGTGTTTTACGTAACAGGTGAAAACAGATGAATTATATATTTTTATAGTCAATGGTGTTGACAATATTATAAAAAATAAAATACTATTAATTAATACTTCCACAGTGGCTTTATTAATCGCAAGCTGGCTTTCAGGAGCTTCCGTTTCCATCATCAGGCTAGTGTTAATGATTGTGACTATTAAATTCATTGTGGAAGTACTTACTAGTGTTTTTATTTCTAATGAGATATTTTTAATTTCTCAAAATGTTGCAAATCCAGCTGGAATTTAAAATATTGGTATGGAATGATACAGCAAACACATTTTTTTTCTTAAAAGTACAAACAATTAACTTTTTTTTATAATTTGAATATTGTGCAATTTAATTATTAAGATCTGCTGAAGAAGAAAAAGAAGAAGATCTGCTGGCTACCCCACTTGTGGGATATGCCGTGATGGTATGGTATGGTATGGGTATTATTAAGATAACAACAAAAAATCAACAGTAAACCCTTTTCCCCTTAACATTAGTAAAAGTAATCTTTATATTTTTTATACTTAGGTAATTTAAATATTTTTTTTTGGGTTTATAAGCTTCTAGTATCTGATATACTGGTCATATAGTATCTTCTAGTATCTGATATACTGATATATCTGATATACTGGTCTGATATATAGATCCATTGGTCGGAGCACGTCGAAAATGAAGAAGTATTAACCAGGGTAGGCGGAAAAAGGCAACTCCTTAAGAGAATCAGCCAACAACGAGCTAACTGGATTGGCCACAACATCAGGCATCCAGGACTACTCATCGCCATCGCAGGGTAAGACCGAGGGGACAAATGGCAGAGGCCGACCAAGAGACGCATATATGGACCAACTGAAGAGAGACATGAACTGTGGCTCATACGTAGGGCTAAAAAGACTGGCTGAGAATAGAGACGAATGGAGAAGAAAAACCAAACTCGTTGCAGACCAATCCAGTGGATTGTAACTCATTATATAGTATCTGACAACAATTTTAGTTTCAATTGAGTATTGACTGCATCTTTCGGGTACCTGGACGAAAATTTATATTTTTAAGAACTTTTTTTAATTTTTGGCAATTGTAATGGGATGATATGGTAATGAAAATATAAGAGTAAAATATGTAGTTAATTTTGCAATCTTTAACTCATGTAAATGCGGATTGCGCAGGAGTCTAGCAATGCCCATTTATTCGAAATTCAGTACTTAACACATCTTGTCCACATTGGTGGCTGTGATTAAGCAGCCTAATGGCGTATTGAAAATAAAAATCAAACAGCCTAAAGAACCCTTGTGTGTGGAATCTTTTGACTACACTCTTTTGATGTCCCTCAAGCTGAGAACAGCAAACACAGTAATAAACTATTCATACACTAACACAAAATTGATCAAAATAGAGTTTTTTTTGGCTCACGTGTAGAAGGTTAGACTTTTTTCCTTATAATTTCGTCAAAATTTAGACACATATATCCGAATATTGAAAATTCATATTGCTGGTTTGTAGAACTCAGCAATCTACATAGATTTTAGCTGTGAAAAAATTCATATCATTCAGATACTAAAAGCTAATCCTAAATTGATCACAATAAAAAAATTGTACATGATTACAAACAACATTACATTAAAAACATTATCTAAAATTCAATCCTAAAATATATTAATTATAGTTGTAGGGCAATTGAGAAAAAACATTTTTGATAGAAGCTGTTCGAATTCATGAATCACCTTGATTGAGGAATGTTTTTACTTCTGTATCAGAATCAAATACAAGTATTAAATATTACAACAATCAAGTTTACTTTTTGAAAGATCAAACATATACATAAATATTTGTGAGTTTGGTATAAGGAGTAAATAGTATATCCACACAATCTAGGTAATAGGAAATCAATTTTCAAAGTTAATATAATAAAATACTTTTGGAAACAGTATCAACTTAAGAACAATGTTTTATCCCAATCGGCTTACAATATTTCATCATTCATTACTAATTGTAAATAAATCTCGATTCAATTATAATTATTGTCTGACGATTCTAAATTGTTTCATGATTTGAGTTTATCTTCTCCGGGGGCCCCAACCAAGAACCATCTGGTTCTTGCTTTGACTGCAGCGTTTCTTACAAGTCTCTTATGGTCGTCCAAAACGGGGGCCAACTGATAGACAACATCATCTTTATATATTAACGTAGCCACAGTTGGATAGCAATTGGCAATGTGATACAAGCATTGTAACGATGCTATGCGGACATCCTGAAACAATTAATACTTGTTAAAAATATATTCAAATATTTATTCTATTTTTAGTTTGATTTACAAAAAAAAAGTGTGAAAAATATTTATTATTATTTTGTTTTGTGTTACTGTTGAGTAAGACTAACGCACGACCGGTTTCGCGGACTCCGAGTTCGCATCATCAGGTGCTGATCTATACTGCGCTACGATACGATCTATAGTAACACAAAACAAAATAATAATAAATATTTATTTTATTTTATTTGATAATTTAAAATGAAGTGTTACAAAGTAAATGCCGATACAATTAATGAAAATGAAAAATATTATTTAAGAACTGTATGGGAGAAATAATAAAGTGTACATCGAATTTACAAAAATATATTTCCAGATGGTTTTTGGATGATCAAATGATTATTCTTTTCTATTCTATATCATCATAACATCTTCAATAAGTCAATAAGTAGGGAAACCTATGGGCTAACTGCATGCAATAAACATACAATCTCCGTGCCAATAAAAAATAAAGACATTCAAGAAAGGTGACATATCTCATCGCTGAATTGAAGATGCTACATGAAAGAGTAAAAGACTTATACAAGAGTGGCAGACCTGTAATTTCCCGGGAATTCCACGGAATTGAAATGACTAGGTCATTAAACTACGAATATACTAAATGAGGTTATTTTTTTGCAAAATAGCTTGTAAAGATGTGGTTGGTTTTATGGTGAATGGAATAGTATAGAATGAAGTCAATGAAAATATCTATTTTCTATCTCCTCACATTGCATCCCTTTTGAAGTAGGTAGAAAAAACAGAACACCAATGTGATCTGAAAATGAAAAATCGAGACCTATCATTGTATATTATTATTGCTTACCATGGAGCTCTTGAATGAGGCTAACTTGATGACCCTCGGTACTAGAGACTGTAAACTACCAGCCACCGTAATGTTCTTGGCTTCAATGAGATGGCAGAGAGTGGATAAATTCGATTTGATGAGATCTGGATCCGAAAAACTTAGAGATTCAATTAAGACTGAACATATCTGAAAGTAAACGTAAATTTTGAGTTACTCGGAAGATACAACAATATAATAATTTTTTTAAAAGATGTATCTGGATTTTTGTGATAAACCCAAATACAACTTTATACACCTTTCACAGTAAGCTAAAACCTTGTGTTTTGAAAGGGGAGTTTGATGTTATATTGAATTTGAAGTCTGGGTGTTACATGTCTATGTGTTTAATGTATCCTATATAATATGTGTATTGTCGTATTAGTATCCATAATATAAAATTCATATCTTAGTTTGGGACTAGCTCTATCCACAAATTGTTTGTACGTAATTATTATATTTTAATTGCAAATATATATTATTATATTTCTAGTATTTTTGTGTAAATTTTTGTAATTAATGCAAGGCAAAAAATAGTGTGAATAAATTAGGCAACCATGACTACTCCTCATATCATCAAAAATAGAATAGAAGATACTGAATATCTAAAATTTTACCTATATGGAAAAGAACGGGAGGTCATTGCTTTTCTTGGGAATCTACGGCAACATTACTATATATAGATTTAAAAATGAGAAATATGTAATCGTCAAACCTTTGGTGCTTCCATCAATATAACAATTTTTGGCACAATTTGTATTATATGAGCGTATGCCAATAAATATGATTCCTTGTTGTAGTCTACAGGTAGAGTTGCCAGCAACTCTGTAGTGATTTGTGAGAATGTATGGAACAATTTCTGATGATAAAAGAAATTCACTTTACAGTAACACGAGGAGTTGAGGGCATCCGGAATATCACTGGTGATTAGTTTAAATGCCTTAGCCGTTTCTGAACTCCACGTATCAATGTATAACAATTGTATCAACTGAAAGAACCAGATTGGCAGGAAATTAATTTATAGTTGATATGGTTAAGAATGGTTATTTTGAGTTAATTGTTTTTAGTTATGACAAAATCATTATTTATTAATCTACATCCTAGTATTCAAATTAAATAGAGAAACCAGAAAATAAATGAAAACAAATTTTCGCACATAATTTTGGATATGTTTGGTCGCTAATTACGTATTTAATGTCTGAATACGCAGTTAAAATAGCCGCATATATTTTATTTAACTTTATTTTACAAAACAAACAGCTGTGAAATAATTAATAATTTACAGTAAATCAATCATACAGTTAGAAAACCAATATATTTTGATTGATTGCGATTGAATACAAAATTTTAGATTGAAGAATAACAATAAAACTTACATTATTTAGCCAATATTTTGCATCTGCGTGTCCATTTAAGAACAAACTTTTACATATCCAAGAACACAAAGTAATAACATTTTTATTGATAAGTTCCATTTTGTTTACGTCTAATCTGTTGTTCAATTCTGTCTTGATCCTTTCATATTGTCCAGTAATTTGTTCATTGTCAATATATTTATTAAGTAGATTGGCTATTATTAGACAAGATTTTTGTACCACCAATGGATTTTGTCCGTTAATTGCTAAATTCATTACAGAAGAAACAAGTTTATCCGTATTATGAATATTCACATCTTGTTTTGTAGAGTTGAGTAAAGCTTCTAATATTATAGTGAATAATTCATTACTTTGTAATTTATCTAAATATTGAGGAATATAATTTGAGAGTAATTCAGATTGTGCTTCAGAATCCAATGCTCTTACAATGATAATTATTGATTTGCAAAAATTCTCAGATTTTGCAAAAGATTCAATATTCTTTTCAACACAACACAAAATGTGTTTTATAATTTCATACTCCTTTTGAATACACCTGATAAGATCATCTTTAAATAAATTTTTGTTATTTAAATTGTTGGAAAAGCTTGATATAAGTAAATTTGTTATTTCTGTGTCAGAACTATTTAGAACTTGAAGAAGTTTGGTCATAATTATCTGAGTATAAGAATCTACACTAATCAAGGAACATAAAATATCTAAGTGCTTTTTTACAAATTCACTTTCCCTGGGTAAAGTATCAAACTCTATTTTACTCAATATAAAATCTTTGAATGCATCAGGTTGTCGGCTTGACAATGTTAGTAGACATTGTTTACTGGCATTTTCCACCAACTTCGTCTGATTTTTACTCAAATAACTATCCATCAATTGGCATAATGTTGGAATGTCATTTGGTTCAATCATTTCAGAAAACACGGCTAAAGTTTCAAAACAAGCAACTTTCAGTTCATCATTATCATTGTTCAAACCGACAAAACATATTTTTGGAAACTCCACAAATAATTGTTGAACTTGGGAAAGAACATTCCATGTTTTGCAAACAGTAAACATGGATGAAAACCATTGCAGGGATGAGATTTGAAGATGTTTATCTAAATTTAAGTGATGATGCAAAACGAGTAAAGGAATTACTGCTTCTGTTATGAAAATACATGATTTTTCAGACGCATTTGCACAAGTCAATAAAATCTGAAGTGGTTGCAATAAAAGTGGCTTTGTTTTCGCATCAGCTAATAAAATCTTCATGGAATTAATGACTTGATTTAAGAATGCCTCCCCCATTGCAGGCTCAGTGTGACAACACAATTTATTGACAAGAGCTGCGAGAGATTCATGTGCTACTTGTGACACTTCTGCGTCAGATTTATTTGTTAATGTCCTTTGAAGATGTGTCCATAGTGTTTGGATATGGGGTTCATAACTTTCTGCATTGAATTTAGTACAACTTTGTGTCTGAAAATAAAATAATAGTATGTAAAAATACTGCTCTAAACATTGATGAGATGAGCCATCCATCCTGACTGTCAGGAAAAGGACAATTTTTATATTTTTTACATGCAGTGAGTCTGTTGGCTACCCCAGCTATGGAAAATACCATGATGGTATGAATGAACTTCACCAAACAAATCAACAATTTGTTGATAGACATATTGCAATGGTGGCGTACAGACAGCTGGATGCGAACTTCAAGCATCAAGCAAAACAGACAATTCAGAGCATTCTCCGAAGAAATATTCGAATGAATGCCTTCGTTACGACTTATGGACGGGTAACGAAGGCATTCATTCGAATATTTCTTCGGGGAATGATCCGAATTGTCACCGAAAGATTTAAGATTTTTGCTTGATGCTTGACTTTCGCATCCAGCTGTCTGTGAAACAATTTCTTATATTTACAGTGAAACCTCTATCTATCGTTTTTGAAGGGACCTATTGAAATAAACTATGGATGCGGGAAAACAATGAATGCGGGAGTATAGAAGAAATCACATTTATATGTATTTTAATGTTTAATATGTACATACGAGTAGGTTTATAGGTTTTATAAAAATGATACATGTTTCAAACGTTATAAATCAATTTGTTGAAGTAAAAAATATAGTAACAAGATAAAAAAGAAAGCTCCATGGAGACCAAAATTATACTTAATACTGTATGTATCTTTCATCGTCATATTTGCTTTTTTATTGTACCTACTGACGTACCAGCATAAAAGACAGCCGACAGAATTAACAAATCGTTCTTTCTTTCTCGCTCGCTCTCCAATGTTTTTATACATATTTACGATTTTTTTGTGTAATTTAAACGGTCAATGCGATAAAATCATATAGAGAAACGATGGATGCGATATATTTTTACGTATTTTGTATGAAACTGATTTGGTACTGTAAAAAATAACGATAAATACGGGAAAACAATTATTCGAGGAACGATAGATAGAGGTTTCACTGTAATCAAATTAAGCATGTCAAAACAATATTTTATACCAACTTCAAGAGTTGCAACTCTTATTGTTTTATTTTTGACTTAGCAATAAACCGAACCTGATATCTCACATATACAAAATCAATCCAAAGACAAGTTTAGCAATAATACAAATGAAATACTAATCCTATCTATACTACAAAACAAGGAATAGGCACAGAATATTTTATATGCTAGTAAATATACAACTAATTACAAATTAAATAATAAAGTGTTTCTATACTATATCATCATGGCATATACCATGAGTGGGGTAGCAAGGGGACCAAAAGCATGTAATGAACATGCAGATTGTCCTCTCTGTGTCTGTGGCGTGACTCATCCCTGATAATAATATATTAGTAATGTATTATATAAATAAACAGCAAATAGTCTATTATTACTTACCAGTAATTTTAACGAATCTAATTTTGCTATTTTAAGATCTGATTCGAGTTTCTCCAACAATAAAGGTAAACAGAATTCTGCAAACTCAGGTGTGGCACATAAACAAATGCAAAGCTTCTCAGCCAAATTATCTCTGGTGATTGCGTTGGGATCGTCTTGAGGAGGATTGAAGTCTATGGGATAGTAGCAAGCAATCACTTCAAACATCTCCTCTGTGAGATGTGCTAAAGGAATATGGGAGAGGAACTCGGGAAGAAAGGAGAAGAGCAACATGAGATTTCGAGGATCTCTTTCACCGTCCATAGCAGAGATTACTGTGTACACTAAATCAGGACCCATAGTAATTATTTCTGAAACACATAATTATAACATTATTAATATTTGTGTTTTGTTTAACAGCAATTGTTACTTTCTCAAGTTCATTTTATTGTATTTGTTTTGTTCACATCTGCAGTAGAATATGAAATATTCTAGTGCAGTGGTTCTTAACCTTTTTGGGGGTACCGAACCCCACCAGTTACAATATATGCATTCACCGAACCCCTCCTAATTTGAAAAATAAAATTAGATTTTTACAAATTCAAAACATGGTATATATTTATATATAGGTGTTGCCAGATGTAATATTTGGATTGTTATAATAAACTGGCAACATTGTTTTCTAACTTGTGATGGCGGTTTGAAGGAATTATCGGAGTATTTTTTTCTTTTTCCAACTCGCAAAACTATCTTGCCTTTAAAATGATTTTCACCGAACCCCCAAGACTGACTCACCGAACCCCTGGGGTTCGATCGAACCCAGGTTAAGAACCACTGTTCTAGTGTTTAAGAGTTTTCTTTATAATGTGGTTATTCTTTGTGTGTATTTTATAATCATATTTGTAAGAAAAATTTAACAATTTTACTTGATGTATAATTACTGTAATGAAGAAAAATTTCACCATTTACACTTACCATCTTTATAATTTTGTGTTAAAAACATGAATATTTGGTATATAACAGTTCTGTCAGTTCTCACTTGCTGTTGGCACGGTACATTCTGATTAATACCCTGAAGGATTTTGCAAGAAACATCCTTTGGTAAATTTTTCATCTTGATTGTGGCCAGTAAACCACTTACAACGGAAGGGATTACTCTATGATTGTCTTTCAATCGATCTATGTAAAATGTACATATGAATTGCAACTGTTTCTCTGTTAAGAAATCATTGGGAAAGTAAGACAGCACCTTCGAGAAGAAAGCCATCCCTCTCACTCGATACTCTACATTCATATCTGTAAGTACACCTGACAGCCTTTCCACTAAAATGGTTATGTCTACTTTTCCATTTATCACATCTAGAACAAAAATAAAGACACGAAATAATAGAACTGTTTGCTTTATATGTGTTACCATATTACTAGGGAGGTATTCTATTGTTGCGAGGTGAAAAAACCAAATTAATCTGACATTGGCTCAAGTAATGCTGGATCCGGTGTGTCCTGAGAGTGGAAAACTAAGATTTATCAAGTAGTGAAAATAAAACCGCTGACAAGTCACAATCCTCAATATTGAAGAATGAGACGCAAAAGAAGTAGTATATTGCAGTAAGTCATGAATAATTTTAATAATAATAACCTAAAAATATAACACGAGATTGTAATTTAAAAATTACCTTCAGCCACTTGTGGTGAGTGTTCGTGATAATTTTCATCCTC
This sequence comes from Athripsodes cinereus, assembly GCA_947579605.1. Lineage (NCBI taxonomy): Eukaryota > Metazoa > Arthropoda > Insecta > Trichoptera > Leptoceridae > Athripsodes > Athripsodes cinereus. The sequence goes on from OX388316.1 coordinate 26,287,181, forward strand.
CTTTATTTTATAAGATAATTCATCCCCTAACCACGCTGAACTCATGATGGACAATATTTACAATGCTCGAACCAATTAACTTCCTTCAAATTTATAACAAAACGTCAAGTCAATGTCACAGCTGTCAAAAAAATCCACGGCCTTTAGTAATGTCAATCCGGTACCTATCCGTTATTAAATAATCGCTACTTTTGACAACTTCAGTAAAAATTTGTTGCTGTCGTTAATAATAACTATCCAACACCACCTAAATCTAGTGTTGATTTAGTCGATAAGTATCCGTTTCTTTAATAAATGAGGTTTTAAGAAAATATTTAATAATAAAACCATAGAGATTGTTAAATAATTTTTTTAAACCATTTTGAAAATTCGGTGTTGCTGGAGGGGTGCTCAAAATTTTAAAGAATGCAATATTAGTAAATTTTGATAATTGAGATCTAAAAATCGATTAAAAAAGTAATCAATATCTCGGAATGAAAAATATCCGGTACAAAAAACATCCTCAATGGCCATAGACAATATTCAAACTTTTCTTGCCATGTGTAATTATTTATTATGTATGACAATCTTGTTATATTGCGTTTCGCCATCTATCGGATAATTGTATCAATTGGGAAGTTTCTCGGTTGCGTTCGATTGTCATTTTTTGTGTAAAACAAGCAAAAACCATAAAATGCAGTCTCTCAGACCCGTATTTAACACTCTTTCAAAGCAAGGTAACAACAAATAATATTTTTACGACATTAATGTTTTTCGTCCATCTATATCACACCTATTTTCACTAGTTCGATTGCTTTGTACACTCCTCCAGTCATACGTAATTTGTTAATTAATCTTACACATTACCTGCAATTTAATATATACATATGGTGCCCAAAACTATTTTATTTATAATTTTAGTGTAAATAATATACATTTCTGCATTAAAGTCAAATACTATCTCTTATGTAACTGATTCACATAACCCCAGTTTTTGATAGCCGATTTTGTAATGTCCCATGTTACCAGTAATGTCAATAAAACATTTACCGTATGATTATCTACAATTATGTATCTCTCTTTGAACATGAAATAGAAATCTTCTTTATTCAAAAACCATCCACTCGTTTACGAGTGATCAGGATAAAAACAACTCTTACGCATCACTTGCTCCTGATAACAGCATATCTGCAATAATATAGCTTTCTTTGAAAACAGTGAATTTTCATAATAATCAGCTGTATATTTTGAGCTATATAACTCACCGTCTATGTAATACACATCTTATACCACCCATTCTGAAAGTTTTTTTTTGGGAAACAAAATAACACAATCCTGTCAATAAGTAAATATTAAGAAAAATTATATTTCAGTGAGGAGATATCATGGTGTCCAGGAGTACAAGCCTCCACACATGAATGAGCTCCCCGTGCCATCAGGCTCCTGGCAGAGACTACACGAAGAGAGACAGCGCAAATACAACTCTGCACTCATCCTTGGAATCACATTTTTCAGTGTCAGCCTCTTCTGTGTAAGTAACATTATAAATAATTCTTCAGTATCCCTTCAATGATTCTCGTAGGAACACGGCAGAAATCAACTGTCTTCATCTACTCCATCATAATAATATCAAGGAAAAAGACAGTAAGCCACATATCAGAAAAAAATAATAATAATGTGTTAAAATAAATCATTCTCTAGCAATTCATTTCAATCTCCAAGTTCCATAGGCCACCCAATAATATTTACGAAATGGAGCTATTTTTTGTGCATATTAGATGTAGAAAGTAATATTCATTCAATTTCACAAATAAAATCCATTGGAGTAAGTATTTTAAATTAAGGTAGGCCTCAAAGTTATTTTTTTTTTTTTGTCGTTTGCGGATTTATGAAACATTCCATTTATCAACTTTTTTGAAATGGGATATCTATACCACATTATTCGACTAGTCGAGCCGCATCTACTGATGAAATTATCTATAGGTACACTGAGATATCCATGGAAAAGGTTATAGAGAGAAATGAAATATCTCTTAAAGGATAATTTGTGAAAATGGACATGTATTTACAAAATGATTCTGTGAAACTTTTTGAATCATGCATAGAAATTCAAAATACTGTAGAGTTTTTAAGACATCTTCCACATAACGAATTAGATACATAAAAAATGTCATCCAGCAAAACAGTTTTTTTTTGATCCCCAGTAAAATCTTGATGGGCATGGGAAAAATGTGACTTGGTACTTTTATTCAAAGGTGTCTTCAATTATTTATCTCCCTATATCCCCATAATACAAGATCCATACCTTAGTTTAGGAGTGGCTCGATCTCCGTGAATTGTCTATTTATATGTTATCTATATTTACCACGAGTGGGGTAGTCAGTGGTCTAACTGCGTGTAACAAACATGCTAGTTGTTCTTTCTGTCCCAATAAAAAATAAGACATTCAAGAAGGGCAGCATTCGAAATCAATAAAAAGGATTTTATACTCCATGATCGGGAAATTTAATATCACCATTTTGTATTGTGGGTATCTCAACAAGCCATTTTTCAATATCTTGTATAGATTGATGTTATTAATAATTTTATTTTAAATTTTTATTTTCAGCTGAGGTCATCTGGTGTGGACTTTAACCGTTATGTACCAGAGTCTTTTGAATAAGCGTAGCGGCAATTTAATAAGATTATTTCTATTATAACTCGCTGGCAACACAGACAGTGTGCATTTGTCATTGTTATAATTAAAAGATTAATTTTCTTTTATTTAGTTGCACTACTGTTTTTTATTTTTTCGTTTACCAAACATGTGATGATATTTAGTTAAATATAAAATAACATTACTCTATTATTCATTGTTTCATTTCCTTTTACCTTTTGCTCACCACTAGAGCTGGGCATTAACAATTTAATTAACTTCCCTTAAATTGCGATCGATCGTCTTTCAGTTAATCTCTATCTTTTTAACTGTAAGGTTAACTTCCTTTAATAACAGCCTTTGCTAATTAAATTAAGTCTTTTCCTGGGGGAGAAAGTCTCTAGGCGAATATCTTAAGAGTTGGCACTGGTTTCCGATAAAGATCTCAAGTACCTTATTTGTTTTTAGCTTCCGATTTTATAGCTCTGGAGCCCTTTTTATTTATTAAGTTTCTTGTATTAACTGTGCAGCAACTCCTGGTTTTTTTTAAAAAAGTTAACGAGTAATGACACCAACTTTTTCGTCAATACGCGAGTTAAATTTTGATAAGCAATGGATGACTGGATCAATACGAGGAGTGTTGAGGAATTCTTTTTAATAGCCCAGGGCCCGAAGTCAAAACACATTTTAACATTACGTTAGCGTTCGAATGTAGACGACATTGCGAGCAGATGTCAATTTCGTAGCCAAAATACACAATAGTTCCGAAAATTGACACTTTGGCGCAACGTCGTCTACATTCAAACGTTTACAACACAGAAACAAAACGCTAAAATGTGTTTTGACTTAGGTCTCAGGACAGAGATATTTATTCTCAAGTAACATCAACATCGGGGAGACCTGGAAGGACATCAGCAGCAGCTAAAGGAGAATTTACAAACAACATAAAAAGACAAATTTAGTAATTATAAAGGCACTATATTTATTTACACAAATAACTATACAACAACATGATATTATATATGGTTATGTTTACAACATATTAACTGGATTCTGATATTTATATTTGTTTAGGCAACAATATTATTTTATAAACTAAAACATATCAAATGTTTTATACCGACTTAGATCAATGAATTTGAGAAAAAATGAATTCCTTTAATTATACACAACGTAAGTATTCAATTTGTGGGGGTGTTATTCAATTTCAAAGATATCATCGCACAGAGCTATTAAAAATTAATAATATCTAGATACTATCTGCAGATATTACTAGATATTATATGCAGCTGGTCTGCTGGCTACCCCACTTGTGGGATATGCCGTGATGGTATAGTAGTAGTAGTACTATCTAGAAAAAAAATTAAGAATTTCTTTCCATGTTATTTCGCTTATACCAAAGACAAACAAGAAATGCTATACACGAAGATTAAAACAAACTTTTCAAATCAAATGTGGTCTATAGTTAACTGATATTATTTCAGATTTTCAATTAAAAATTTCTCAGTTTGAATACTGCTGTCGTAAATATTCTTGTGCTGGCCCTCACAAACAAGGAACAACTAGTAGACCTGATTAGGTGAGACCCTACTCACAAACAGCGAGTAGGATTATTCCAGCTTTATCCCTGACTAAAATTATTTCTAATAAATATAATTTTGGCATACTTTTTTATGTGAATACAGCTGATTAAATTTTTTAATTAGTTTAATAATGAATTGAATTCTGCTGTGGTGAAATCATTATTTTTCTGTTTACTTTTGAATCTATTCTTTGTCTGCTCTAGTATTTTTAATTTGATTATTATTTGTTATATCCATGCAATTGTAGAAACATAGTAACTCAGCAAATAAATGGCTCTTCTGTACATGTGGAATGTAATATGAACCATTTTTAAGTAAAGATAATATAATATTAGGCGCATATATAAAATGTCTATACACTAAATAATAAATTAAACACAATTTATTTCTACATCTAACTAAACATTTATTCATTCAATAATTATATTATTAATAATTGTTCATATTTGCATATCATATAGAGAAATTATCTCATTTAGTACAAGATGGTGGCAACTTACACACAAGATGGCCGCCTGTCAACAAACGAACCAATTCTTTTTAGAGTATCAGTGATGACTTGATGTGGAAAGTTAACCGACAACAAGTTTCAGGATTTTCTCAATTATTTTACAGAACACATTGGTCGACTATTTTATAATAACATAATCTTATTTTCTGTACATTGGTTTTTTTTTAAAACATAATCTATATTTTTATAATATACTTAATGTTGCGTATTTATATTATTTTATATTCAGTCTAAATATTATATAATTTGATATTTGTTATTCATATAACATAAACTACTTAAAGCCATTTAAAAACAGCTAAACTTTACAGTTTACAGAACATAATATTTTAATAAATAGCATACATTAATAAAAATATACATCACTGTAACAAAAAAGTTTGCTATTTATTTTCGCAAACTATATTCATAATAATATATACAATATAAATAATGCACCATTGTTATGTTTAAACTATAAACTGAGTATATTTTGCAAAATGGAACTCGTTTAGCACACTGATTGAACGACCCTTTAATTGTTAATCTTCATTAAATTTTCTCACAACATTCTAAAAAGATTTATATTGTAGACTTAATAAATACTCAGTAATCTGTTAATGTCACAAGTGTCAGTTCTATAGTAATCTCAAGATGGCATCAACCATAGACAAGTAATAATTGACAAAATAAGATCAGCAACATTTGTCCACTTCAGATAAACCCAACGAGCACTGAACCAATGTTATCAAAGTATTATTTTTATTCCTTTATCAATTTAAATAAAGAAATAACTAAATGGCATTCATTGTGTTTTTCCGTATGCTACTTTAGACAAAGCATAAGAACATCTATTCTCCACGGACAAATGAACACGAAAACATATCTACTTTCTATGGCGATGTGAGTGCATTGTAGGAATGTTGATCTACTATCTATACTATTTGGCGAAACAAGTTGTTTTTTGTACAAAAGTGCCTTTTCTTTGCTAAAATAAATGATAATTCCACCGCATTCCACTACACTAAAATAAATAAATATCATGGTACACATAATAAATAAAAATAAAGCACAGAGCACTGAGAATTCTATTCACTAATGTCATATCAAGAATATTTTCAGCATAATAATATAAAAACAAACTATTGTTTTAATGTGTGTTCACTCTAATGTCAAAGATATTCATTGTTCCCAAAAATAGGCAGGTAACAAGAATTTATCTCTATTCATCTATTAATTTAGTGTCATTAGATTTTATTCTGTGGCCGTATACTATGAAGGAAAGTCTTAGCAAACTGCATTTTTGAGTATTCCAACAACTAAAAAAATTATTGTTCCGAGATACGGAGTGTCTAAATTTTGAGGCCGTCTACCAAAGACTCAAATAAATATTTACTAGTATTATATAATATATTTAATTTGTTTCTGCAATCGTAAAGAATATTATTTTCTACACACGATAAATAAGAATGCTTGAATTTGAAAACATTGTGCCTCGTTTTTACATGTAAGTATTAAGTATGCGGAAGTTAAATTAAATTAACGTCAGAAAATTTATGGTCAATGATGGTTTTAATTTGATAAAAATGCAGTTTTCAGTTTTGAGAATGTATAAAGTTCATGCAATCATGAAATTGTCAGCGGATCAACTACATGTAATAAAGATGCAAGTCGTCCTCTCCGCGTCCATAAAAGTAAAGACATTAGGGGATTAGAGGCATACCTCGTCACTGAATTTAAAACATAAAATGTCTTGATACGTGATGTTTTAGGATTACCTGCCTTTTACAGAACACTCGAAAACTTACTAAAAGAGTGGGAGACCTTTTCTTCACTGGGGACTTCGAGGAAAATGCATAATATACAATTATATATATGTAATAATAAGTTAGCAGGTGTATACTATGTATTGTTGTGTTAGTGTGACCGGGCTATCTCTGAGAAGGTCTCCAGTATCTCTTTGATAGTAAAGTCCAGAGCGATCATGGAGCCAGGATAACATTGTTGGATATGCTCCTCTAAATATTTGTACTGGGTGATGAACTCCTCTTGCATTGCCCTCCAAACAACCTGAAATCAAATTGTACAAAATCCATTTGTAAATATATATGTTTATATGTACTTATAAGACAATGCAATTAGACAAGACAGCGGAAAAATAACACTCTATTTTCATAATTTTACTATTCAGGCAGATTTTAAGTTGAAAAAACACTACCTACGCATATTTTATTCACATTATACCATAAAATACTATTAAAAATATTAGCATCGTGTCAACTTGGAAGAAGGAACACAAAATTAGCTTTAAAGAAAAATAAACTTATATATACCTGTAGAAGATTCTCTTCCTCACAAAGATGTTTCTCCACCTTCCTGTAAAGACTGTCTAGCCCTTTCTGCACTTCCTTGTGAGGATATAGAGCAATCACCTTCCTCAACTCTTGTTTGCTGAAGGCAGCCTGATAGCAGATCTCCGATCTATTCACGCCTTGGCTGACTCTACTCTCAACACCTTCGAAGAACAACTGAAAATGAAACAAAAAATTATATTAAAATCTGTAATTATATTTATATTGAAAAAAGTTTGAAGAAAACTATAATGAGATGCAGTTTATTTACGACCAAGGACAGTAGCACAAGAAAGTAAGGACACTTTGAATAAAACGGCACCTCAGACATACTAGGATGAAATGAAATCTCACAGCCAAGTCATTATTGAGGTAGGCCTTGCCCTTCCCCTTTAAAAAAGAAACCTCAGTGCGCCCTTGAAATGTAGGCATAAAATAAAAGAAAAAAAGTTTACATTCCTCTCCTATCTAGTATTACATTTACATTAAGTTTCTTGGAGTGCACAAATTATTAATTTTCGTCAGTTCTTACATTAAGTTTTTCAAGTGGTCTTCCAAAGTAATACGTGACATAGGCCTTCAAGGCTTCGTTGTACTTGACTTTGGCTTCCTTTCTCAACCCATCTAGCGAGGGGATCTTCAGTTGACACAGTAAGGCATACAGATGATGGAAGTTTTCTAAAAATATAAATCATAAGAAACAGAGTGACATTAATGTTCTTCTTCTTCTTCTTATGGCCTTAAACCCGTACTTCCAGCTCACTCAACCATCGTACGGCTGCCTCCGAGGCGTCGTGTATTTCTCTCAGTCCCCCGTCAAAGGAATATAGGGGGCACTGCTCCACATCGTACCGCACTGCCCCCATTATCCACATTAATGTTGATACAGATATATACAGTGGTTGAATAAAAGAATTTCATAAAAAAAGTCATTTTGAGGATAAAAAACACTCTACTAATATTGAGATTGATTCTGTGTCAATTCTAACCACATTTCTAACACTCCGATGCCATTGTCATAAAAACGGTGTATATTAAATGATGGGCACCCAGGCTATTGGGAGTCTTGTCATCAGTAGAATAGTGTTCTTTGTGGTTGACTATCATAGAACATTCTTAAAACATGACCCAACCAGAGTCATTGCCTTTTCTGTATTACAGAGACTACAACAGGTTTATGTTGAGTGTGTCTCTACACAGTATTATTTATGATATGCTAAATCCAATCCATCGACTATAATACTCAAAGATAGGTAATCTTTCATTATTGAGCTTAGGTAAGAAAGGTTAGGTTTAGACACATATTTCTGAAGTTAATTATCATTTGTTCTTAAGTCTTGGTTAGGTGATACTTAGTAGCACTATGTAGTTATTACACAATCCACATACCCATTTTGATAACCTGGTGAGGTGTTCTGGGATGCTCTTGTCTGGAGATAGCCTGCATCATGGCAGACACCAGCTGTACGTACCACTTATCCAGATCAGCTCGTCTGTTGCTCTTACTGAATATGCTCTCGGCAGTCTTACAGAACTCCTTAAAATAAATAATATATATTTACAACTATTCCCACTATAATAATAATTTACTTTTTACAAAACGCATCTGTCTTAGTGAATTCAATCCATATGATCAAGTCACATCGTTTTTGAATATCTGCACTTTCTTACAGACGAACAAACTTTCTTCATTTATTTATTTATTTATTTTATTTTATTGTAACAGAGTCATACAGTTTATCTCACAATATAATACAATAACAATATCATCCATTCGCTCTACGTATTCAAACTATCTCAACTTATTTTTACACATTCTAAACACAACACTCTTCTATTGGATTTGCTGTCTCACCTCAAAACTTTCAACATAAGGCAGTATGGCACACTTGGTTCTTTTGGTGACAGTCTTACAGGGTTCTTGCAGCGCCGTCAGTCTTCTCTTCATAGCGGCATCACAGGCTCTCTTGGCTTGGACCAAACAGGAGCCTAGGTTCACAGACAGTAAGCTACCCGCATCCCTTGCAGATAGGACGTGAGTGCCCACCACTACTAAAGTCTGCATGCAACCACTGCATAATAAAATGTTACATAATGTTAAGGACAAACTGATCACTCTCTCTGTGAAATGAAAATCAAAATGTTCTGAAACTGCTGATTACTCCACATACAATATTTAGATAAAAAAAGACATAATATATGTTCTTACTAAGCATCCACTCTCTCATAATGCGCTATGAATGCAGCCAATTCCTGCTCCAAAATGGGGAACAATTCAGCCATCACCTTCCTGACATCCTCACTAAAGCTCTTCTCCTGTCTGCTCCTATTGCCTGCATCTCCAACTCCCGATAGTTCAGCAGAACCTGGAGATAGGTCTCTCCCACTCAGTTCATCACTGGATGGGGATATTACCAGACTAACCGCTGATGTGTCAGCGTTGAAAGAACCATCCATGGATTGTTGACCACTCTGGAAGAATAAACATAAATGAATCGAGAGATTCAAAGAATGTTTCACCCTTATTTTCACATTGATCTGTAATAATATGAGTTTTATTTGTATGAACATTCCTATTAGAATGAGTTTTTTCATTATTTGTAATAATGATGGATGTATCAACATCACCTTACTCTCTTATGCACTAATATTTCTAGCTGTACCGGTACAGCCATACTAGTTCAAAGGCTAACAATGTGCATGTAAACAATATTCTTGATTTTTTCTTATTATTTACATATATAGAATTGGTACAAAAGTAGTAGAATTTCATAATTGGATAAATTGAAACCAGCGTTTTTTCTGCTTTATATTTATTTCATTCTAGTATTCTAAGACGTCTCCCTTGCGTTGTTTAATCTTTAGCAGAACAAAACGCTTATTTCAATTAATTAGAAATAAATGGAATCACAAACCTTGGGTCCATCCAGCTGAAAGAATGCAACACAGAACTGTTGTTCACTCAAACATACGGGCTCCAGCTGGGAAAGCACCTGCCAAAATAGATACAACAGGTATAAATATAAAAAAAACATATTATATTGAATAAGATGAACATAGGTGCCGACTCTCTTTATGCATAGAATATACTATCACAATATACAGAGTATGAAAAGTATATTATATTGAGAGAAAAAACACCACACGCCTGAATATATCAGGATTGGACACCTACTCTTATTAATTTGCTCTTAGCACCCAAAATTTTATCTAGCAGATGACCACGTTTACATCACGAAAAGCTTTATTGAAATTAATTTAATCTTTCAATATTCCAATAATAAACAGCTAAACAGAAAGAAAAAAGTCAAAGACAATAATGGTTGATAGTCTCCTTTTATATAAAACTCATAATTTGTATGTTATTTAAATTTCCTGATTGATATATTATGGGATACGTTTTTACAAATTTTTGAGTTTATTGAAGTCAAATAAAAACTCTGAGAGTCATGAACATATTTTTGCACTCTGTTATTTGAAAACCATTTTTTGTTTAGTAATTATTTAAATCAAATAAAATTTCTTCTAGTCATCTGAAATGATAACTTACAGTTTCTAGGATAGCGTCAAAAGAATGTGACGCAGTGGAGTGGTTGGAGGCATCATCTCTTGTACTCTTCTTCCCTCCGCTCACTGTGTTGTTTCCACCAATCAGCTGTCTGGCATGCTCAAAGAACTGCTTTATATCTCTGTCGTATAGTTTGCTAAGCGATGATGTGTACACCTACAAAAATAATATAAAAAATAAATATTTAATTGACTATTCAAAGAAGTTCATATAAGTATTTGTTAGAGTGGAAAGATGTTTAAAAATATAGCTATCCAAAGTATAGAATGCCAATGAAAGCAAAATAAATATTTCATGCATGAAAGACTTGGATCGGTATGCATGAAACTTCTGATCTAAATACGAGAAACAATATGGGCATTTATTATAATTTTCAAACATAAAATATATATTGTGCAGGCATATATTAGATTTTTTCTTTTTCCAATAAAGATAAATTGAAAAAAACACAGTATGTAGTTAACTTCCAAATGACTTTTATTAATTTCGCGTACTAGTATTCGGAGACTCTCGACTCCATCATCAGGCGATTAGTAAAAAGTGAAATAAGATACAGAGACAAACAGTATTTATAGGATTTGAACAAAAGAAAGTTGGAAGAAGCCCGTGTTGATAAGAAAGTAATTATAATTCATTGATAAAAAAACTATTGGAAAGTGATCCGCTGTGGACGGATTCACAAGAGAAGAATTTAAAGAAAAGTATAAATATCTACCTTCTCCGGTATTCACTTTATTGCGAAATGGGGAAACCATAGAAAACCCAAATCAGAGAATAGCAAAAATGCCAGAATACTAGTACGCGAAGTAAATAAAAGTCGTTTGGAAGTTAACTACACACTGTGTTTTTTTTTCAATTTATCTTGAAATGGACTTCCAACAAGTACCTTCGGTCAATAACATCAAGATTTTTTTTCCAATAAGTTTTATACTGTTCAGTAAAAGGTGTGTATTCGTAAAACATATTGTATAAGACATTTTACATTTTCAATCCAGCAGTAATGAGGTATATCATATATTCTGAAAGAATTTTTTGGAGGACAACTTGTTTGTTCATTATATGTAGTAAGACTACTTATTAGTGCATTTATGAGGGATGCAAAAACAATATAGCCAGAAATAAAATATTTACCTTTGTTAAAGCATTATAAGCTTTTGCATCCATTTGCTTAGTCCAATGCATGAGAGGCGCATAGTCCATGAGCTCCTTATGTATGTGATCTCTGGACGGGAGCGTGAGGAAGTCCGACCCTAGCACGGGCATCTCCTGGCTGGCATCATTTCCCAGATGAATCAAAAGGTTGTTTAAATGTCGCGTTAACGACTGAGTGAATTTCTCTTTGTATTTGTTTACTTTGCGAAGTTGTTCTTGTGTTGCTGCTAATCTAAAATAATAAAAAACGTACAAAGATTAAACATTCCAACCAGACACCTCTTTTGGAGAAATATGTTTACACAATGTAACATTGTGCAAAATCTAATCGAAAGAAGCGAGAAAGGCGTCTTAATGTTTACGAATTGGCTCTAGGTTGGCTGATTACTTTCAGTGCCCATGGACAACTTTCACCAATTCCGCCATTCTCGCTGCCCACCAATTGAAAAACGTTCAATGCAAAGCATAGAAACAATCATTTTTTGGAATCTCATTTCTCCAACTGAGATGTCCAATTGATTTTGTCATCTGCGCATTGTGCCCAAATTCAGTTAAACAATAAAAAAAATCACTAAAACAAACATTTGTCTGTCATATTGGATTCCAAAACTCAACAACCCAACTGACACTATGCTAATCATAAGTACACCAGTGAGGGAAAAAATGGAGAAATACAAACTTGTGTACAAATGGTGGTTGTGGTGAAGTAAGGGCATTCCGTAATATATTTCCAGCACTAAGGGCTGCCTCTCTACCTTCAGGAGTGGTCAAAATGATGTCCATAGAAGCGGCATTCACATCTAACCATGACTGTAACGATAGAATATAAAAATTTATATTAAATCAATAAGTTGATACACACTTCTTATTGCACGCTGAAAGTTACAAAAACTATTTTCTATCTATCTATAGCATCACAGTCTCTCCCACAAGTGGGGTAACCAACAGACTAACTGCATGTAAGAAATATCCAGATTGTTCTCTCTGTATCAATAAGAAAATTAAGATGACAAAAAAATATCAAAAAGGTATGTTGACTTACAATGACAGACTCAAGTAGTTGAAGTAACCTTTGACTATTCCTGTTTGCCGTCTCAATCATTCCATTCTTCTCCTCCATCTTGTCCATCGTATCTCGAATATGACATAATATTTCATCATATCTAAAACACACATCAACATTACTTATAGATAATATTTACTTATATTTAAATTACAATAAAGCAATAGTCAGTGTTTTCTAAATTGCATGCCTTTAAAATTACATATAAAACAAAAATAAGTCTGAACTAAAGGCAAGACTAGTTAATTGCTAATTGACAACTTCTACCAACAAAACAAACTCATAAAGGCTTTACACTTTTGCCTTCTAGACACAAGATCCTCTTCCAAAGTGCACTGTTGATAAAACAACATCCTATCAAATCACTAGGAATGACTGAAGAATGTTAGTTTGTTGCAAAATTACTTTTGAGGCTCCTTTCTGAAGAAATGACAAAGGGGTGAATGAATCAAGATTTTCAAAGTGTACCTTTCTAATCTCCCTTCCACTATATCTGCATAAGTGATAGCTTCTTCTAAACGGTTCATCAAGGATTCTACTTGAGCTTCTGATGCAAGCATACTTTCTATATTTTCCTATTAAACAAAAAAATATATTTTTATATTTTCAAACCCAAAATGTGATATCAGGGCTCGTAGTCACAGCACATTTTAGCGTTACGTTTTTGTTCAAATATAGATGACGTTGTGAGAAAGCCTCAATTTTCGTAGCTAAAACACACAAGTATTGATATTTTCAACCGACGGTACTTGGTGGAAATTCGTGTTGAATTAATTATAAATAAGTGTTTTATTTATAATTAATTCACACAAGTATTGACAATTTTTCGCAACGTCGTCTATACTTGAACAAAAACGAGACAAAAATGTAACGCTAAAATGTGTTTTGACTACGGGCCCACATCTACAAATTTTGCAGAAATAGAAAAACACTATTTTACAAATCAATATAAAGAAGTCTATTCTATTTATTTGAAGACTTGAAGCTAATTGTCTTTGATTGCATGTAGGTATATTATGAATATGTGGACACAACATTATTTTTTTTCCAGGAACGAAATGACAAAGTTAAGATAGTGTAATTAGGGAAAACTAATGAACTTACAGTATCTAAAATAGAGAGCTTGTCCCCCAACTGGGACATGAATTGTTCCGCATTGGAGACAGCTGAGTCACAGTTCCCTAAGAGAGTCACCAGGTCAGAGACATCGTCCAAATCTCCAGTTAGTGTCTGGTACTCGTAACCAATTTCTGATTCTATTGTATTGTCTGAAAGAAAAATAATAAATAATATGTTGTTTTTTGTTTTGATAACGATTACGATCGAATTGTTAACCAGTTTGACAATTAAATTACTTTACTCTGTAATACAGGCTGTTTGTGTAGCTATAATATGCATACAAGCCATCTATTAAAAAAAAAACTACCCTTCCATGTATGGAAAGAGCGAAAAATTCATATTACAAAAGTTAACATAGGGTCTATAATCATCTACTTCGGTGATATGGGTGCAAGATTTTCATTTTATATAAATTTTTGACCCCGTGTTAATAGATTGTCTACAATAAATTTTTGCTCTCCGCCCCACACTGGAAGGGAAACGTTTTAGAATGAACACATTGTGAACAGCGAAAGGCATGAAAATTTTCAACTGTGATGCCGTTCACAGTCATTTATATAGGAAAGAAATAAATAATACATTGAATGCAATGTTGTAATCTTTAATAATATTTTATTAGTTGATTGATTACTTGGAATAATGAGTGGACTGTCAGGGCTCTGTAACGATCCTGAGCCGAGCCATTTGTCTGGGAAGTGTGCAAAGTCCACCTTGGCCTTACTGTGTGCCGCCATCTGATAGAGAGACGTGACAAAATGTTGTCTGTCGTGTTCATTAATCGCTGTCCATTTATACTGCTTCTCAGCTAATATGTCTAAAGTTAGGATCTGGAAAATTACAGCATAAAAGTAGACTTTTCTCAGCAAACAAGCCCGCCATTTGACAGAACAATATAGGTTTTTCTCTGTACAATGTAGGTATAAATATTATATTGTTCTGTTAATAAAGATTCATATTATTATTAATTAAATCATATTTGGATTAAAGATTTTTATATTATTAACATTCTAGAACAATTGCATGCTCACAACTAGATATAGATAAATATACAATGATGTCATATTTTTATTAAAGCAAAACAACGACACTTTGATTTAATATTGTTTTGTTTCAGTTTTAAAAAGGTGACAGGAATAGTTAGTAGCAATGACCAACAATTATTTTTGAGGGTAATTTTGTATTAACAAACACGTGAGAAGCAAATGTAATAGACCATTAAAGGTCACGTGGTCTTGTCCATGGATTTGCTTTTGTTTGGAGGGCAAACCGTCAGATTGCGCAAATCATCCTTGTAGGATGTTATGCCATAAAGAGAAAAAAAAGAAAGTCAGACGACAAAATAATAACAAAACGACACTGACAGTTTTTTTGATTATTATGTATTCTTTAGGTGTTCCACCCAATATTGAGTGATTTTGCATTACTGACAGTTGGAAGGATAATACCTACATGACAACGCTCTTCTTTGAAATAATTTACTATCTGAGATAGCATGTGTTATGGTACTTTATCTCTTATTCACGCATAGTTAGAACTGTGCAGTTAGAAAGAGATACCACCTTTTTGTTTGTTTGTTTTTGTTTTAGAACTGCGAAGTTAGAGAGAGATACCACTTTTTTGTTTTTGTTCCGTTGTTGTCCTCCAAACATTTTTCTGTGACGTCATCCTTTAAATGTCTATAAGCTTTTAAAGCTAAATGTCTGCTCTCTGGTGGTGCGCTCCACATACCAACTTGATAGATTCAAATTTTTTTATTGGTGAATTTATTTAATTATTTAAGTATTTAAATTGTCTGGTAAATTGTGAAATTATTACTTTTAAAATCAAAAATAATAATCAATGTACACTATCTAATTTAGGTACATACTTTCAATTAGGGTTGTTTTTGTTTGTGGCGAAAACACATCAATAAAGGTGACAGCAGAAATATGATATTTTTAAAGAAAGAGCGATATAGAAAGTACCTTGTAATTTTTAATAATGGGAGCGGTCTATATTACTAATTTTAGGAGTGGTTAATATGAAACTTCCTTAAATATATTTATAAAACTTGTAGCAATTTATAAAAATATCTCATTGATGAATTCATAACCTGTATGTATTCATATTATTAATGAAATATTAAATTCATATACAAACCGATGGATCTGTCCCTCCATCAACGCTTTTTATTTCACTTAATAACCAAGTTCTTTTCTTTTTGAAACCATTTTTGTCCATTTTCTTCACTTGACAGATGCCAACAGACGTTGGTAAGTCCACATTGTTTACAATACACAAATAACATGTTTTCTTTTTCTTGATAAATTTTGCTACTTCACACACAACAAGCAGTCTTTCTGCACTGCCCTCAAATACTTCTTTTTGAAGACTGTGACGAATAGCGGCCATTGTCGTCTCACAAATTACACAATAATAGTCTCATTGAAAATAAATTAACTTAAATCAATAATCAAACAAAAACTGAATTGAATTGAACAAGAAGAGGTTAGGAGAAAATGTCAAAGTACAATTAATAATAACTATTTTTTCCCGACAAAACGAAACATTTCGCTTAAAATTAACGCAGAATTTAATAAAGACTATCTTTACATGATATTTAATACAATTTGCGATAAAATTTTATCAGTAAAATAATTTTATAACACAAAAATAGGCGAGATGTATAGAAATTCCGTAACTTTGACATTTCACGGTTTCAATGACATTTGAATCATTTGTAGCTACTAGCTATTGTGGATAAACTGTTTCTCGCCAGTTAGCTTTTTTGAAATATTTTTATGAGTAAAAACATATCATAAAATATGCGTTATTTCATCATATTATTAGAGAATTGATTTACTTTTTTACATTATTTTATTTTTTAGTATATTAACGGGAAAAATAACGTAAAAAATAATATTTTTCAAAATCGGCGGCTCATTGCCTATGGCTGTCTGATCCATCCATAGATGTTCATTGAGAGATTTGAGAGTGCCTGCAAATTAGTAATTGACAGCTAAATTTAGGTTATTTGGGTTATAATAAACTAAAATAACGATAATAAATTGAATAATGGCTTCCAAATCTCAAAAAACTGGCGCAAAACCCAAAACAAACGAAGAAATCCTTGCAGGATTTCAGTCCTTGCGCAATGAGCAGAGAAATCTCGTCAACAAACTCTCCGAATTGGAGATGGATCTAAATGAGCACAAGTAAGTTCTAATTATGGAAGGTATTCCTTACTTTAGATGTTTTTTCACTTTATTTTGAAATTTTTTAATCATATTTTTTTTATTCCTAGTAGTTAACACCATTAGACTCTCTGCATAAGTTAGAATAAATTGAATTTGTAAACATGTTGTCCATGTGACAGAACCGTATTTGGTTTTCATACTACATCATATTTCCAATTATAGTCATTAGAAAAATGTGCATTGTGTTTTTTTTACATCAATATATCCTCATGAATTCGATAGATTTATATTGTGCAAATTGTTAAAAATAATTTTGTTTAGTCATCTATGAAAATTGTTATTTTTGTTTCACTCATTTCATACCTTTCATATAGTTCGTTATGTATGGTTTGCTGTCCAGTCTGCCCAAAATTTGTACATCTTTGGAAAACACAAAAAACTCACTTAACTTTGCTTGTGCAACAAAACTGTTTTCTTCTTTAAAAAACGAGTCATCTTAGATAGTAGTAATTGATAGAGAACTGACCCTTTCATGTGCATAATACTATATACCTACACTATATAGATATATTGGCAATATTTTAGGAAGCGACAATTTTACTAATTGCTATCTCATGTGTGCGTTTCATTTTTTCATTAAAATATACACCTTTTAGTGACGGAGGATAGCATGGTATTTTTGCTTGCATTTGGACAAAAAGTGTAATGTCTTGTCATAATAAAAGTCTTTGCAGATTCCTTTTTACTCTCCCCAAACCTTCTGCCGGGTATTAAAACGTTAAAATATAATTTATAGTATTTAAAATCTGTATAATGCATCTCAAAATTCTAGAAGTTCTTAACATATAGGTAACATGTTATTAACATATACCAGATTCTTTAGCATCACATTATTTGATTCAAATGATCTATATTAATTCATAGTGTGTTTAATTCATGTTTGCTTTTGTTTCAGAATTGTAATTGAAACATTAAAGTTGGTGAATGAAGATAGAAAGTGTTTCCGTATGATTGGTGGTGTTCTCTGCGAAAGGACTGTTAAAGATGTTATGCCAGTGCTCACAACAAACAGGGATCAGTTGACTAAGGTATTGGCAACACTCACAGATCAATTGACAAAGAAAGGACAGGAGATTAATGAATATAAGGAACAGCACAATATAAAGATCAGAGGACAAGATGAGATTCCACAGCAAGAACAAAAGGAAGCCTCCACACCATCCAAGGGAAATGTTTTGGTTTCAAATAATTAGTGTAGACGGTGGAAAGATGTAACTGTCATTATTGTGAAAGGACAATGTCTTATTGTGACGTTTATTATTATTATAAATACATTACTTTTATTATTATTATTATTGTTTGTTCCGACATAAAATATTGTGCTACGAAAAGCGCAACATCAAGTTAGCAATGCCCTCTGTTACTGAGTGATAAGAAAGAAACTGTTGTAATTTGTGTTAGCTTAAACCATATACACAATTCTTCTAAGAACTTTTCATTATGTGGCTACCACATATTGTCAATATGTTACAAAAGTTTTTTGTAATTTGTAAATATTTCTAGTTTTTCAATTATGGATTGAAAAGAAATGTGTGTTGATGTATACCACAGCGCGTGAGAGAAAACCATGTGAAACTCAGAATAGTAAAAAAAAAAAAACACCGGTATTTAGGATTCAGTTGGGCAGGACTTGAGTATACTTATATATACTTGAGTGTAGTTTCCGGATGACAGCCCTGAGTAGTAATTATATCCAGCCTCAGAACACATTTCCATAACGAAATACAGAATATGATGTCAGTTAAGAGCAGATGGATTGCAAATAGATCTTAATAATTATCATTACAAATTTAAATTATAGTTTGTTCGTGTATTTCTGGCCTTATTACAAATTAAACCCAAACATAGATTACAACATTATACGGTACATGAGTTTTAACAATGTATTTTGAATATGTTGCTTTATTTTTGTCTTTGCAAACATTTTATCTTGCAAATATGAAGTCAAGATACTGTAAATCACATCCTGGAATCCACCAATCATTGCACTGGTAGAATGTGGTTATCTGCTTTTTGTATTTATATTCGTAAATACGTTGACCGCATAGTGAATGTAAAACCGTGTAACACAAATCTGCGGAGCTTGTGAGAAATGCAGTAAATTGATTTATATCGAAAAATAAAAATCCTTACATTTTGATAATCTCACTACTGCATATCATCTCAATATTTTATATTCCATATTGATTTGTTAACTTTGTTCTATAATGATGATGTGTAAAAAGAATAAATAAACAAAACTTATAATTGAAAATAAAAAACTCTACCATATTGGAGCAAAAGTAATAGAATTCCATATCGAATATAAACAACACAATGTAAGGTTTTACTAAAAAAATTTTTTTTACTTAAAGACTTAATTGAGAATCAAGAGAAATTTCTTTTGTCATGTTTAAAAAAGATTAAAGATGTCTCTCTTCGTTAATTCTTTAATTGGAATAATCTGTGTTTATGTTCACCTCATAAAAAAATAATACGGCATTTTAAATTACTTATGTATTAGTTCTTGAAAGATGTAGAAAAATACCAAAATAAATCACAAGATGGGTCAATATATCCCTTTGTGGCTAATAATTGTCAAAACCAGCAAAGAAAAAAGTTAAATTGTAAGAAAATATACCTTTTACTGCAATTTTCTTAAGTTCCAATGTTTTGTTATCCAATCAAACACTTAAATCATAACATGCGTGCAATAAGTTTGTATGAAAGATTATGTTTGCAATTTCAATTTCAAAAACAGAATTATTCTTCATGGTTTATGTTGATTTTATGTTGATGGATAAAACATTAATTCATGATGTAAGGAGATATTTTTTACTGAAGATAAAATTATGAATGTAAAAAATAACTTGGCGCTTTTATTGAATTGTAAGTCTTTTTTAATTTACTCTCCAATTATTTTGTATTATAAGAGCTTTACTTAACACCGCAAGGCACTGTGTATCATGTTGAAATAAATATATTGATATATGTTTAGAATCCATACAAATTAGCGATGCAACGAATATTAGGCAACTAGGTATTCTACTTATTGGGTAACATTTTTACTACTCGGCTGAATACCGAATACTTAGTCTATTATTCGATGTTCTGCCGAATATTTTAATTGTCTAATAGCTTGTACATTTTTAATTCACTGTCAGCTGCAGATGCATAATTTTGATCCTCAAATATCTAATTAATTAATTAATTTGATATGGAGTGAAACAACATTATATTATTATTGTAATTATTAATGTTGGAACACAAAAATTTCGAAAAAATGTACTGCGATGCTAGTCTAGTACATATGTCTATGATGTACCTACAAGAAGATGCGCGGTCGAGAGTACCGCACGCTCTCACCATTGTTTTGCCTAATATTTGGTTATTCGACACATGATCTTGCATAATATTCTGTCAAATATAACTATTTGTTGCATCTCTAATATAAATATAATATTATATAATACACATTGTGCTAGAAATTTTATAAATAACCTTAAATAAAATATTTATTGAATAACAAAACCTATTTTATTTATGTTTACATACGCAAACTTATTATATCCGAAGTAATATTTATATTCGGAGAGGACAGCTTGCATGTTTATTATATGTAGCTGGTCTGCCGATTACCACATTTGTGAGATATGCCGTGATGGTGTAGTACTATACTATACCCTCACGCCGTGTCCCAAGTGGGGTAGGCAGAGAGAACGGAATGCCAAACAGATCTAACTTTACACACTTCCTTCGCTTCCTCCACATTCATACAGTTTCTCATATACGCACGTTGGTTCCTCTTACTCAACACGAGGCTGTCCTTGAGAATTTGATCCACGTGGTTCTCGGACGCCCGCGTTTCCTAACACCCTTTCTTTCAGACAAGTAAAGATATTTATATTGTCACGTAGATCTATTAATTAAATTTTTGTTGTTATATATGCCATAAAGCAAAAAATACTTTGATATGTTTATAAATCTATGGTAAAAACTAAGAGAAGCCGGTGTGCATTTATGAAAAACTGGATGAACGTAGAAAATTATGTAATGATAAATCAAAATGGTGTTCTGTTCTCTCTACCCACACCACCTGGGATACGGCGTGAGGGTATAGATAGACAGATAGAAAACTAACGGTCGGTTCCATAAAGTCTCTTCATATTTTTATGGAAATAAAACTTCTAAAAGTAACCCATAAAATTATAACACCTCGGAACTTTATCTTTATGGGACTGGCAGTAAGTGTGATATCACTTTCTTATGGAACTTTTGAAGCTAAAATTTTTAATTAACATAAAACACTTCTATTTAGTACTTCAACAGAGACTATTAATCGTCAGCTGGCTTTCAATAACTTCCACTCTCATCATCAGGTTAGCGTAAAACTTTATATTAGTATTCTATCTTTTCGGTGGTAACCTCATGAAAGTTCATTTTTATAAATATTAAAATGATTAAGTTAAAACACTGTAGCTTTCACTATATAAATTTTATTTTGGCAGAGGCCTTTCGGACTTCCGTCCATCTTCAGTGCCGTTAACTTAGAAACTAACATTAGCTTGATGTTAGTTTCCTCATACAAAATATTTTTGGGTGATAAGAGAAACATCGTGATTATAATAAAGAAAATATATTTAATTTTGACTAGTGAAGATTACAAAATTATAAAACTAAATACAAATTAGAAAATAATAACAATATAGTATATTGTGGCTCTGAATATAAATGCGAAAGGAAAAAAAATACAAAATATTATCAATATATTGTTTGTATAAGACACGAAAGTGATACTTAATAAAAAAGAAACAAAAGTTTAGTAATTCCACTTGCGACATTACTTATTTGCAAGCTGGTTTTTGATAACTTCCACTTTCACCGTCAGGGAAATGTAAAAGCGGAACCTTTTGAAAGGCTACTCGCAAATTAATACAGTGACGAGTGGAATAACTAAATATTTGTTTCATTTTTATTATTTATTATAACGAACCTCTAACAAGAACTATCGATCGATAAATTAAATTCATAAAAAGTGATATCAAAATGTGAAAAAAGTTATGAAAAAGAGCTTATTCAGCGCAGGTGAGATGAAAATAATTGCAATGGACAAAATGTTGATATCACACTTAAATGAAAACATATCATGAAATAATTGGTGAGTAATCTGATGGTAGAGTCTAGGTCTTTTAATCTGGAGATCCTGGATAAAATCTCGCTCTTAACCTACTATGTCATCACCTCCCAGCATATTGTTTGTTCTAATGCATCTAGACTTCAGCATCTTGTTAAAAAAATGTAATTTCTATCTAATGATATTTTATACCAAAATGTAGCAAATATTTGAGACCAGTCTTCAATTTATATATTATATAATGCACTTTTTTACCCATCGACAAATATGTTAGACATTGTATATAAAAATGTTTTTTTTTTGAACGACAAATTCCCTGTTTGGTTCCATAGATTTCATTTTATAATCTTACAAGCTATTTATTCTATTACTAATCAACTATAATGTAAATAAATATTTAAAAAATCTCTGCTTAGTTCTAGCTTAGTACATCTGCTAAAGAAGGAATGTACTTCTAACAGCTTTAAATTTCAGATAAAATACATTGTATATTTATAAAAAAATAGCAACAAGAGCAATCAGGCATTTCTAACTAAAACAAAATATACGAAAGTACAAAGTGGTACAACTGACTTATCAAAATGTATTTTGAATATTTTAATCAACAATAAAATTTCATAAAAATTACAGTTTATATTCCATTTTTAAATGAGAAAAATTGATTTTAAAATCTACTAACAATATTTGTTCCAAACTCAATTTCCAAAAATAGGAAAATATTCTAAAATGATGTTACTATTAAAATAAATATTGGCAAGCTTCACACAATGTGCAAATTCAAATAGAGACACATAATTTTACCACATCTAAAAAATAAAGCAATTAATGTGATAAAAATAATGAGATTCATGAACTTTTGTGTATGCTTTTAAACATATGTTGGGTAAAATGGTTCAGTTTCATTGATTGGTTCTGTGTTATATTTGACATAATGCGATTTCCCGCCATCTTTTTCAACCAACATTATATGCTCAATGGAGATATTGTGTGAAACTGATTTGCACATGTCATAAATGGCCAATGCGGCAACACTAACAGCTGTCAGCGCTTCCATTTCTACACCAGTTGTACCGATGCAATGAGCTTCAGCAGAAATAAGAATGGATGAGTCTGTCAAACCCAAAGACAAATTGATACTTGTGAGAGGAATATTATGACAGAGTGGCACTATGTCAGAAGTACGTTTTGCTGCCATGATACCAGCTATCTGCGCCACAGTCAAGACATCTCCTTTCTTCATATTATTTTCGGTAATGAGTTTGATGATCCTCGATCCCACCCTGACGCTTCCTTTGGCTTTTGCGATTCTTTTCGTGGCTACTTTCTCTCCTACATCCACCATGCTGGCCCTGCCCGTATCATCAACATGACTAAGCTTTTTATTACCATCCCTTTTATCAGTACAGTAAAATCGTGTTGGCATTACAGTGTTACTGGTTTTATTGTTCAGAAAACTATTCTTGAAGAAAAAGTTTGCTTTCGGAGATGGGATGATAAATTTATTTGTCTGTTTATCAAACAAATGGCCAACAATATTTTCCTTTTGACCTGAAAATGAAATCAATTAATAATTATTGAAATCTGCGATTTGTAAAACAAAAATCATCATGGTGAACCTACAACATAAAGATGACGAACCACAGTCTGTGCTTATCAATGGAGGATGGGCAAATCATTGTAAAAGAATAATTACACTGCGGTGCAATAGAAATATATAGGAAAGTTAAAAAAGTAGTCATATAGTATGCACCCGAACACAAATGCTGTATGCGTTGAATGACAATAATTATAGGTATTTAAATATTTACAATGAGAGACAAGAAACAGATGAAATTTTTACGGAAGTCAAACATGCAGATGTTTTCTATAAAAAAAACAAACAATGAGATGAATTTTATGGAGCCCTGAAAGTATATATAAAGAAATTAAGTCTTCAGAAAGTTAATATCTGTTGTACGACAGAAAAATAATTGCACACTTGTAAAAAAGTTATTGTAAATTAAAATTTATATTATCAAAAAATAAAATCATGGCATTTGAAAAACCCATCCAGAATTAGGTAGGTATAATATAAATTTAGTGTTAGTTTTAAATTATCTTCCAAAATAATTAAATGTACAATGGGTGAGTTATTAAATTTTATGTACAGTGATTAGGTATGCCACCCATCCCAAATATCTTATTTATTTATTTATGTCACAAAGTGAATGACCCTTAAATTAATTATCTACCTATCTATTCTCTCACGCCGTATCCCAAGTGGGGGTAGGCAGAGAGAACGGAACGCCAATTAGATCTGTCCTTACATACTTCTTTCGCCTCCTCCACAGTCATACAATTTCTCATGCACGCACGTCGATTTCTCTTACTTAAAACATGGCCGTCCTTGAGAATTTGATCTACATGTTCAAGCCATGTAGTTCTCGGACGTCCGCGCTTCCTCACAGCCCTTCTTTCAGCCAAGTATATCCTCTTTGTCATTCTTTCCTCTTCCATTCGTTCCACATGACCAAACCATCTCAATTTAATTTAATACACTTATTCTTTTGCTCATTGTTGAAAGAATCTCTACACACTCGGATACCTGCTCAAGAGTCGATGACTTCTATTTATTCGAATTTGCAGACACTGCTTTTTTTGCTTACGGGCAGTATGAAAAACAGACAGATGTAAACCATCTCATAGGAATATTGTGAGAAAAAAAATAATTAACCTATATGAGAAACAATAAATGAAACGAAATACACATTTATTTTGAACAGTGGAATTTTCGTCAAAAAAGACCCCAATTTATCCAAGTTTTCGAGTGTCTTGTAAAAGGCAAATATTTGCATTGTAAAAAGTTACTGGCTGTATGATGTTGAAATAAATTATTAATATATTATCTTTCCGACTAACCCGTCTCCTGATAATTACGAACACAACAAAAAAAGAATTAGCCAATTTGGTTTAGCTGTTCTCAAGTTATGAAGTGACATACATGGTCAATCCATTTTTATTTATAAGATCATAAAAAGGTTAAAAAATACACAAATTTAAGATCTTCAATTTGGTGATGATGTGGCATGACATCAATGCAGCATGCCTTAATTTTTGTTGGTACAGAGAGGACAACTTACATGTTTATTACATGCAATAAGTTCACTGCTAACCTTACTTTTACATGTCATTACATATAGCCACAAAATTATTTTATAATCAATTAGGTACAACAGAAAGCCATGAAATATTTTTTAAATAAATTGGGTTAAATAAGGTTAATGAATGGGTGCAATTAGGTGGTATAATTTTGGTGTTGTTATTATAAATCATTGATAAGGATATGTGATGAGTATATGATTAATGTATGAATATATGGGATGATGATTTCACTGCTGGGATTTGTATTAAGTACGTACATTGCTTTGTGCTATCCACCAATGAGAATCATCGGACGGTTCTCCATGTGTGATAGGTTCACCATGCCTAGAAATATGCACATCTCTGACAAACATACAAGAGAGTAAAAAGAGACGCAGAAAAATAAAAAGACACAGACCTAACACTGTAAGAATTCATTTATAATATTCTGTTTTAATTTATTCACTGTCAAAAAAATAAGTTTCAAATTATACCTACTCATGTTTTATTCAAAACTTTAGATGTACTGAGAATTTAGAATTTGAAAAAAATGTATAAAACAATAACATTGATTATTTTCAAACTGACAATTATATAACTCTAGCGCTTTTTCAGACAGTATGGCGCGGAGGTAACAGTGTTGCCTTTGAACCGCGAGGTCCCGGGTTCGATTCTCGGCCAGGTAAAAATAAAGAATGACATTTTCAAAATTGTTCTGAGTCTGAGTGTTACATGCATATATATGTGTTAAGCATAATATGTGTATCGTCAAGTTAGTAGGTACCTATAATACAAGATTTATATTATCTTAGTCTGGGATTAACTCTATCTGTGTGAATTGTCTATAAATGTTATGTTATGCTTGCGTCAACATAGTTTGACATTATCAAGAGAATAGAAAAACAACAGGTAATGAACAATAAGTGGAAAAAGAAGGTTTCCTTACCCCTTTTTTTGTGGAATATGTGGAAAAGGAAAGTTTTGTTACCCCTTCTTTTTGTGGAATATGTCGAAAAAGAAAGTTTTCTTATAGTTTGTACGTGACTAACTTCGCGCTCTCTAAGTTGTTTCGGTGTGTTGAGAGTGCGAAGTTAGTTGCGTACAAACTATACCCCTTATTTTTGTGGAATATGTGGAAAAAGAAAGTTTTCTTATCCCTTCTTTTTGTGGAATATATGGTAAAAGAAAGTTTTTTTACCCCTTCTTTTTGTGGAATATGTGGAAAATAAGGTTTCCTTACCCCTTCTTTTCCACACTATTATTACCTGTTGTTTTAATTTTGTATTTTATAATTTGATTTCTTGATAATGTAAAGCTATCTTGAAGAAAGGGCTCGAGTTATATAACTATTGGTTTGAAAAAGTGTTGTTATGTACATTTTTAAAATTCTTAAATATGTTTTTTCATAATGTAAACACACAAAGCCTTAAACAATTGAATAATTAAATAAAAAAAGTTGACAAGTGGTAAAATACTTATACATATACTGTATAATGAAAGATTGATATTAACACACTGATTGTACTCTGGAAAAAGAAGAGGTTTTCACAAGGACACCAAGGTGAGCCATTAGTAGGGAATACCTCAAAAAGAATGGTCATTATTAAGGTTTTCTCGCTAAGCTCTAATCTATTTTGGGACTCCAAAGAACTTATTGTGTTCAAGTATATGATATAATCACAATATTTAAAGATATTATATTAGACATTGTTATATTATGCTTGTAATTAGCTTGAAAAAGAAGTGGAGTAAAGAAAGCAAACATTTAGAAGAAAATCTACTCTAATATATTTTAAATTAAATTTTCATTACAGTTAACTTCAGCAAAAGCATTCCGTGCATTTATTTTGCTTTGATATTAATAAGCGTAATATATTTAAATTCTGTAGTAGTTTTAATAACATAATTATTTAAAGAATCTGAAGATACTATTTATTTAACTGCATTATTAAATGAAAACAAATATATATTTAAAACTAAAATAAAATTTTGTAAAAAATAGTCAGTGTTTAATGGAATAGTTTAAGAACTATTTTCGAAACAAAATAATTTTTTTAGTGAACACAGATAATTATGATATTCTTAAATTCGCATTTTTCCCCAATTTTAGTAAAAAACATAGTTTCACATTAAAAGTTGAAATGATCAATCAGAAAGATATTAAAGAAATATATAATATAATAAATAGATTTAAGTCTAAATCACAATGCACAAGATACGTGAGTTGCAAAGGCTATTTTTTGATATACTAAAATGTTGAAAATTTAAATAAATATTTGAAATTCCCTGATGTTTGTTAATGTTACCTGCATGTTGTTTTTTCTTCCTCCCGATAGCTGCACCAATCATACAAGTCAAATCGTCTTCACTGACGTTATTTCTTAAAGCGTCTCTCAAACTAATTTCCGCATTACCAAATAAACAGACCTGTAAAAACATATAATTTAAAAACTTTACTATTTTCGAAGAGGAAACACTATGAAAGCCCATTTTTTAATTTAGGTAATAAAAAATAAAAAATGAAACACTGTATAACTTTCCCTAATTACTATATTGCTTAGAAGCTTTTCGGACATACGTCCATCCTCAGTAATAAAACAGATTTTGTTCCATTTCATACCTTTAAGTTCCCATCTGCAGTTAGTCTTATTCTATTACAAGAGCCACAGAAGTGTTCTGACATTGATGTGATGAAACCAACCTTTCCTTTATATCCTGGTACATGCCAGGCCTACAACAATACAAAATTTTGTGTAAATAATATAATTTATATTTTTTAAAACATCACTGCTTTGAATTACCTACTATGTGATTTGTCACTTTTTGAATTGGAATCAAAATTGCGATAGCATATTTTTTTTGACAGATTACATAGCAATTCAGACAGTTCTTGATTGGTTTATAATTATTTATTATTTACTGAATAAGGTGTATTATGCACTGCAACTTATAAGATCTATTGTATTCCTTCTACTTAGTTTTTCCAGTGCTGCCATTTGAAGCAATACCACCTTCATACACATGGTGTTGATTAAAGTGAGCTCTCTAGTCCCAGACATCTTAAGAAGCCTAGAACCTTGAGGGAAACTTCAATTGAGTTAGACCAGTGATTCCCAAACTATATTAAGGTGGTACGCAAGCAGCCATACCCATAGGACATAAAACCTTAATAAAACAAGAAACATCTCTCAAATTAATAAAAATAACATATGACAGTACAGCACAAACATGTACAGATCCAATTTAAACTGTTATGATTAATGTCTTACCTTAGAAGTATCATTGGCCTGATCTGGCAGTCTTGTGAATGTGGGACATTGTTCTGTAATAATCTTCAACATTTCTCTGTATCCCACCATTGTATTATCCTTCCAGTTGTTACCACTGAATGGCATGTATTCTATGAATCTAAACAATTATAAATAAATTATTACTAGTTTCAAAAATCATTATTTCAGTATGTCGTGATAGAGTTTTCGGTGTTGTAATGTGAAATAAGCCGTCTAACAATAAGCGGCAACACAGGAATAAAATCATAAACAAATGTGTTTGTATTATAAAAAATATCAAAGTGTTGCTTGTATCTATTGTTTGTCTGATCTCTGCAATTTGTTTCACCTCTGATACCAGGAATTTTGATTGCTGTTCTAAGGTTTATATTTATTAAATAAATAAATAATGTATCACATACCTTACATCTACATTCTTATCTTTAGTAAATTCAACAAAATCACATATTTCATTGTCGTTGAAACCTGCAAACGAGTTAAAAAATTTATTCACAATATTCATAGACTACTTCTATAAACTATATGTAATTGAGAAATATTTAAATGGGCGACCGAAAAAACAAATTGTCTGGAATTGACTCTAATACTATTTGGGCAACCAAAAACCTAAATAGGTAATATTGAGTATAATAATAATTGTAATAATAACTAATATTGAGTGACAATAACTTCATAAGCGAGTTGCGAAAATCGACAACAGTTATACTAGGTGAGCAACTGAAAATACTAAATGGGCGACAAAAATTACCTACTAACTGAAAGACTAAGATAAGCCTGTCTCGTTCGCCTCACACTCAAATTTAGTCATCTAGTGAGTAATTCTGTTGGCTCATTTCTGTATATTTTAAACAAACAATTTGAATTTTTTGGTGACTACATTTAATAATTTTCAATTTCAAATTAACACATTCATTGCTGAGAACGCGCCAGGCGCGTACAAGGAAATCTCGCTAAGTGCTGAGTACGCGCCTCGCGCGGACATTAAAAAAAAGCATTTTATTATGAAAAAAATTGTCAGCTTTATATCTACGCACAAAATAATTACCTCAGCATATAGGCTGTGTCAAGTATTCCTTTGCTAACCATCGAGTGTGGGCAGTACAGGTCATAGTTCGTGGTCGTATAATATAAAGGTGCATACACACGGCGGTACTCGTAGAGTGGTAGTAATTTTTGCTGCACGTCCGTATTTACTTCCGTGAATTTACGAAAGTGAATTTTTGTGTGACATTTATTTCGATATAAATTTATTTTATTTTGATTTTAGTGTGCGATTTTTTATTTGACTCTTATGTAGTGAAGTGTTGTTCATCCATATCGATCTATTCCCTAACGCCATATCCCAAATGGGGTAGGCAGAGAGAACGGACCGCCATATAGATCTGTCCTTATGTACTTCTTTCGATTCTTCTACAGTCATACAATTTCTCATGCACGCACGTCGGTTTCTCTTACTCAAAACACGGCCATCCTTGAAAATTTATCTACATGATCAAGCCATTAGGTTCTCGGACGCCCGCGCTTCCTCACACCCCTCCTTTCAGATAAGTATATCTACTTTGTCATTCTTTCCTCTTCCATTCGTTCTACATAAGCAAACCAAACCACACCACATTAATCCATACCACACACAAATTCAATTTTCTACGTCGTTATTTATTATATTTTTTAGATTTTTCCGTGAATTTATAAAAAAAAAAATTGTGAACTCTTATTTATATAATGGTTGTTTATCCATATTCCATACCATGTATAAATTTAATTTTGTACTTTCGTGACTTTATCCAAAAAATGGTTTGGTCTCCTTGTCCGAAAAGAGCCAGAATAGAAAACATGAGTTTACGAGTGACAACAGCGACTATGAGATGTACGGAATCTGAATCCGAATCCAATGTTATGATAAAATGAATGTTATTATACTATAACTATGCCATCTTCTCAGTGTCATAGAAGGATTTTGGATGTCAAATGGTATGAATATGGCACAAATGATGCTGTGCGCCAGCGCATCCGGCAGAGATCTGTAATATCCGTGATATAGGAGACGATGGTCCTGGCTGGGACATGTTCTGAGAATGGCCAATGATAGTTGGCCAAATATAGCACTGTTTGTCCGTCCGCAAGGGTTCCGTTGGCCCGGGCGTTCCTCTTTCACAATACACCATTCCTATGACAATGACATCAGAGCGCATTGAATATCGTAGAAAGAGGTGACGCAATTAGCGCAGAGACGCTGTGAATGGAGAAGGCTGGTTTCTACCATGTGCTCCCGAGAGGAGCGTTGAGGGCGATGAATGAATGAAATGCCATCTTCATTTAGGGATAACATATCTACAACGTCGCCGTCATTGTCTCCTGCATCTGTCTCTATCGCAGGTAGCGAATGTAGACAATGGTCAGATTCTCCGAAATCTTCAAATACTATACCATTCATAGGAAATCCAGGTAATAAAATCAATATAGAAACAAAAGTACCTATTGATTATTTCAATGGTATTGCCAATGAGGAGTTTTATGACTTATTTGTAAAAGAAACAAATACTTACGCTGTTGTAGTATGTATCAGAGGGAGAAAAAATACGAATTACTTACTCGATGGAGAGACATGACAATTGAAGAATTTAAAATCTTTTTAGGTATATTGTTCCATATAGGTAAAATAATAACCAACAGGATTACTGATTACGGGAAGAAGTATGAGCTTTTTTTATTTGGCGGCTCTTTCACAGTATATTATGTAATTTTTCATTTTTTTAGATTTCTTCGTCATATGTATATAAAAAAAAACAACAAATATCGAGTAGATGTGAAAAAGATTTTATATTTTTGCTATTCTGTTCCTTCACAGCATATTAATGGGGTAGCCAGCGGACTAACTGCGTGTAATGAACATGCAGATTGTTCCCTCCACGCCAGTAAAAATAAGCCATTCAGGACGGGCGGCATGCCTAATCGCTGAATTGTAGATTTCAATTATGATATATGCGAGGCTTGCTAACACCTGACCCCCTAGACAAACACGCACTTGGCGACCGACTAGAATTTTCGACAGCAAGCGCAACAATAGCGCATAATTTCACGGTACATGTAGATAGATTTTCGAAAAGTTTACCAGTAGTCGATTGCTAAGTACGGTTTGTCTACGGCCCCTTACCCTTATTTGTTCCGAAAATACGTTTGATTTTTTTTATTGGAAAATAAATAAACCTTTGCGATAAACTCGCTCTCTATAAATTGATTCCATTTGTTGTTTTTTTATTTATGTGTAATGGGAGATATTTATCGTCAATATAAGTAAAAAATAAGTAAATAAATATATGATAGTTCAAGTTGTGCGGATGCGGATATTCTATATCAGCAAAATTATGATTGGTGTGAATGTGCCTTTACGGCAGTTTGTGGTGCGAAGGCGCCTTTACTACGGCTCGCATACAAAATACACATGTTATTTATTTCGCGGTCAACAGATACTGGAACATTGTGAGTGATTTTTATACATACGCGCGGGCAGATAAACCTTATGACAACAATTTCCAATAGTTTTTTAGAGAAAAAAATCATTATTTTCCGTTTTATTTTAGATATAAACAAGGCATTATTTTCAGCATATCACCAGATTTCTTTAAAATACTTCGCAATGAATGTGTTAATGTAAAAAATACAATACGATAAAAATACCTCTCATCACAACACAATTCACTTTGACAGGATTGTATCCTAACTGCAGAGCCAAGTGAATGCCAGCCATAGCTCTTTCAAAACCCTACAATAGAAAATAATAAACAATAATTTATCATCCCGTGGAGCACCCGGTAAAGAATTGGTCTTCCACTCTTCTCCATAAGTTTTCAAGTGTCCTGTAAAATGGCAGTTGTTTGAAAAAATAAGACATTTTAGATCTTAAATTCAGCGATGAGGTTTGCCGCCCATCCTGAATGTCTTGATTTTATATTGGCACGGAGAAAACAGCTTGCATGTTTTATATGCAGCTGGTCTGCTGGCTACCCCACTTGTGGGATATGCCGTGATTGTATACAATAATTTATTAAACACTTGAATGATTGTAGGTAGGTACTGCATACTGTTGTTTTATATCTGCCAGAAAGAGGACAGCTTGTATGTTTATTACATGCAGCTGATCTGCTGACTATCCCATTAGTAGCAGTAGATACTGTTGTATGTTTATTTGAAATGCAAAAAAAATAAAAAAAATATTAGACACACTTTCAGACAGACGTCCAATTTTCAAAAGTTAAAAATAATTTATTTATCTATCTTCTTGTTTGAATAAAGACTATTTTTAAATGATAGAGATAAATATGTTGCCATACTTTACTCCTGGCCATGATGTGATACTTGTCAGGTTTGAGCGTGTCCAGAGAGATGTTGATGAGATCCAGTCCAGCTCTCTGCAGGGGCACCAGTTGTCTGGTGAGGGTCAGACCATTGGTGGTCATGGCAACACACTCCAGGCCATCAATACTTTTCAGACATTCTGTGGACATGACCAAACATTAACGTTAAATTATAAATAGATTAAAGATTGTATTAATCAATTCTATGAAGCACCCGGTAAAGCATTGGTCTCCTACTATTTTCCGAAGTTTTTGAGTGTCCTGTAAAAGGCAGGTATTCAAAAAAATTAAGGCCATGCCTTCTGTGTGATTGGATCCTTGTTGCAGAACAAAATTATCCATAATTTGAGAACATTGAAGAGTGCGGAGACATTAAAGCAAAGTAATAAGTCTGTTGTTCAGGAGGTGTTATTTATTTATTCACGGCAAAGCCTATTACGTGTTGAATAAAAAAAAATAGTAATAATTATAACAATTTGACAGACGAAGACATTAGCATACAGATAAAGTTTCATGTTATGATTCTTAAATGGGCTCTTGCAGTGGTTTTTATACAAAACAATATATTTTTAAAACAAATTGTCTAGGTCATTATTAACATTATTACAGGCTGCTTCGCTCGTGGAAATTGTTGTAATGATATAGATGGATCTAGATTATACTCACTGACAATATCCACAATGTCTTTTCTAACACAAGGCTCCCCTCCTGTAAGCCTTATCTTGGAAACTCCTTGCTTCACAAATAATTCTGCCAGTCGGAGAACTTCATCTGTGGTGAGAAGGTTTTCACGTTTGGTCAATTTCACCCCTTCCTCTGGCATACAGTATTTGCCTGGAACAAAAAGAATATCATTTTATAAGAGAGAATTTCAAAACTTTCGAAATATTTCAGGTAGCTTAATTGAATAAAGCACACACCTCGTGAAAAGGATGGGTCGTGGGATGAAGGTGCATCTGGAAAATTACCATTGTTTTTTCTAAGTCTTGTGTGTTAGTTTTATGCGTTAAATGTACACAACCTTATAAAATGGTTAATTGTAACAAATAGCTTTGCAAAATAACCATATATACAAATTGAAATACACAATTTATAAATGAATGAGCGAACACTTGTGTACATAGTAAAGGAATGCTTTCTGGTAAATTATTGTTTTAAATAGATAAAAAGTCATGTTTAAGATATTTAATTGATTAATTTTTAATACTCTTTTTTTTCTCTCAAAAATATCACTATCTTTGTAATACATTTTTATGATCCAAATCAGAATATTTATAATATCTCAGAAATGTGAAATTAAATATATCTCTTCTTGAAAACAAACTGCGGTCTTCATATAGTTAACAATCTAAATGAGGGTCTTTAAAATTGTCAAACTTCCTATTTTTGATGTAAAATAAAAAACAAAAAACTTTGTAGAGTTATACTGTGTACTTTAATTCAGTTACCAGGTTTCCACATGTTATATATTTTTTCAAACTCATTTCTCCTATTTTCGTATTAATAAACATGCAAGCTGTCCTCATCGTGCCAATGAAGATGTTCAGAAAAAGTTTATTTCTATTAATAACTTGGGTTAGCTGGAAGAAGTCACACACGCAATAATCTCTACTTTTGGAATTTTTGAATACCTACTATATCGTGGGTTCAATATTAGAACTAGACATTTCAAAATTTTATGGTTTTGAGTTATGTGTTCCCGATGATTAACTTTAATGTTTTGAGTAATTTCTAGTAATAAATATGAATTAAAAGACTTGCTTGTACTGTAATCAAAGTGTTCAACAATTAACAACATATTAATGAGTATCCTTTTGAGTGTTATATCATGATTTGTCCATCATTCAATAATCTATTACAATTCATATACCTACATATTATAATTTTTCTTCTATCTACTTGACAACTCCTACTGTATTACAATTATTGTTCTAGACATTTACCAAACCTTTGTTGACATTTACACTCTCACTCCAATGTTTTGATTTTTTATGACTAATTTTCTAATTGATTTGATTTGACTAATTTTATAATTTGATTCCCAATTATATTTTGTTCTTCGCCGATTGTTGTTCTGTTCCAACTGTGTTGTGAATGAGAATTATGTTTTGTTTTTATGTATATTGTAACATGTAAAAGGCTCACGCCGTGGATGTATGTATAAATAAATAAAATAAAATAAAATAAATCATCTCCAAACTATCGATTTTGAGATGTCTAGTTATAGTATAGTATAGTAGAGATAGACAGAATGACCTGGCTTCATAAATCTCTATCCAACATAATAATCAATGTATAAACTGCAAAGTACGAATTCAGATCATGTATTTAACTATCATAATCACATGATGATAATGACATAAAATTAGTTTACAATAACCATGACATGAACAAACCACATTACTACAAGGTCACAAAGAGATCACACAAATTATGTATCTATTTGAGAATTGTAAAACACACTGACTGTGTGTTTGAAGAGTGTAAAAAATAAAATAAATAAATAAAGAGGTAGACAGACTGTATTATCACAGCATCTCCCACAAGTGGGTAACATGCAGGCCATTGATTCCCGAAGTGGTCCAGGTGGACCCCCAGGGGTCCAAGGGAGACTAGACGGGGGTCTAAGTTGGCGTGTATATTTCAATATTTCAAATTCCTACACCATTTAGAAAATTAGGCGACGGGGGGGTAGAAATTTAAACACGTAATATTTTTAAAGTATCCGTGGTACAAAAACCCGTTACCTGCCTTTTAAAGGGCACTCGAATATTAGCAAAAAAATATTCTATAATTTATTCTTTGCAGGGGATCCACAGAACAATATACATTTCTTTTTCACAATTTGTCAAAGGATTTTTGGCTCTATCGTTACACTTCTTCTTCGAAATCGGTCCCTCAATGCGATCGTGACCACCATGATCCCAACCAAACGACAAGTTCTTCCACCGTGCTCTGTCCTCAGCCTGCCTAAACGCCTCATACACTGTACCCCCTGCAGCATCTCTCACATGATCTGACCATCTTGTTGGAATTCGGCCCCTGCTTCATCTTTCTTCGACTCCACCAGACAAAATATTTATTCCCAGATTGTCTGGTTCACGTCTTATAATATGTCCGTAAAAGCTTATTATACGTCTTTGACATATTACAAACAGTCGAGTCTTTATCTGGAGCTCAGTCAAGATTGAAGAAATGATGCAATTTTCTCTAAACCGCATTCGTTGTTAAAATAAATTTAATTTGAAATACAACTGTAGTTATTGAAGGTTTACAAATGAAAACTTAATTGAATAACTGTGGTCAACATATTGCAATTATGTATATGCATTTTAAATACCATCTTGTAAAACAATTAAAAACATCTTTTATTGTCTTACACAAGATAAACACGTACGTGTGTCTCGTTTATGAAATTTTTAAACATACACAGAAATAAATACCTACCTACTATTTTTTTTTTAAGATATATATGGGTTTTGTTATAAACCCAAATACAGCCTATACCTACACCTTTCACAGTACGCTAAAAGCTTGTGTCGTGAAAGGGGAGTTTGCCGGCACCTGGGATCGAACCCCGGACCCCCTGTTCACAAGGCCGAGATTCTACCTTCACGCTGCCGATGAACTATTAATAAACATATTTAAGTACTAGCGGTCCGCACCAGCTTCGCACGGGTACATAGGTATTTAAAATAATAATTTAGTTTTAGTAAAGATCCCTATTTTTTATAGCCTATTCAATGCAAACAATCAAATCTTTCCTCTTTATAGAATTAATATAGATATACATTTATGCTTATCAATTCTTCATGTATTAAGTTGTCTAAAACATTATTTATATCTACCTTTATGCATTTTTCGCAAAACTTTTATTTTTAATGTAAACACGTATTTCTCTTATACAACTGGTTTGTTGTTAGAAATTGTTTAAAGGCAATAAGCCCGTCATTTGCACTATATTTAGTCGTACAATTAAGTATATTTTATTTTTATTTCATTACATTTGTAGATAATGAAGCAGCGTTGAGTTAGTTAGTTTATCATCTATACAATAGATAAAATTACAGCTTAGTATTGTAATGATGACAAACAATAATATTCAAGTAGCTGCAGATAAACAAAACTCAAGATAAAATCAATTCAGTAGTAATAATTATGTAAGCACACTCAATAAAATTAATCTTCATAATACAACAAGGAATTTACACTGTGAAGTTTTCAGTAAAGAATAAGTTTACCATTCTTTTCTATAAGTTTTCGATTATGCTCTAAGAGGCAGATATTTGTTATGAATAAGATTGTGGCAGCTAGTTACATCGCCTACCTGCAAATATTTAATTTTTATTTATATTTTTTTAAAATCATGAACATTTTTGACCTCGGCACACAATAATAATAATAATAATAGTTTATTAAACACAATATCATTTTAATCGAACAATAACACAATACATTTATTTTCCTAATACAATTACTACCCAAAATTGAGCATAGCTCGTGCTTTGGGGAGAAGAATAACTTTTGTATTTTTGAAGAGGAAACACTATGAAATCTCATTTTTAAATTAAGGTAGCTACCTAATAAAAAATGAAACACTGTATAACTTTCACTAATTAATATATCGCTAAGAAGCTTTTCGGACCTACGTCCATCCTCAGTAATAAATATCTTATAACATTCAGTTAAAAGATATTTATTACTGAGGATGGACGTATGTCCGAAAAGCTTCTAAGCAATATAATAATTAGTGAAAGTTATACAGTGTTTCATTTTTTATTTTTTATCACCTAAATTTAAACACAATAAATTTAATAATTCTTTCAGTTTCATTTTTCCATACTTATCACATCATCTCTGTTTTTGGATAATCATATCAAAATTGTAAATATCAATTATTTAATTATCAATTATACGCATATTTAACTAAAAGATTTTTACTTAACCACAGCAATAACTACTAAAAAAAATTATTCTTAACATCATCAATTCACAAACGATAAGAAATTTACCCATCCTGAATGTCTTATTTTTTTGGCACAGAGAGGACGACATACACATTTTAGAAGCATTGTAAGTATAGCTTGCAAATTAGAATATGAATTACAGTTTTCTATGTTTTATTATTTACAGAGATAACAGATGTTGTGTATTATAGAGTTTATTATATTTAAATAATATTTACACAATTAATCAAATATTCTGAGTAAACTACATCAACACATACGCTCAATCAACTCCATTTAAAGCAATCGCGCATAGTTTATTTTATTTATTTTGTTTATTTTTATTACTCTTACAGTGATTATTTATAAAATATAGACAACTTGAAAGTAAAATAAATTAATCCAAAGTAAAAAACAAAATCTACAATTAAGCAGTGATGAAGTGTGCCACTCATCCTGAATGTTTTTATTATTATTGGCACGTAGAAGATGACTTATATGTTTATTACATGCAGTTATAGTCTACTGGCTGTCTCACTTGTGGGACTAGCTATGATGGTATAGATAAACAGAAAATTAAGTAACTCTACATCAAATCCACTCCAGGGACAGCACCAGAATCAAAAATAAAATATTTGTTATTACAATTTTATTTGATAAAGTACCTCAAATTTATGTTTATTGCTTGGTAAGAAAGGGATCTCAATTGGTTTGCTCATTGTTATAATTAATTGTTTATATTTATAGTTACATCTGTTTGATTCATATCAGTGGTGGATTCAGAGGAAACTCAAGGGGAGGGGGGGCGGCGCGCAAAAATTATACACATATACAAGACAATGCCATTTTATTTAAACTGATTATACCCATATACAAGACATCGTCAATAGGCACCCGCAAAGGGGGGGGGGGCATCTGTAAGCGCCACTGATCCGTATAGAATAAATGAAATAAAAAAGCATATTATGTCTTCTCATACCTCGTGAAGGAATATCCGATTTTTGCAATAAAATAAATATTAATTTCTGTAAATCAGTTCTTTATACACAACAGTAGGAAATCAGTTATACATACTTTTAAGCCTAATCTGTGTTTATAGATCAACTCCCTAAGACCCCTTAAAAAATAATGCTTGCAAAATTACAACAGATTATTATTCTCAATTAATGTTCAATAGTAAATACAAATATTTAAAAATATAAGAAGCTCGGGATACCATCTAATTTTATAACAGGTCTAATTGTACACAATATTAAAAACTAAAATAAACAGTTGGACTTACATCGCAAATTGCATTTTTCTGTCAGAGATATTCGTAGATATGTGTGTCGACGTCCAAATGTATCAACCAAAGGATCTACATTCTCTGCTGACTTTACCTGAAAAACAATCAAAATTATTTTTGTAAAAACATTTAATATTTCAATGTGAATAATTTACGTAGCATTTAAAGTAAAATATTTAAAAATAATATCACAATAGCAAAACTTCTTCCAACTAACTGGACCCAGTAACTCGTAGCAATTAGATTTCAAAATGGATTTGAGAATCATTGATAATTAACTTAATAACATAACAATATACTGTCTGCTTCCTGACTACAAACTAACTGGTATAACAGCCATCACATAACAGACTAACAACCAATTAATTATATTACACAATCATGTGCTTAACAAATTGTACTTAATATATTAAGTACCAACCAGGAGAAAACTTGTACTTCAAAGGGTTAAAGAACTGTGTAAAAAATCAATGTTTTCTTACTTTTAACGTTGGGACAGGTGTAGAAGCGATTTGTCTAAACAATTTAGATGATATAAAAGACTTTTGACCATTTTGAATAACTCGATTAACTTGTTTCGAAAGCATTTGTACTTCACACAATAGTCTCGATTGCATAAATCCGCCGCGTATTATTATTATCGTGATTAATAATAATTATTATTTATGCGGTGACGAGATATACGACTGAGCGCCAAGTAAATATTTATAAAACTGAGCTAGCGTATTTTATTGTATACTAGGTATATGGTGAACAATTAAATGCACGCGCTAGAATAAATTGTCAACTTCAGAATAAAATGGAAAAGCAAGCTACGCACATTGCGAAAAAATATTGTTGACACACTCGTAAGACTGTTGATAACGATTTGACATTTATGACAGATTAATCAAAAGAAAATAGTAAGTCTAATTTTCCCATCTCAAAACAAAAATAATTATGCTAATAATATGTATTTTATAGCAGTTATACAAATAAAAGTACTATTTCAGCACAAAAAATATAACTGGTAAATTTTGTTTGAAAATAAAGAAATAATGAAGTTTGTGAGTAAAAAAAGGTATTATTAATAAATTATTAAGAAAATTAAGAATTATTATTAAGAAAAGAAACGATATGAGAGGTCAAGGTAAACAGGATACAACAGAATATAAAACACTGAACAAAATGGTTCGCAAATGTATTCGAAAAGATGTGGCAAAGCACAAAGAAGACCTAGTCAATGAAATCATAAAAAACAGCGGAGGAACTAAGATCCTACAGAAGAAGCTTAGTATTGGCAAAAAACAAATAACGACATTGTGTAGAGAAGATGGTAGCGAAAGCAGTAACAGATCTGAAACAGTGCAAATAGCTCAAAACTTCTATGAAAAACTATATTCCTCACGAACATCTGATAACAGCGAAACACGCAGTAGAAGTAAAATCACTAATGTAGGATCTGAAGATATACCAGATATAATACTAGACGAGGTCAAGCATGCCATGGAACAAATGAAGAATAAAAAAGCCCCTGGTCCTGATGGTATAACCATAGAGACAATTAAATACGCAGGAGAGCCTCTTCAACAAGCAGTGGTATCTCTATTCAATAAATGTCTGGAAGAAGAGAACATACCGCAAGAGTGGAACAATGCAGCGATCAATCTCTTACACAAAAAAGGTGACCACAGGAAGTTGGAAAACTATCGACCAATAAGTCTTCTATCACATTTGTATAAGTTGTTTACAAAAATCTTAAACAATAGACTCACTAACAAACTGGATGCATACCAACCAGTGGAACAGGCTGGATTCAGGAAAGGATTCAGCACGAATGACCACCTTCAAACGTTGAAGAACGTTATCCAGAAATGCAACGAGTACAATATGCCCTTATCACTGGCTTTCATTGACTTTGAAAAGGCCTTTGACTCTATAGAGACATGGGCGGTGATGAAGGGTCTAGATAATTGTAGAATAGACCACCAATACTCACAACTCCTGAAAAATATTTATTCTAATGCTACCTCCGTTGTACAACTCCATGAACCCTCCGAAAAGTTCCATGTCAGAAGAGGAGTAAGACAGGGAGATACAATATCTCCTAAATTATTTACATTGGCTCTGGAAGACGTCTTCAAAACCCTTGATTGGAGCGACACAGGTATCAACATCAACGGCGAAAACTTAAATAATCTAAGGTTCGCAGATGATATAGTCTTATTTGCCAAAAACGATAGAGAACTGGAAAACATGATAATTGATGTCAACACAGCGTCCCAAAGAATAGGCCTAAAAATGAATATATCAAAGACCAAAGTCATGAGTGATGCAAACCAGTCATGTAATATCGTGGTAGATGGACAAGCTATCCAACAAGTTGATAGCTATGTATACCTAGGGCACACTGTAAAACTTGGAAGAGAGAATCAAGAGGTAGAAATTGAAAGAAGACGAGGCTTGGCATGGGCGGCCTTTGGTAAATTATCTTATATCCTGAAATCCCCGAAATACCCAAATTATCTGAAAAAGAAGCTATTTGATGCCTGTGTTCTCCCAGTGCTCACCTATGGCTGTGAAACTTTTGTGTTCACGAAAAGAATTTTACACAAATTATCAGTGACGCAAAGATCCATGGAAAGGAGAATGCTGGGTATTTCACTGAGAGACAGGAAAACTAATGTATGGATCAGAGAAAAGACCAGGGTCGTCGATGTCGTTCACAAAGTTTCTAGTCAGAAATGGAGTTGGGCTGGTCATGTGGCCAGAAACACAGACTCTAGGTGGACAAAGAAAGTTCTGGAGTGGAGACCTAGAACAGGCAGAAGAAGTGTTGGTAGGCCTCAAGCACGATGGTCGGACGACATAAGACGGGTTGCAGGGGTCGGCTGGATGCGGTCTGCCCAGGATAGAGAGCTGTGGAGATCAATGGGGGAGGCCTATGTTCAACAATGGACGCAGGGAGGCTGAAATGATGATGATGATGATGATGATGATTAATAAATTGCAAATAAAAATACAAAAGTATGACTTAAGCGAATATTTTCTGAGTTTTCAATTTTTTAGTGTGACCACACTATGATATTTGATAAGAATCGCGAAATTTAGCATTTCGATTACCTTTTTTATAATGAAAATAATTTCACAGTGTCATTATTTTGTAAGCCAAATTTTCAATATTATTTTAAAAATATCGTTTATTTATAATTGTTTCGAAATTGTAAATGCATAAAGTGATTATGTGTTTGTCAATAAATTTGGCATTTAGAATTTATAATGCAGGTAACACAGACTTAAACGTCAAGTTTTGGTAGCTGTTTGTGTTTGTAGGAGTATATTTTGTTATTGAGTATTATAATATTTACGAAGTTGCGGTTGTTATATTAAATATGGCACTTTTTCCGGCTTATGCAAGTGAAGGTAATATTAATCCACTATCTTTTTTTATTGTAAATGGTTTGCTATCGGAAATATTTTCGGCGAAATTCTTGATGTAGTTTTCCTAAGGTAGATTACGTTTTATGAACGTTTTGATGTCAATACTCAAGAAAGGAATATCTTTGTAGTAAACTAATAAATACGGAATATAGCTCATCTCTAAAAAACTTCGAATTTCACTTTTGGAGTGTTATCACATATTTTTAGGTTACATTAGATTCTATCCTAATTTTAGTTATAGAAATTGTTACATTAATACAAAAGTTAACTAAACAGAAATCTTTTAATTTTATTTCAGAAGTTTCTAACATAACAGTGAATTTAGATGATGATTCAGAAGTAGGGGAGACTACATTTTCTCCGGGATTAGAATCGAGATTATTGGACAGTCCCGAAGAAGATCAGAATGACGATGTCTCTTCTCAGGCGTCCAGTATGGGAGATACAAGTGCCAACAGTAGTTTTGGTAGTACTGGCAAGAGGAAGAAGAAGAGTAGCAAGAAGAAGAAGAAGAAAAAGAGCAAACGTGGAGACGAGAGTGACGATGAGAAATATAAATATCACAGTATTATAGATTACAATGCAGACTATTATGAAGATCATAAAATAGAATATGGAAATTTGAGAGTTTCTACACTTTATAATCCTGCTAGACCACAGTAAGTACGCCATTATATCTTTGAAACAATTAAACATCATTCAAATGGTTATTGATTGAGTTTATTATAGGTAGTTGTTATTTTAGAAATATATGAAATACATACTACAAATTAAATGCACATCTGATGTTTGCTGTTGGTTTTGCTCCTGGCATCTTGATGTAGCTCGGTTGGACACTTGGGATTACTTGTACTCTTTGGGTTTCTATTCCGGGTGCTTGGTTTGCCTGGACCTGCGGCTGACTCAGTGACTAACCAATAACACCTGTAATAGGGCACATCTTTATATTAAACTTTGTTTCTGTTGTATTCTTTGTGTTGTATATGTATATGATGTGCTTGTTGGTGTTTGTTTGTTTTCAATAAATAAAATAAAATAAATAAACTTTACTGTGCCTCATAGGTACATTACTGTCAATTATGTCCAATTTCTAAGGAGTAGACACCATATAATCATTTACTTGTCCATCATTGTCTATATTCGTGTATGATCTGCAGGTTGACCATT
This sequence comes from Athripsodes cinereus, assembly GCA_947579605.1. Lineage (NCBI taxonomy): Eukaryota > Metazoa > Arthropoda > Insecta > Trichoptera > Leptoceridae > Athripsodes > Athripsodes cinereus. The sequence goes on from OX388316.1 coordinate 26,331,053, forward strand.
TTTCATGATCATGTGGACACAATAGTTATGTATTTTTGTCTATAATTACCTTTATTTATGTACTATCGACAAGTTGACCTTTTTTGCATGGTCATGTGGATACTATTGTTTGTATTCTTGTCCATCATCACCTTTATTTGTGTGTTATCGACAAGTTGTCCACTTTTCATAGTCACGTCACAGAGAAACATAAATCCATTGAGCAACTAATAATAAAGAGATGACAGGGTTTGAAATTCCCATACCAAATTTATTTGAGTTTCAGTTTTAATATGAAGCTAACACTAAGATCTCTGTGAATGAATAAGATATTTAAAATGTTTTTAGCTTAAAACTTGCCCAGAGGATGAGGCCTCGTGTAGAGGTGTATTATTTTATTTCTATTTTGTCTAATTATAATATCTAATGAGGACATAGAAACATATATTTATACAAACGGACACAAATATTTTAATAAGATTGTTATTTCAGATATGAATATAAAAATGTTCTTCTGGGTGACTTGGACGTATCAAACAAACCAATATTAAAACGCCCCATCATAAGATATTTCAATAGAAGTATAAACTTTGAAGATGTCCCCGAAGAGGACGGAAGTAGTCTCAAATCTGGTGCTGCAAAGAAGAAGCAGCTCAAAGTAAAGAAGGACACGGAATATATCGACATCACAGACAGTGGGATAGCATGGAGTGACTCCAGGATAGAGGAAGATCTCATTGAGAAGACTGCACAGTTTAATAAGAGTCTGCATTCTAATCCATATGATGTGGATATGTGGCTCAAGTACGTCAAACTACAGGTAAAATATTGTACCTTTATAATATTGTCTTATATAACCATTCTACAACATTCGTAAAATTTTCTCAAAATTTATAGAAAGTATTCATCACAACATGGTTTTAATTATTTATTCTGATCTTCGAGAATGTTGAGGTTCTCTTGTTTGCTGACTACTTAAAATTGTATAAATCTGTCAAAGATATTAATGATTGTATGATACTTCAGAATAATTTAACACTCTTAAATGACTGGTGTATGCAAAACCAACTTAACTTAAACATAGCAAAGTGTCAAGTCGTCAGATTTCATAAAACCAGATCCCAGATCGTCTTTAATTATTCGATTGACAATGTTATTCTTGTTTGTGTTTCTAACTTGAAGGATTTGGGAATCACCTTCTCCGAGGATCTGACTTTTAATTTGTACATAGAGGAAATTGTTGGCAGAGCTATGAAAGTCTTGGGCTTTATTTTTGGACTAGCAGTTGACTTACATAAGATTGACTCTTATAGATTATTTGTTTCCCTTGTTAGACCAATACTTGAATATAATTCCGTAATTTGGTCTCCCAACTATAATGTTCACATTGACTGTATTGAGAGGGTACAAAGGAAGTTTTTAAGACTAATTAATTATAAAATGGGGATTCCAGTTGACAGAATTGATTACTTTAATCTAATGGTACAACTTAATTTGCCTAGTTTGGAGAATCGTAGAAGGGTTTTCGATCTTTCTTTTCTTCACAAACTATTAAATGGCGCGATTGATTCCCCAGAATTGCTAGAGCTCGTACAATTTAACATTCCCACCAGAACAACTAGACAAAGTGTTATGTTTCATGAGCTTAATGCGCGAACTAACTATGTCTATCATTCTCCAATGCCTCGATTGCATAGACTGGGGAATGAGGTGGGAAATTTTACTGACATATTTGCCGACAGTTTCCATAAGTTTAAACTTGACGTAATACATTTTTTAAAAAAAATGTTGAATGACATTGGGCAGTCGTGACACTTTTTTCACTTTTTTTTTTATATCTTGCATGAATTTTTTTCAGTGACTGTTATTATCGACATATGTTTTTATAATATTATTGACATTTATTATTACATCTAATTTTATTGTGTTTATTTATTTGTTTTTGTAAATTATTATTGATTTATTTTTATTAATTATTATTGATTTGATTAATTTAATTTATTATTGATTTATATTTTTATATTAATTTTACTATTTATCATATTAATTTTTACTATTTATTATATTAATTTGTTGTTATTTATTATATAAATTATTATTATATTTTGTTTTACTAATTTCATTTTAATATTATTATTGTTTTTATTAATTAATATTTTATTATCCCTAAATATTATTTAGTACTGAGCCGCTATTCTCGTTGGTTTACTGTCTCTAGATAAGGATCCTTAATTAAAGATAGCTGTCCCTTGCGAAAGATAAATTGGTATTCTCGATGTATCGAAGTTAAGGACAATGCACTTTATGGATAGGTGTCTCTAATTAAGGATTTTGACATAGGCAACATCGCATTCACCATAGTAACATTGAGTTACTATGGTGAATAAATTAGTAATAATTAGGTTATTTCCCACTGACAGATGGTATCCTTACGAAATAGCGCGGGGTAAAATGCCGGCGCTAACTTAAGGATAATTTTAAAGACAATGTTCACAATTATCTCTATGATAAGGATTCCTTATGTCAAAAATTTTAAACGAGAATAGCAATTATCCCTAACTAGAGATAGCTGTCCTTACTACTGTCCTTATCTTTTAAAAATGGATCGAGAATAGCGGCTCTGAGCCGCTATTCTCGTTGGTTTACTGTCTCTAGATAAGGATCCTTAATTAAAGATAGCTGTCCCTTGCGAAAGATAAATTGGTATTCTCGATGTATCGAAGTTAAGGACAATGCACTTTATGGATAGGTGTCTCTAATTAAGGATTTTGACATAGGCAACATCGCATTCACCATAGTAACATTGAGTTACTATGGTGAATAAATTAGTAATAATTAGGTTATTTCCCACTGACAGATGGTATCCTTACGAGATAGCGCGGGGTTAAATGCCGGCGCTAACTTAAGGATAATTTTAAAGACAATGTTCTCAATTATCTCTATGATAAGGATTCCTTATGTCAAAAATTTGAAACGAGAATAGCAATTATCCCTAACTAGAGATAGCTGTCCTTACTACTGTCCTTATCTTTTAAAAACGGAACGAGAATAGCGGCTCTGAATTCCTTGATTAATGATTTGAATTTATTTCATGAATGTTTTGTATGTGTGTGTATGTGTGTATATATGTGTGTATATATATGTGTATATGTGTGTATATGTATGTATATTTTTATATACCTTTATTTTTTTTTTAAATGTACTTTTATTATCATATTATTTCAATTATTTTATATCATATTAATTTATCGAATGATTTATAATTATTATTACAATTAATTCTATTTATTGTATTACCTATTATTTGATATTGTTAGTGTGATCGTGTAGATATTATCGATTTATGTGTGTATTGTACTTGTTATTTATTCTTAATACGTTTCTCAGGTTACTGTTTGATTTTTCGACACTAGTATTTTTATATCCATTGTTATGTCATTGTTGTCTTTGTATTTTTTTAAAATTTGTGTAAACATGTAAAAGGCTTCTTGCCGTATATATTTCTATAAATAAATAAATAAATAAATTCTATTTATTTATCCCAATTGAAGTCTTGAAATAAAAAAGTTCTCTCACTCTTTTCATAAGTATTCAAGTGTCTTGTAAAAGGTAGGTTATTGTAAAAGATTAAAAATAAGACATGACATTTAACATCTTAAATTTAGTTTAATATTGTCCTACATGGACTACCTGAGGGACGACACCCACCAGGAAGACCCCCAAAATTATGGAAACACAGCTGGGCCTCCACTTGGCAAGAGGACCCTTCTGCATGGATGCACCTTTGGTCTAATAAAAGATTGAGAAGAAGAAGAATTAAGTGATGCGATTATTATTTATGACACAGAAAAAACGACTTTATGTTCATTACATAAGAAACAGTTAGTCTGCCCCGGGTACTTCACATTTGGAAAATGGCGTGATGGTGTTGATAGATATATAATTATTTTGTGTTTTTTTTTCAGGAGGATCGCATGTTGTTTGACATCTACAACAAGCGGTCCACAGAGTCTACTGCTCGCAGTTCCTGCTATGCCAAGCAGTTGTCTATTTTACAGAAGGCATTGGAGAGTAACTACAATAGTGTGGAGCTGCTTAGTAAACAAGTGGAGATCTCTGAGTTGTGTCTGCCCAATGAGCAATATTTGGCTGCACTCAAGGGACTAGTTTCCATGCCAGGTAATTGATTGTAACAATAACAAAACTTTATTGCATATTTAAAAACAATTTTACAAGTACGGCCCACTGGCCTTTTATAAATTTGTAATGTTCTGTTCTTTTATATATATGTTTATGTAATGTTTTATTGGATCAAATAAATATAGGTTCATTGTGAATGGCATAATTTTTATTGGTACAGAGAGAACAACTTGCATGTTTATTACATGCATTTGGTGTACTGGTTGCCTCACTTGTGGATTATGCCATGATGGTATAGATTTTGAAAATATTGTGCCTTTAAAGTTGTCACATGTTCTAGGTTTGAATTGTGTCCTTCTATCCCGTGTGTGGTTCTGGTACATCGAGGCAGTCCAGTGCTCTATGGCCCTGTGCTCTGTCACATCTGTCAAGGAGATGTATGCAGCTGCTGTCAAGGCTATGGCTAGATCTCAAGGGAGTGACTATCAGAAGACACATATTGGTAAGATACTTAAAATTTTCTTAATTTCTATGTCTGGTTTAAATATTTTCACTTGAATAGGTGGCGACAGGCATCACATTGTCATTTGTCAAAATCAAGTCTTTAGGACTCTAACCATCCCATATCAGAAGGCATGTCAATGAGGGTATTCAAGTTGGAGAACACCAACTGCATACGACTCGAACCAGGCTGAGAATATGTCTCCCATTTGTGGATTATCCCACTTGTGGGAAACATTGTGATGGTATAGGTACATAGCTTGTTTTGTAGATCACTGTTTGTTGCTTCGGAAGTTGTGCTCTTTTGTAAAGCTGATGACCAACTATCTTTCCATCTTCTTGGTTGCCTTTGTCGTGAACTAGCTGTTTTTTTCTGCTTTGCAAAGTTTGTTGTATGGTATTTGAATATGTTTCTTATTACAGAGTTGACATATCGGTTGGGCTTGTTCCTCCGGCAGGCGGGCTTGTGGGAGCAGCTATGGATGTTGGTGAAAATGAATTTGGAACTTAACATGTCACACTCTGTCTCCGAGATCCTGGAGAGCATTATACCCAAAGTGGATGAGACATCACTGGCTGATAATGAAACTGTGGTAAGGAAAACTTAATTATTTTTTTCTTATTAATTTTATTCATACTATCATAATTATCATTTTCTACGTGTGAGGAACTCAGTGGACAAAATTTAAATAATCAACATGCAAATCGATTCCGTGCCAGTAAAAGTTAAGATGTTAAGAATGTGTGGTATATCTCATCACTCTAAATTGAAGATATAAAATGTCTTATACAGGATTAGCAAATAATTGCTGTTTCACAGGACACTTGAAGTACAAAAAAGAATCCGAGACCTATTCTTGGGTGAAAACACTACGGAAAATCTTTGCTTTTAAAAATATAAGAAGATAATATGTGTTTATTATTTATTTTCCAGATAATGTCGAGTGGACTTCCATCCCAGACGGTGTGGTGTCGTGTGGAAACGCTGCGTTGTCACCATCACTGGCTTCCTGTAGGACTAGGAGATGGAGATGAGGAGGAGTTGGCAGTTGGAGTAGAGGATCCACAGAGGCAGGTGTTCTCTAGTGATGTGGCAGACTTTATAGTGCCAATCTTAAGTAGACAACAACAGTTTGAGTTGGTTGTTAATATTATCAGGTAAATATTGGTTTATTTTTATTCGTACCATTACACTTTCTTTTATAAGGGGGGCTGTCAGTGGACTTACTCCATCTAATAAACATAGTTTTTTTTGTAAGGGAGGCTTTTTTATGTTACTATTTAAGTTATGATAGTTTGGACATGAGGAAAAGATGACAAAGAGGATATACTATCTGAAAAAGTTTGTGAGAGGAAGCTTGGGCATTCAAGAACCACGTGGCTTGATCATTTTAAAGAACGACCGAGTATTGAGTAAGAGAAATCGACGTGGATGTATGAATGTAGAAGAAGTAAGTAAGGATAGGTCTATATGGCATTCCGTTCTCTCTACCTACTCCACTTGGGATACAGCGTGAGGTTTTAGTAGCGTAGCTTTTTTATGTAGTAATATTTCTATCTCAATTAGGGTAGCCAGCAGATTAACTGTGTAATAAATTTCGGATTATTTATCCAGCGTAATTTAATGGAGAATCCATGTTGGAAGAGCGATGTCGACAGTTTGCATTAAAAATAAGATATTCAGAATGGGTGGCAGCATAATTGTACTATTTAATTTATGTCAATAAGTCTTCCTATATGTATATTATTGCAACATCTCCCTGTAATGGAGTAGCCAGTGAACCAACCGCATGTAATAAGCATACAAGTTGTCATACCTTATTGATGATTTCAAAATATTAAATGGTTAAAAGTTGAAACTAAATGTGCATCCAATTGCAAAGTGTATTTTTTTTTTAAGTTAAAATTTTATAAGTAAAAAAAACACTTTAGAGTTTTAAATTTGTTTAATTAACAGTTACACGTGTTTCGGGTTACAGGCCCTTAGCGATGGCTGCTTGTGTGACACTAGTGAAAACAGAAGAATGAGCGGAATGTGTGATACTTAAATAATTGACTTAACTGTGGTACATGTTTGTGGATGACAGCTGAGTTGTGAACGACCTTTTTCTATATTCATACAGTATGAATATTGATATTGATATTTTATTATACTTAACAATAAACACTTCGTATTCCCCAAACAGCAAAGAAATGCTGGTATGAGGGGAGGATGTTATTCTAAAACTCAAGCACAAAATGTCTTCTCACAAAAATTGCTTCTTACATAATTGTCTCTGTTCGGCTTCTTATGGGCCTGTAACCCGAAAGATGTGTAACTGTTAATTAAACAAATTTAAAACTCAGTGTTTTTTACTTATAAATTTTTAATTTAATAATGGAGTTTTTCTCATTCAGTGAAAATAAAATTAGTGTATTTTATTTAATGTGTTTTAGGCTATACAAGGTGCCCTTACTTCCACTGAGACAGTCCACCCTCTCAGCTCTGGGCCAGGGTGATGTTCCACTGGGTTGGGAGTACGACTCCATAGAGTCGTGCCTGCCTTTCCTCCACAATATCTTGGCCAGTATCAGTGCCGGGAGCAGGGATCCTGTGCACTGCAAACTGATAGCAAATATCATTAAAGACTTCAGCGAACAGCCTAATTATTTGGATGCTAATTCAAGTGAGTTGCGTATAATATTTTGTTAACGTGTTGCTTCTGTCAATATCTATACCATTACAGAGTTTCCCACCAAGTTGGGTTTTAAACAGAAAGCTAACAGAAAAACCGGGGAGATGTATTTGTTCCAGGGGACTCCCTGGGACCAGACTACAGGTCAAATCCCAGTATAACGAACTTCACGGGACCAAAGAATATGTTTCGCTATACTGAAAATTCGTTATAACGAATGCTAGATTTTTACTTTGTTTTAGGTACCATTATACCTACTACCTACTGCTATCATGTTACCAAATACAAACAGCATGGGTCATCTTTTGACGATTGGTTATTATTATTTACTTGAAATCTAAAAAAAATACATCGGACAACATAACAGCCTTTGTATTAATCAATGTACTTATTGTAAGACAGGAAATGAAACATCGATTGTTAAACTGTGGTACTATTTAATTAATTTAAGTTTTAAAAAAGGTCAATACACATTACAATATCAAAAAAGTAAATATTCTAATGAAATCAAATTGAGGAAAAGGATGAAAAAGTGTAGGAACTCACATAATTTTATTTTTTTACAAAAAATTTTAAATTTTTTTTCTTGGCGGCTTGTAAAATAGAACTTTCTAAGTTTACAATATTCTTGAAAACATTTTCTGGAACATTGGAACAGTTGTAAAGATACCCCCGAATATTTTTCATTCCGAGTGAATAAATTATTTCTAATTATTCTTGGATTAAAGAATATTCTTCAATTCAATTAATTTCTTCTTAAGCGTGAATTGGCGACATGTTTTGTCCATTATCAGTAAATATGATAAAATTGTTTAAAAAAAGGATGTAGAAAAAAGTTAGAGAGACTGGAAAACCCTAAAGAGGAGTAATGTACAGTACAAAAAAATCAAATAAACACGATAAACTTAAAATGTTTTAAAAAAAGTTTTAGAAACAGTGAATTACCAAGGATAAGTGTGTAAAAAAATCTAAGAAATGAACATAATATAATAATAATACATTGAAGAAGACTCCCTCCCATACCCGGATATCTCAGAAGTCGGGGGACTTCTATTTATCCGCTCTTCTAAGCAAAACTTTAGTCCTCACGGGCGGGCCCCATTGGGCAGCCTGAAGGGCTGGCCGGCGAATACCGCCTCGTGGGAATCTTTTATGCTACATTTACGTCTTCGATGCCCCTCTCAGGAGGATAAAATGCAATTATAACCGAATCAAACACAATGAATAACAACAAATAAACAAAGCTCAACAACAAAAACCCAAAAAAAAAAAAAAATGACAAGCAAGCACAATAATTATCAATGGTTATAACAATATAGTATCTAATTTGGACCAGAGGCCGAAATAAGGTGTCCAGAGATTTGTTATTGGGCTTTCAGAAGGTGAGACTCGAGAGTCGCCGTTACCAGCGCAATGAAAAGACATTTCCCTCCCAACAGGAACATCCCTCCCATATCTACTCTCCACCAAGGGAGACAGGACGAAACACAACAAATAATAATAATAATAATATAATAATAAATATAATAATAATAATAATAATTCTTTATTCAAATAATATTGCTTACAATTACATAAATTTACAACCAAAGACAATGAAAGATACATAATAATATGACAGCCACACTAGCCATAAGGCTGTGTCGTGGCAGAGAAACAGTAAATTTATCATGTTAAACAATTACAAAAATAAACAACAAGTGAGTCAGTATGTCAGTCTGTGCAGATAGTTAAAATGAGTTATGTCACAAGTGAGTGAGTCAGTGAGCGAGCTAGCAATTTAGTCAGTGAAAGAGTGAGTCAGTGGGTGAGCTCGCACCTGAGTCAACGAAAGAGCAAGACGAATGAAAAAACAGAATATGTCAGAATATGCCAGAGAGGCGACCCAATAGCCACAACTGAACAAAAACCAAATAGTCTCAGTAAATATATACATCAAATCATTAAATTTAACTCATCAAATTACACCAAAAACCTCAGCATAGCCTCAGACTCTTCCACCCCAACGTCCACAAGGTACCCTCTGACCGCTCTCTTAAATACATCACCATTTCTTAAGAGTCTCCATTCCAATTTTAGAGTGTTATACACTTTCGGAGCCAAAACAGTGTGAAATCGCTGGCGGAAGGTTGTTCTTGTTGCAACCTGAGAATGTTGTTGATCAGAAACTTGTCTGGTAAGATGTCGGTGCGCGGCAGGTGGCACTGCAGGAGCATTTTTGTGGTGGTACTCAGCCAATCTCAAAATATAGATTTGTCTCACGTCCAACGCCCCACATTCTTTCAACAAATCCGCTGTTGGATACATGTAGGGATGCCTACACATTACCTTCAATACTATTCTGTGCGCCCTAGCTAATGGAACCAACACACTCGCGGCTGCACCTCCCCAACCCAATATCGCATAATTAATTATGGAATAACACATCGCATAGTATACTGAACGCAATAAAGATGGATCAAGTATCTCTCTGAGCTGTCGAAACAAATATATCAATTTTCTTACACGCGTGTTCAAAATATGGATGTGCTCTTTCCAATTCATATTCGAGTCTATCCATATACCAAGATATTTAACGCTTCGTACGAGTTCTATTTTCTGGGATGTAGACATAGTGCTACCATTCAAATTACCATATGGATGTACAAATATTTCTATATTATCGCGTGGTATTGATCGTGCATCTATGTGAAAGCAAACCATTTTAGTTTTACCTGCATTTAATGTTAGTAGATTTTCGTTCAACCAGGAATTCGCCTCATTGAAACCCCGCTGTGCAATTTGTGAAACTGTGCCCCAATCGTCGCCCTCAAATAAAAGCACAGTATCGTCAGCAAATGTGATAACTCTACCACCCAAAAACTTTTTTTCACAAAAATCGTTGATGTACACCAAGAACAACAGAGGGCCCAGAATACTTCCCTGAGGAACCCCATAGGCTCCTCCGGATCTACCGTCACTCTCCCATCCCCCCACACGAACCGATTGTCTCCGATCTGTTAAATAGGAATTGAACCACCTCTGGGACAGGCCTCTGACACCCAAAAGTTCAAGTTTTCTGAGAAGTATAGCATGTGACACAGTGTCAAAGGCTTTGGCCAAGTCCAAAAAGATACCTATACATTTTTTACCTTTGTCCAAGCCATTAGACACGTATTCAGTCAATGAAGTAATAGCATCCTCCGTATTTCTGCACTGAGTAAAACCAAACTGATTCGAAGACAAAATGCAGTTCAGTTCCAAAAATTTCATCAGTCTAACCTTCATCAGCTTTTCCATCACCTTAGATAATACACTCAGTAGAGATATTGGTCTATAGTTCGATACCACCTGCGTATCGCCACCCTTGAAAACCGGACATACCATTGCCTCCCCAAGAATCGACGGAAAGATCCCCTTCGATACGCTCAAATTAAATAAGTGTACCAAAGGCCCAGCCAGGATATATTTGGAGTTCTTTACAATCCTAGTGCAGACACCATCAGCTCCCGGAGCAGAGTTTAATTTCAAGTCCTCGATAACCTTTACCACCTCCTCAGTTACTGCAGGCTCAATAAAAAAGGAACCAGATGGTTGCCTGGGGAGGTTAACCAATCCCACCAGTTGTGACTCACTCACTTTCAACTCTTGCAGCTTAACACTTGCTAGAGTGCTACCCACTGTAGCGAAGTACTTATTTATTTCATCTAGCGATCGATAAGTTTCAACTTGTGAGCTCTTTGCTGTTGCACCGAGCAAATCCGAATTTCCCCTGTTCTCCTGCTTCGTCACGCTCAAATAGTCTCTCAAAACCCGCCAACACATCCTTGCGTCACTCCTATTTTTGGCAATCTTGTTTCGAAAATACAACACTTTAGCAGTTTTGACAACTCTATTACAGATGTTCCTATATGTCGTGTACCTTTGTCTCAAATTAGCATCATCGCACTTCACTTGCGAAATTTTATGAAGCCTGTCTCTCTTTCTGATACATCTGACTATACCCGGAGTAATCCATTCTCTGCGGATACAAATTTTCTTCCTTTTTAATTCCTTCCTTCCGTTGTTGATCGATGTCTGGATCATCTCGACAAACTTACTCGTTGCGACGTTGACATCGTCAGAAATTGAATATATTGCCTGCCAGTTAGTCTCATTTAAATTTTTCTTGACAACTTCATAATCCACGATAGTTTTTGTGTTTCGCACTTCATCTCTTGTCTCTCCAGAAGTAATCACACGCACAAATGCCACAACCGGGAAATGATCCGTAACAGCGCTCTCACAAACTATTCCCGTTACTTCGCGGTTAGTTCTTATCATGATATGGTCTAGGCACGATTTACCACGTGTGGGCCCGTTTATTGCAGACATTAATCCATGCTGTGCCAAAACATCCATATACAGTTGAGCATGTCCACAATAATCGTTCAAGATGTTCAGGTTCATATCTCCCGCCAAAACAATTTGTCTTCCATCCGGAATATTAGACAGCAACCTGTCAAGAGAATGGATAAATCTTGTAGCATTATGATATGATGGAGATCTATATATGGCAATCAAACTTGTCAATCCTTTTATATTGATAGCGAGACAATTTGCATCTTCGACTATTTCATTGAGTCCCAAGGATTCTACAGATAGACTATTTTTCACGTACACTATAACTCCATCATTTTGATTTTTGTGGTTTTTGGAATTCCAAGAGCTATATCCTGGAATATTTTTGGGTATATATAGATCATTCAGCCAACATTCCGTTAGTACCATTATATCAAACTCCACATTGAATTCACTCAGCAGAATCTCCATACTTCTCACGTTAACATTCAGTACCCTTAGGAAGATACCTCGACCCATGAGATTGCCACAAATATCCGGCTTCGCAATCTTATAAGTAACTATAGGAGAATAACTATCCAAATCAGCTAAAAAGTCCACCCGTGTCTCCCGTGAACCATTTCAGCATTCCATTGGATAATCAATCAATGATCTGGCTTTTCTGTCCAATAGTATTTTACTTGCACATGAGCTACTGACAGCACTATGATTTGACTCAACAGATCTCATCCTACAATTACAGCAGACTGGATCCCTTTCCTTGTTGGGACACTCTGAGTATTTATGCTTTTCAGCACAATGTGAGCAAACTTCCGCATTCGTACAATTTGCCTGCATGTGTCCATATTGCTGGCACTTATAGCAGCGTATTAGAGGGCTTTCATCCTCCACTACAAGACGCTGGTAACCTACATTTATCCTACCCAGCATAATCAGTTCACCATATAATGCTGGGGGACACGAACAAACCATGTTGCACAGTAAAGAATTTCGGTGTTTGCGTTTAAATCTGATTGTGAGTCCCTCCTTTATTTCCTTTAGCTTTCTGTTTTGTGCAATAAGGTGCACAATTAAAATGTAAAAACAATGTTTTAGAAAAAAAAAGTTTTAGAGACAACAAAACACCAAAGATGAGTTAGGTACTTGTAAACCATATGTTACGTAATCTGAGTTCCTAGAAATTTTGCCTAAAATTGAACCATCATTCTAAAAAAAAGTTCGTTATACTGAGATCGGCTTCGCTATAATGAATTTTGGTTTAGTACATTTTGTATGAAAGATTTTCGGGGACAATTTACAACTTCGTTATACTGGAAATTTCGTTACTTCGGTATTCGTTATTCTGAGATTTGACCTGTATATGTTAATTTAATACAATCATTGCTTTGTCCTTTCTACTACCAATCCTCTTCTATGCAGACTGCACCTTTCTAGATACCACTGAAGAACTCAGTGCGAAGTTGGATCGGCTGCAGAATGCTTGCATTCGCTTTATCTTTGGTCTAAGAAAATATGACCACATCTCTCAATTCCGTGCTGAACTCAAATGGCCAACATACAAGGAATCCCGTAATTTACATATACTATGCTTTCTTTATAACATCCTTAAGCATGAAGCTCCTCAATATCTCTTCGAACGGTTTGTTCCCCTTTCTTCCCATGGTCTATCGTTAAGGTCCCAAAATAATCGTCGTTTAGAATTCCCACCTCATAGTGCATCTTTTTATTCATCTTCTTTTACCGTACATGCTACCAGAATCTGGAACAACCTCCCCAATGATATTCGGTCCTCTTCAACTATAGGCTCATTCAAACATAAAGTAAAATCCCTCATAAACAACCCACCATCTCATCAATAGTAGATAGTTCTCACTTAGATACATATATAATATATAGGTTTATGGTTGTGAATGCTTACATTTTTATCTTTTATTTTTTTCTTTATATTTATATAGGTATTTTTGTTTTATATTATATATTTCATTTTCTGTTTATCTTTTGATCTAAACTCACTTTATAGTAAAACAGTTCTCAAACATTGTAGTAGGTTTACTGGAAGACATTGCCTCAAGGAAATATGTACGCTTTTTGTAAAATATTTGTATATTTTACAATAAAGTGTTTATTATTATTATTATTAATCATTCTACAAGCTATCCCATTTATGGGAGAATCCGTGATGGCTTGAATAGATGTAATATATCATTCAAAGGTTTCATTGATTGTTTCGAAACTTTTTGTTTTATTAATTTTAGGTTTCTACAAGTTTGTCAGCTCCCTAATGGTGCAGAGTGCCAAGTGGTTCTCAGGCAAGGAGACCACTTCCTTACTCATCTGGTGGATCAGATTTCAGAGGACAATTCTATTTACTCTCAGGTACTTTTTTTATTATTTCATTTGATTTTGAATCAGTTACAAAAATTCGTTGTAATCAAGCCTATAAATAACTTTTTAATTTTTTATTACCTTCACAGATGGAAAGACGCTATGGATCAAAAAACAGCATTTAGCATAGTTCGCAAGGCCATCAAAGATGTGTTGAAGTCCTACCCTGAAGATGTATTGCTGTTCTGTGAGTTTGCTGCTTTCGAGGGACAAGTGTTTGGACTGGAGAGAGGGCTAAAGGTCATGGAAACATCTCTGAGATGTCTCCCCACTGAGAAGAGTGTTGAAAGAACACATGCAATTAGGTGAATTGTGTTGTTTTGTAATAATTTTGCAAATTGTGTTGGCTTGCAAAGATTTTGTAACAATGATGCACTCAGTGAAGTTGTTCCTTTTGCGGGTTTCTCGGATTAGAATAGGCCTTCCCCTGCTTTCTATAAATTTTCTATTGTTCTTGAAAAACCAGTTAAATATTATATACAAAACATTTAACATTCTGAATGTATTTTTATGGCACATAGCGGACTACCTGTATGTTTATGATTTCATGCAGTTGGTATAGATAGATGAAAATTTAACTTTAAAATTATTCTTACAAATGTAAAAAGAAACTCAGTATAAAGAAATTTCTTGTCTAAAATATTTTTTAATAATATATTTCAGGTGTTATGTGGAGATGGTTCTCTCCGAGAGTGGTAGTGTGGTGAAAGCTATTAACAGTCTGATAGCTCTTGCACTGTGTAAACCTCTTCCAGCTGATATGGGAATAGAGGCTAACCAGGAGGACGTGGAGGATGCTCTTGAAAAGGTACACAATTCAATGATATTCATGTTTGATATTTATTTCATGTTTCTTGGAATTCTCAACGAAGGAAACTTTTTCTCCTTTCTACAAAGTTTGAAATGTCCTGTAGATTCATAAAACATGGACAGACATTTAACATCTTCTATAAATTAAATTGTTAATTTCATTTGTTTAACATTACAGCATTCAGTCATGATATCTTCCAAATGGAATGGACCACCCTTTTCTGGTATTCACCAATTAACAAAGCTATTGATGCCGAAGCCTTGTGATATTGTAATGTGAATAACTCCTGGCAAATCTAGCTTGCAGTGCCTTTTGTTGATAATCATTTTTTAAGAATTTATTGTTATTTTAGTTCAAGTGACGATTTTTTACCTGCAGGTTTAATTTAGCTTTGAGAGTTACAAATATTCTTGCCTCTCAAAAGTTATATGTATTGTGAAAATCATCATCATCAGCCCTTATAAGTCTATTGTTGGACATAAACCTCTCTTTTCAAGTCAACCATCATCATTAGACCATTTTGTAATATTTTCATTTGTTGATATATACTATTTTATATTTCCAGTTTGCAGCTGGCACCGACAGCGTCCTCCTGTCTCTGTCTGATTACAGTCGTGAGATGTCCCTGGTGGAACATCTACTTCCCGATCTTTCTGCCGAATGGCTGTGTTGTCACGCCTGGTTTGTGTTCCTCTCCCAGCCCGCTGTGGCATTCACTGGCTTTTATAATAAGATCAGAGCTGCGACACATGTGCCAAAGGATGAAGCTAATCAGTTGGAGAGTAAGAGGTTAGTTGATGCTTTTCTCATTCAGTGTAAATATCTTTTCTGTAAGCCTTTAAGTGTCTTGTAATAGGCAGATATTTATAAAATATGTATAAGACTAAATATCTTCAATAACTGATGTGACATAAATAGATTCTGGATATCTTTAGTAATGGCTTCCCCATTTGAAGGTATAGAAGAATGGATAGATGTTTCGTGGAAAATAGAAGTGTATTCTATCTTCTTTGTGTTCTTAAATGGTGATGTAGAACATCAATATTGATTCAAAAGTTCATCTATCTATACTGCTACAGCATAACCCACAAGTGAGGTAGCCAGCAAACCAATTGCATGTAAATATACAGATTGTCATCTCCGTGCCAATAAAAAATTAAGACATTCAGGATCAGTGGAATGTTTCGTTACTGAATTGAATATTTTAGATGATGAAGAAGGCTATTAGTTCTTTATTATCCATAATATGAAATTTTTGTTTATTTTACTTCCAGAAAACAATGGCTTAGAGAGAATGTTCTGGAGTGTGTTACCATGGCAACATTTTCTAAATTGCTATTGAAAGAGGAGACAAGTCGGGATAATGTGGACTTCCAAGAAAGCCTCTTTAAGGAGATGCTGGAGGAATTCCCGCAGAATGCAGCCATTGCGTGGAAGTGTGCCGAGGTATGGGGTGGAAGCGGTCCTGTAGGCAGATGGAGAATACAGGATGGTCTAAGAAAGAGTGATCGACCTTCAGCTGCACTAGCTATTGCATTCTTACTGCAAAATTTTGTGCATCTCTACAGAAAAGAAGGTGAGTGATAGAATTTAACAAATGTGATTCATTTTGGGAACATGTGTTTTTTTTTCTATTGTCTTATTACTCCTTTTGATAAAAAAAGAGGAAACAAAATGATTTCCTTATGCCTTATACTAATACTGAAATGTTGAAGCCTCCTTTTGTTTTTAACGCTCATCAATTTTCAATTTTTATAATTCTTCTGTATCAAACTCTTGTCTCTACTTTTGTGTGAATAAATAAAATGAATATTGTTATAGGAAACGTGTATTTGAAAGAAAAATTTTCAAACCTTGTTCATGCAAAAAAATTAAATTAGTGTAATTTAACTAATTACAAATTATCTTTTTTTAATTACAGTTCCAATGTTTGAGGACAGTTGGCAACCCGGTCACAGTAATCGTATGGTGAATCTTTTGGGCAATATGAGCAATCATCCTTACTTGCGTCGGCACGCCCTCATATGGAAGATGTGGCTGGTATTTATAGCAGAGCATCACACCGTCACTTCTCTGGAGAACGTCAAGGGAGTCTTATATAGGGGACTGGATGAATGTCCCTGGGATAAGGTTAGCTGTTTATTTATCTATATTATCATCTTATCTCCCACAAGAGAACTTTTTACTGCAAAATGTTGGCTAGAAGAGATTGCTCGAGCAATAAGTAGAGCATTTTATCGAATTTTCTTTAGTATTTTAATTCAGTGCTCCGCAACCTTTTCTCATTTACGGCACACCAAAATTCTTCCCAGAACTCCGTGGCACACCAAAATTCTTCCTAGAAATCCGCGGCACAGCTCAAATATATAACATAACATAACATAACACGTGTAAACAATTCACACAGACCGAGCTAGTCCCAAACTAAGATATGAATCTTGTATTATGGGTACTAACACGGCGATACACATATACAATGCACTAAACACATATACATGTAACACCCACACCCAGGACAATCTGAAAAAGGTCATTCTTCATTTTGCCCTGGCCGGGAATCGAACCCGGGACCTCGTGACTCAAAGGCAAGTGCGTTAGCCTCCGCGCCACACCGGTCGCCATTTTATATATAGGTATTAATTTATTTTTTTTTCAAAAAAGATATACCTGGGTTTTGTTATAAACCCAAATACAACTTTATACACCTTCCACAGTAAGCTAAAAGCATACACAAGTTTTAAAATATTTTTATGTAATTATTCCTTAATAATAATTATTTTTTAATATAATAATTATACTATACAATATTTTTATGTAATTATTCCTTAATAATAATTATTTTTTAATATAATAATTATACTATACAATATTTTTATGTAATTATTCCTTAATAATAATTATTTTTTAATATAATAATTATACTATACAATATTTTTATGTAATTATTCCTTAATAATAATTATTTTTTAATATAATAATTATACTATACAATATTTTTATGTAATTATTCCTTAATAATAATTATTTTTTAATATAATAATTATACTATACAATATTTTTATGTAATTATTCCTTAATAATAATTATTTTTTAATATAATAATTATACTATACAATATTTTTATGTAATTATTCCTTAATAATAATTATTTTTTAATATAATAATTATACTATACAATATTTTTATGTAATTATTCCTTAATAATAATTATTTTTTAATATAATAATTATACTATACAATATTTTTATGTAATTATTCCTTAATAATAATTATTTTTTAATATAATAATTATACTATACAATATTTTTATGTAATTATTCCTTAATAATAATTATTTTTTAATATAATAATTATACTATATAATATTTTGAAAAATAATTTGTCATCGTGTATTGAATACAAGAATTAAAAAAATTCAAATGCAAATTTGTCCGCGGCACACCTGTATTAGGCTCACGGCACACCGGTTGCGGAGCGCCGTTTTAATCTATGGTCAGAAATGTTTCTAGAGATTATTTAAAGGATGAAGTTCCCAGACTTCTGCACTGTCTGGCTGTTCAGTGGGTGCTTCTATAGTAATTAAACGAGTAACAGTAAATTCAAATCACAGGTTGCAAAAAATACTAAAATTTTACAAGATAATGAAAAATTTACAAAAAAAGAAAATTGTTCAGTTAAAAAGCGTTCACCTCTTCATGTCTCATAAATGGATTACTCAGCAGACTAACTGCTTGTAATATAAATATCTTTGTAATTTGATTTCAGGGTCTGTATGGTCTAGGCTGTGTCCATCTGCCTCCACAGTTTGCTGAGCTAATAGATCTGATGGTGGAGAAACAGATACGTCTTCATACCATGCCTGAAGAACTGGTACCCATCTAGACGGCTGAAGGCAGTTTATTTCATCACATTAATGCGTTAAATAAATAATGCATCAGGAGATATTGTAACGTTAATTTTCATATTGAGCATATGTTTTTTTTTGTGAGAGTTTACGTGGTCGCATTTGTAAAAAGTTTATTGTTCAGCGTTTTCCACACTATTATACATGTTTTCCTACTATAAAAATTATCTATACCACACTCACAATCCGTCACAGAAACGAGATTCACTTCAAAGATGTCACTGTCTGATCTATGATGGTTAAGTTGCATACGAAAACGGTGATAATCTGAATTTTATTGATTTTGTTTGATTATCTTTAGAACTATTATTGTATATAAAGTAACAGATTTAG
This sequence comes from Athripsodes cinereus, assembly GCA_947579605.1. Classification (NCBI taxonomy): domain Eukaryota; kingdom Metazoa; phylum Arthropoda; class Insecta; order Trichoptera; family Leptoceridae; genus Athripsodes; species Athripsodes cinereus. The sequence continues at coordinate 26,350,101 of OX388316.1, forward strand.
AAGATATTATGTGTGTTATCATTTATGTAAATATTCTGTGATAAGATATTATTATTATTATTAATAAAGTCAATTTCTTTGCAATTTAATAATTTGTTTTATTAACATATCCTTGATATATGTATAGCTATGTGTTGTATGAACACATTTTGAATTTTGTAGAGATAATTTGTATAAAGAAATATAAAAAGTGATTGTTAAAAATGTAAGAAATGAAGTTGTATGGCAGATGGTTAGCAGCGGAGTGTTGTTGTTGTACTTTTTTGTTTTGTTCTAAAAACATTTAAATAAAGAAGCATTCAGTAGTTAGCAATTTCACCTACATATATTTATTTGAATGCTTCTTTATTTAAATGTTTTTAGAACAAAACAAAAAAGTACAACAACAACACTCCGCTGCTAACCATCTGCCATACAACTTCATTTCTTACATTTTTAACAATCACTTTTTATATTTCTTTATACAAATTATCTCTACAAAATTCAAAATGTGTTCATACAACACATATCTATAGTGGTGACCCCGACGTGACGAATAAAGTTATATAATAAATATAGGTGAAATTGGGTAGGTGCGTGGCTAGTCCCCACATATGTTTTATTATTTTAGAAATACAGTGTTTTTATCATCATCATTATTATTACATTTTACAATTGTTTATTTCAATTTTAATATTGAGTGTGTATTTTCCAGCCTACAGATTAAAATTATGATACTATTATAGCTGATCCCACAAGTGGGGTAGCCAGTAGACCAGCTGCATGTAATAAATATACAAGCTGTCCTCTTCATGCCAACAAAAATTAGGACATGCAGGATGGGTGGCAAACTTCATCACTGAATTTAAGATGAAAATGTATTTATTTATTCCAACACATGCCTATTACATAACACTCAAAAACTTGCGAAAAGAGTGGGATACCAATTCTGTGCCGGGTGCTCCAAGGAACACGTACAACATAAATGCCGTTTCAGAGGTACAATTTAAATTTTAGAAAACAGTAAATTGGAAAAAAAATACTTGTTTGAATATATGTAGTACTTATCATTTTATTTTTGACACAAAGATGTACACACATAGCAGAATAAATAAACATTTAAACAATAATACATTTAATACAAGAATACAATCAACAATAACACAGAATAATATATTATTATTATGTTTCATTTATAATACGTACACGTATGTATAACAATATCAAGAATTAATTAATTATCAGACAGTTCACATATTATAAACTACACAGAGAAAGTTGTCAATTAAGTTGAAACATTTTAATTGTATATACTTTCAGTATGTGAATAAATATTAAAAAAATACATTCACCATCTTATAATAAACGTGGATCAATTAATTAAAGCAGCGATCAAACACTGATTAGATCAAGAAGTGTACTTATAAGATTTTTTGCTCCAATCTGGGATAGATCTCTTGCCTAATTTAATCCATATTTATTATTACAATAGTTAATTAAATTTTGGCTGATTACATTTAAGATAATTCTTTATTCATTGCAATGATTTTTTTATAAAACATATTTGCCACATTTGCTATGGAAATAAAAATATTTAAAAAAAATTTAATTTTTAAATAAAATGGTTGAGATGCCGTCACTATTGTTTTATTCAATATGATATTTATACCGAGACAAATTTTGAGTAAAAATTCTCCTATGAAGTTAGCCACAATTTACCAACTGCAACTGTGAATATGGCAATACCTATATCCAACTGTGTAGCAGAACTTTGACTCAAAATATTTGGAATAAGATTTTGGCTTTTGCCATCTCTTCCTTATTACTTGCTCTTCGGTAAAATCTTTTGAATACTGGCAATACTTTAAATGTTGTCATATTGTTTAAATAATACACTTATAAAATGTGATATTTTCTAATATTTACGCTCCAATTTTGAATTTTGTGGTGATTTCCCATACAAAAATGAGTGTGAAAAGGCAGAATTTTCTTGAGTATTAAATCAATATGGCATGTAAAAATGTTCTGAAGTTTCACATTACGCCTTCTTTTATTGAAGGAGGACAAAAAATAACTGTAAAAGATGAAAATGGTCACGTGAAAGATCACTTTTTCATGACAACCTAAATGTTCATGTCACATTGTTTGTTTACTGGTTTCCCTATTTATGGGAGTCAGTGTGATGGTATAGAAAAATATATATTATAATGCGTGTAAAAAAACGAAAATAAGAACTTTGTAAAAAACACACAACACAGCACATGTCCTATGTATTTTAAGCATTTTTTTTAATCAATTTAAATACTCTCTTACAAATTTGCATGAAATTGAAACTGTCAAGTTAGTTCATGGAGCGCACCACTAGAGGGCATATATTTCATTTCAGAAGCGTATTAAAATAGTTTCACATAAAATGTATGACATAAAAAAATCACATTTGAATAAACATTTTCAAAAATATATATTTTGTCACAATGAAACATCTGCATGATCAATAATGTCAAAAAAGTATATAATAAATCATAGATAATAAATAAAAAAGTATATAATAAATCATAGATTTTTAATTAATATTTGTTAAAACTAAACATTGATTTGTGAATGTGCTACGTCAATGTAACATCTCAATGAAATGTGCTAATATTTATTTCTCTAATGTACAAAATACTTTGAAAAACCAATATTTGTTCCGTATTTCGTATTCGCTATATTTTGTAGATGCAGTATTCTCTGAAAAACTCATCAGATGGATTGGGCACACTGTGCATTACGAAAATTTTCAATGAGAAAAAATAGAAGATGTGTCTGATGGGATACATCACATAGGGTGTTCTTACTGAGAATACCTTGAACATCTATATGTGAGGATATGAGCAGCTGATTGTATGAGGAGCCAAAAAGGGTCATACAGAGTGGAAAGAAAGATGAAAAACTTCACTGTAAACCACTCTACATGATAATATGAAACCAAAGAGAGCTATTTAGTTTTAACCTCTAGCCCGCCGCAATATGGTAAACCTAGGTATCAATTATACGCCGTCACAAAACAAACAATCGTAAATCACATAATATTTCGATGTTTATTTGACATTTAATTATGTTGTGACATGGATTTTATAATACTGTTGCCTATTATGTGTCGAATACACAGAGTTGATTTCTATATTAGTATACCTATGTATATATAGATATAATACAATGTAAATAAGTCACCGATATCACCGGTGCGACGTTGGCGCACAGGACACTGTTTTTTGTGATATCACCGGTGATACGTTGGCGGGCGAAGAGTTAAGGAGACACTGGATGTCAGATGGTAAAATGAATCGAATAGAACAAATTTAAAATACAAGTTCAAATTGGTATTTCAAAGTAATTTGTATGAACTAGAAAATGTGGGAATGTAATATATTGTAGAGGGTAACTATTCAAGTTATTTATTTATTTACTTGTGTGGCTATTAGAACAAACATGGTGTTGTCATAAGGAGAGGGGGTGTATATTAATAATTATATTATTTATTTTATTTTATATAGAAATATAAGAAGTTTAAATATTGTGTATATATGTATATAATTTATGTAAATATTATGATTTTGATCTAATGCGAAGATTTTACAAATGCAAATGTTTTTAAAAAAGTATTTTGTTGTTTATAAAAAATATATTCAAAAAGTAAAATATGAACATTATACTCTTCACATGAGCAGTGAATTGATGAACTATGTGGTGACCTTGATTTGCACCCATCACCTGTTTTAACCATTGAATATACCTATAGTTTTCCCAAATTAGTATATGATCGTCATCTATACCAAATCAGTAAACAAGACAATAAATGGTATTTTTACAAATATGAATATGTGATTGTTGTCTACGAACACAAAAAACTTATTTGTAAATACACTGTCATATCGTAATGAGTGGCTTGGTGTCAAAAGTGCACGTTTTCATTTGAAGTAAATTGTCAGTAGAGACAAAAAGGTATTAGATTTTGATTGAGCTCAAAACTAACATTGATTTTTTCTTTTTTTTGTCACATAAATTTCATAATGTTATATTGTTATATATGTATGTATATTTATGATTGTGTCTATACTATTTATATTATTTTATTATGCTTTTTGTTTTTAGTACTTATACCTACTTATGTTATATGTACCTATATATATTTTATTTATTTTTTATTATATCTTTTCTTTTATGTACTTTACTATGTACATCAATATTAATGTATCTCGTATCTCTCTCACATTTGGTTGGTTGGTAGAAATTGCCTAAAGGCAATAAACCCGCCATTTGTGTTACTTTGTATATTCCACAATAAAGATTATTTTTTTTTTTTTTTTTTTTATTTTATTGTTTAGAAAATGCGGTTTCACAACAAAGTTTATTTAATATTTTGCATACAAAATTGATAAAAGTTATTTTTAGATTTTATCCAATATTATCAATTGTGTGAGCATAGAGCTTTCAAAAAGCATATTGATAACTTATTCTTTGTAAACATATTGCTGAAAATGAAAATAGATGAAACAAAAAAAGGGTTATGACTAATTTGAATGATTTTAACGTGAGAATGAATTTAAATTTAACAGATGCACTTGTAAATTCTTCAATATAAATAACATTATAAAAGTTAGGCTTATTTTAAAAGGTACATACATGACTTATGTTATTATATAAATTTTATATGTAGGTACAGAATAATGACGTAATATAATATAATCATAGAGAAATATAAATGAAATCCAGATCTTGATAGTTCCATCTTCATTCGTTTTAAAAAAACAGATACATAATAATAAAATAATCAAAATACTTCCAAAATGGCTGAACGGTTTCAAAATAATTTATATTTTTACAAATCAAAAATTTATCAAAGTTTAAAATAATTGTTTTTTATTTTTGTAATCTTTGGCATTAATTAATTTTTTAAATGATATTTCAGACTTATTATTATAACATTTTGTAAATACTATTTTTTTTTAAACAATGCTACACAAATTCAAAGTCTCACAAGCAGTTTGCGCCAATTCTGTCCTGTCTTTTGTTTACATTGTTGCATATTCAGTCACATTTTATTTTTTGTCGAAAAAAAACTGTTTTTTGTAGTTCCTCAAAAATAGGTAAACACCGAGTAGAAGTGAAATCTTTCCTCACTTTAGGTCCCTTGAAAATCCTAAGATACACGAGATTTTTAAAACTAGAGGTAGAGCTGTTTTAGGCATGAGGGGGGAATCAAATTGTGCACTTCCTCCCCCCATAAAATTTTCTCTGAGCTATTTTTTTGTCTAGGTTGTCTAGGCACATATATATCGTAATTTTGGAGGCCCTAACACGGGCCCGCATTTGCCCTTATGGTAAAGAGGGCATTGACTAGAGGGATTACTTTAACCACAACGGACAAGTAAATTAGGGGGAGTTAAAAGATAATAATAATGTTATAGTGCATAACACGCCCCATCAAATAAATTAATATTGAATGACTTCCCAAGCAATCTAACAATAAGGAATATTATGATTGTGTTGTAAAGATAAGAGTCTGTAGTGGAAAGTTTAAGACTTTGCTACACTATAAATTTTCATTGTACGAATTTCATCAGTCACGTTAGATCAATTTTATACAAATATTCCGATGGTCGCATACATTAGAGTTCATTATTTTTAGTAATTACTTGAATACATATTGTCCCATCAACATTATTTAATAGTTTGGGAGTAATAAAATGTTATAATTTGTACCGAATACGGCAAATTTCCCTGTTAATAAAATATCTCCCTAGTGTATTAAATACTGAAGAATATTTAATGTTTCATATCATGCAATATGAAATTTTCAAATTTACTACATGGGGGAAAAGGTCCCCACGTCTCTTGGAATAATTAATGTATCTACTGCGAAAAATAAAATAAAATTGTCCCAATAATGTATGTGTCTCTATTTATCTATTTTTTATACCATCAAGACATTTTTCCCTAGTAGGGTAACCAGTGGACCAAAAAGTAAGTAAGATGCTAGAGATATTATCTCTATTATTTTACTTGTACCACACTGAGGCAATTTTTTTGAGTTATAATTCTCATGTGAAGTTAGCCACAGACAGCCAACTGCAAATGTCAATGTCAAAGACATTGTAGGTACATAACAAAACTGTGCACTTCTTCTACCGTTAGGGTGGCGTCTCTTTCACCTTTTGGTACACTTTTTCATAGGAATATAGACTTTACTGCAAAGGAGAAAAGCATATTTTTGCTTGAATTTGGTCAAAAATGTGCACAGTCTTGTTGTATACAATCTTTTCGATCAATATAGACAAGTGTTAACACCTATAGCTAACTTCATATTGGAACTATTACTCGAAATGTTTGTAATGGGATTTTTAGTCTCTATATCATTATTATTATTTTTCCTTTTCAGTGTATGTAACTGCATGTTTTAAAATTAATGTATACGCAGTAATATAAACATGAAAGACAGTTTGAATTGGACATAGGCTTCATCAATAGCAATCACAGTTTTTATTTCTAACAATTACAGGATAAAGCATCAAGATTGTGCATAGCTCTATGGACATACAACATCATTCTATGTGGATGCAGCCCACTTGTAATTTCACCCTCGTCAGCGGATATCCTCCTGTGGTTATCAGTCAGTTTCATTATATAAGATATACATACAAATATTTTTATACAAGATCACTACAATACATACAATATTTATTAAATGTAAGTATATATTTCATAACTTTAAAACACATTTCTTTCATTCCGAAGAACTTTGAAGTCTGATTTCACCCGGGAAGAAATGTAATAATCATTATTACCTGATTCTATGTTGAATAGTGAACAAAAGTGAAAAGTTGCTTGGTCAAAAAAAAAATATTTTAAAAATGATTCCATTGAACTCCTTGCTAAAATAATTTATGTAATAAAAAAAACTCTTTTCTTTAATATTTTATAAGGCTCTAACATTATGCGAAAATTATTGTCAGAATATAAATAAATTACATTAGTTAGAATGGAATGCTCAGTTGTGAAATATTCCAATAATTTTGAATTATTTTCCTTTGCTAAGTATAGAGAAATTTTGATATTCAATGAATTTTTTACATCGGTTCTGGGTATTGAAAGGTGTGAGAAATTAGGTGTATGCTACTGCCATTTGCATTTAAATCTCTAATCAAAATGGCTGAACATTCAACACACACACACACACAGCAGAATGCATAATACCTTTATGTCAAATATTATTTAATATTGTAAACACAATGTGTTTCAATCAATTATAAAAACTTATAGATGTTTTTAATTGTTTTAATTTTAGCTGATACTTCAGAATGAGAAATGTGTTTTAAAATATTAGAAAGTTGAATAAAATACTTTGTTGGAAATTTACAATTTGCTATGAAGGTTAGGTTAGGTACATTTTAATTAACTCTATGAACAATTATTTCTTTTGAACAAGTTATGCATTTCTAATATAGGTTGGTTATAATAAATACAATACGAGAAATGGAGATAATATTTACAACGTTAAGTGATTTGATGCAAGATTTTTTATTATTTTGTTTAATGAATTGAATAAGTTATTTGTGAGAAGTATAATGATGCATGTATTATATAATTATGTAAGGATGAATAAAAAAGTTTATAGAATATTGTGATTCGTTGCAATACATAGAATAAAGATGTAGAAAAAGATTATTTTAATAATATTGAAAACATAGAATATTCATAGAAAAAGAATCATTGTAAAAGACATCAAAACATAGACAATATATTATAAATAAGTACCAACATTCATGAATGAAAATCATTTTAATATGTATTAGAATGTGTAATATCCTTTAGATGACGCTGAAGAAAATAAGTTAAATTCAAAATTAAAATATAAGTTGATTGGTAAAAATATATGCAACCCCTTTCTGCATTCTAGTGCCCCATCTATATGCTCTGTCTTGCTTAACTGTATAAAACTCTATAAAAAGAGAGGAAAACAATAAATTCAACAATGAAGTACGCTACTCATTCTGAGAATTTTTACCTTTAAGCCACAAAGAGGACGAACTGTAGGTTAAATTCACAACATGCATTTAGTCTGCTGGCTACCCTACTTGAGAGATATGCCGTAATGGTATAGTTAGAAAAACAATAGATAGCGTCCACATCGTACAAGTAAGCTTGCACAAAGCTCATTGTATTTTGATAATCTAATATAGTAAAAGTTTGTACAGTTCAATCATTAGTAGGACAACTATTGTACAATCTGTGCTTTTGACTTTCTGTGAGCTGCCGTATTGCCATCGCTCCATTTTACTTGTACAAAGTAGTTAAGTGCACTGGCAACACAAAGCATATAGATAGGGTATAATGAATCCAATTTAATTATAGTGTTTTACAAGAAAACAATAGTTATGGGATATTAAAGATGCTTTGCATTATGAAATAATTTATATTCATGTGAATGTATTATTTATCATCTGTTATGCATTAAGAAAGAATGAAACATAAATATCACCTTGCAAAGGTTATAAAATTAAATAATATATTTTTTTCTTATATAAAATTGAGTTGTATAAGAATAACTTGAATGACAAAGATAATGGCTATAATGAAAATCATATGTTATATTACAATTTATGAAAAAACATAATGAGAGTGTAGAAATAGAATATTCTGAACAAAATAATGACATTATTAGTCATACTCACAAACAGGGAATAACCAATATTCTAAGTGTTGGACTTGTCAGTCTAAAGGGCACCTTTCGCATAAACAAAGAATTGATTTGTTCCAGCTTTAAGCTTGACTTAAGTCAATTTTTAATTTTCAGTAGATATAATATTGAGATTTGTTGTTTCTGTGATACAGGAGAGATGGTAGTCCTAGCTGGGGCATGTTTTGAGAATGTCCAATGATAATTGGCCAAAACAATCTACGCGTTATTTCGTTCACAATGCATTCAACAGCCCGGACGTTCCTCTTTCACAGTACACCACCCCTATGATAATGACATCAGAGTGCTAGGAACGTCGTGGGAAGAGGTGACTCAATCAACACAGAGACGTTCTGAATTGAGGAGCTAGGATTCTGCCTCATTCTACTAAGAGGAGTGTTAAAGAACAAACAGAGAAAAATAATATTGTGTAGGTGCACCGTAGAGAAATTGTGTTGTGGGAAAGATTTTTCTTTTAGTCAGGATCAACTTTAGACACATTTAGTTAACCAAGTCTCAATAGCATTTTTTGTGAGTACAGCTGTAGGTTGTCAAGACTGGAGCTGCAATTGAATGAAATAATGTTTGTTTGTTTTTTACTTTCTTTTTGTCAATATAAAAAATGTTTTTGTTAGTTCTCAAAAGATTTAAAAAACAATCATTTTTGCATAGCTCCAGTTTAGACTCACTTTTTTGAAAAGTGTGAATTAATTAAGACATAGTACAAGTAGTAGAAAAAATATACATTACAATAAATATATTAATGTATAATAATATTTCATTTAATTTATATTTGATTAATATATTTTATTCATTAAAACACACAATTTTTTATAATATTTATACACATAAATTAGTTTGGCACAGCAAAAAAGTTTCACAGAAAGATATATAATTTGAGAATATGTAATATCAATTCAATAAATGCTTTATTACAAATCCTTCATTGCACATTCAATATGGATTATGTGATATTATCATCAAAATTTTGAAAGGTTTAAAAAGGACTGTTCGTTATAAAAATAAAGCATTAAAACAAATTTATGCCTTTCCCACAATTGGGATAGCCAGCAGAGACCAACTGCTTGTAATAAACATGCAAGTCGACTTCTCTATGCCAATATAAAAGTTAAGACATTCAGGATGGGTTGTACGTTTCATCGCTGAACTGAAAATATTAAATGTCTTAAAATGTGGTGTCCTACAAACACCTGCCTTTTACAGGACGCTCAAAAACAATTTTTTATAAATTTATAATAGTATATTATTGTGCATGTTACACTGATTTGTTAAAATCTAGTTCTATGTATATTTTTTGTGTTAAATTAATGAAAAAAATAAAGAATTCTCTAATTCTGTTGCAACCCATGGCACTGTGGATAATATACAATATATAGTAATATACATAATAATAGAATACAAAATACATCAATAAACATAATAATTGCTAACATTCGACAACATCAATTATAATTATAATCATGCATGTAATTAGAATAGACAACATATTGTAAATATAATAGACAACACATGGCACAAAACATAGAGAATCAGATACACACAGATAAATCGCCCAGTTCCATAAACTAGCAACCCAGAATTCTAATATTTTGACACGTTGTGTGTTTAAATTTCCAAACAGTAGGGCAATTTACTAAAACCTCAAACAAATATAATTATGCTTCTGTAATAATAAAATAAGATTTTTGGAATATTGTTTTTTTTACTTTATACACGCCATTTTTTACTTTCACCAAAAACTTGGATATTGGTAAATTTTAAGTCGTCAGTCTATGGAAATGTTTGATTAATATCGTGGTTGCATTCAAAAAGGGACATGTGAATTCATAAATGTTTTGACATTTTTAGAATAAACTACTTATAATGATATCATAACCATTTTGTAAAGTGATTCTTAGCATCAAATATTAAAATTCAATACTTAAAGAATAATATCACATGCCAATAAAAAGTCCGAACTACAATTTTAATGCCTTAATGAACAGTTTTAAAAGAGTATGCCCAAATGAAAAGGTCTCTTTTTGAATATGCAACGACGATATTGTAAACATTGATAAACAATACACAATATCTATAATAACATCGTCAAAATACAAATATATTAATGAAACATCAAGTCAGTTAAAAATACTCATGAACATTTAGCAGAAAGTGAAGTATGGATTGAATAAAGTGAGAAATATATAAGGTGTATGTTATAGAGATCATGTAAGATAATATTTTTTAGAAAATTGTTCAAATATCTTCAACATAATCAAGTTTTAAGCAACTTGAGTTGAGAAATGTTCAAATATTCTCATAAAATTTGTCATTTTTGGCCACTAAATATAATATCATATAAAACATTTTCATTATTAAAAAAATATATTGTAAATGAAATCAGAAATATTTTAAACAAAAAACAAATAAAATATTTTTCTCAAATTGTTTTGATGAATGAATTAATATGATTTAAAAATATATTGTAGAGATTTAGTGTATGTATGTATGTATGTGAAATATTTATTATGAAATTTACAAGACAAATGTTTGAAATAAAATTATCAAAAAATACTTTCCAATCTTGGATAATCATAATAGATTTAATTTTTTTTTCCTTGATAACAATTTTGGCCAATATTTGATCTAACTAGTTATTATTACATACCTAGAATAGTTTTTTTTTTATAGTATGTATATAGTTTTTAATATTTAATATTAATTATTTGATAGAAATATAATGATGTAATGTCAGTTAAAAAGATACAGTCAGATTTTTTGCTAATATAAGAAGATTTTCATACATCATTATACATGATACAATATAATAATTTGAGCACTCAACAACATTGTCTCCTGAGTTATTGATCAAAAAACATTTTAGTATGTAAATAAACATTATGATGATGAATATTGTAGAACATTTTGGACATGTGGAGCGAATAGATGATGGAATGATAACGAAAAATGTATGTTTATATGATATATAAAATAAGAAAGTGAAGACATCCAAGAACTATTAGACACGACTACGCGCATCATTTTCTCAATGAAATCTTTATGTCGAATAAGAGAAATTGTTGTGTATGTATGTATATATCTCGGATGATTTATTTGGTGCCGTTTATTAGAGCATCCTTCTCAAGGGCGCATGTATGAAAAATTCTAACCTCTTTGAGGAGATGAATAAATATGTGGATATTATATTAAATTGTAATCAAAACATGTACCTAAATGAAAATATTATCAGTCGAAAAATGCAGATTTTTGATGAAATCACTGTGTTGCCATTTTGAAAAAATAATAAAAATGGAAATATTAATCTAATAGTTTAGTGATACTAAATACTTGTCTATTAATCAATAACTCAGAGCGATATAAAATGTTTGTTTGCTCATATTTTCTAAATATTTTAATAATATTATTAGTAATATACAATACACTTTCCAAATAGAGAACATCAAAATATAATATCACATTGCAACGAGATTCAAAATATATAAAATATAATATCATAATTATAATAATAATAATAGATATAATACAAATAGGTCGTCATAATATCATCAATTTTACATTTATCCTTTCAAGAAGTTTCAAAAATATATTTACGAGACGATTCCATTTCATTTGTCAGCTCAGAACCGCGACGTTTCTCTCCATCTCGCTGTAGTTTTTTACGATTCGTTATTCTATAACACTACCAATATCTACCAAACAAAGTGAATAACAATGGCTATTACAAACGTGAAATGATAATATATGTTAAAATAATCTACTTCATTACTAAGTTGGATTTAATATAAAGGATCTTTTACTATTTGTTGGCTACAGTAAGTCAATTGCTACTTGATTATCATTCTCAAATACATTATATTATTTTTATCATTCTGTGATACATTTCCATGAGTTCAGTCCGCGTTATAATCACAGGTTTGATATTATATCAGTACAAAGATATGTTCCCATTAAACCTTAACCAAACGATGAAGATAAATCTCAAAATGAAGATTAAAGAGAACAATTACAATTTTGTTCAATTTTATCTTCCTGGATTAATCTATCTTCACCAATTGGTTTCTCTACGGCTTCTGAGTGACAAATAACAATGGAAGATATTAATTAGTGCAGTACCTTCCAGTTGGGCAGCAGCTCTCCCACTCGGAGTGAAGAATGCCTGGTGATGTTGTAGATGAGAGTCTCTCCTCCAGCAAGAATGGCACCCCACACTCCGAAGGTCCCGTAATCGATGATAGAGTGGTTGCACGATGCCATTAATGCTAAGTCCTTGGCTGCAGAGCTATCCGAGTTGCTCAGTATCCTGACATTTTCTCTTCTGCCCACTATGTTCTGCTCGCACCACACAGGGTCATCACTCAGCACTATGAACACCACACTCCTATACTTCCTCTCAAAGTACTTCATGGCACGTAGGAAATAAGAAGGCTCAGCCAATGTCACTGTCCTGGTTCTCCACAAATAATTTTTATAATCAGTCCGTCTCACATGAACTGCAACAAAGTTCTTATATTTACCATGTTCTGCCGCTTCTGCCAAACGACGTTGTGCACGCTCTCTTAAATTCGGCTTAAAAGTCAGCTCCTTGCGGATGTCAGAGGCCCAGGAGAGGACAAGGTCTGGAAGGGATGCATACCTAGGAAGTAATATGCTTTGTCCTGTATTGTTCCAGGCATCCAGTCCCCGCACCATCTCCCTGGGGGCGGGACAGTGGCCTACATAAGCCAAAGGTGGTACAGATAGATGTTCAAAGACTTCACCCAAACTTCTAGATATGCAACGGGGTATGTAAGCCTCCAGACCTGTTCTCCTGGCTAGTGCCCACACTGAAGCATACTCCCAAATCTGATTGCCCAGACGTCCTCCCTGCGCCACTGTCACAATACCATCTCTAGGACAATGTGTCTTCCAAGCTGGTGGGACTTTGATGGTTTTCAGGTTGGATTTGCAGAGAGACTTTTCCAGGGACAGCAGCGGCCTGTACTCTCCTGTTGGACGAGGTGTGGCATCATACAGCGGGAACACAAACACATGAACCACATAGATAACAAAGGAGGCGAGGATGATGGCCAGAACAAGCTGATTCTGATTGGAGTAGAGCATAATACCTACCCGCTAGGCTAGTGCGAAGAGGAAAGCATTCAGATTCAAATTCAGTTGTATGTGGATATCGGGGCACAACAGGTAGAGTCGCACGTCAGCTGTGTGAGTGCGTGTTGGTGGTGGTGGTGGTGTGTGTATTACGTTATGTTGTGTTGTGTTATATGTTGCGCTGCGTGTGGACTAAGTACTGCGTACTGTGGAGAGGATGTTTTGTTGTTTGGCTGGCGGATGATGATGACGATGGATGATACAAGCGGAGCGAATGGTGGATCACGACACTACACGGTTGTATTTCACATGGCAGAAGCGGCAAATAAAATAAATAAAATTGATGCTCAAACGTCAAAACGAAAAAGCAACTCGCCCTCTGTCCGCTTTTAGAGGGTGGGCGGCCTCTCTCTTCTCCCTTTTCCCCTTTCCCGCCATACAATCGATAGTCCGTAGAGCGCAGGTTCAGTTTTGACACAAAGGAAAATTGTTGCTATTTCTACCACAGTACGCACCATTACCATCCCTTAAAATACTTTCAGAACATTCCGACAGATGCTGATGGAGTTCGGTTTTTCATAAAGCTTTCACATTTATTAATATTTATTTATTCATTTTTACTGTAAATTGACACAATTTTATAGAAAAATGCAATAAACTATGTATTTATGAATCTGCCATAATCTACGTTTCAATATCGTGCTCGATAGCATAATCCTTTTTACTCACCAGATAGCAGAACAAATATAATCCCAAATTCTCCTGTCGTCAAGGCTATCACTTGATACTAGTGTGATATCACTTTATTTAAATTTTTCCCAATATGGGCTATTTTTGTTTCTTTTTGTTTATTGTTCCAACGAGGCGACTTATGTTGATCTGTTCTTCGGGTCGCCCCTGAGGAAATGAAAGTGATGTGTGCAAATTCGGATAAATAGGAGTCTCCGACTCCTGAGATATCCGAGTGTGTAGAGGTTCTTTCAATGTTTTTTGTCGTCAAGGCTATAAAATTATTTTATGATTTGAATGTTTATGTTAATATTTTAGCATAATATACAACGATTTTATTTCCAGGATAGAGACTCTCGGAGGGTGATTGGAGGATCCTTCAATGTAATAAAAACTACATAGGTATACTGTATACAGTAGGGGTGCTTATTGCCTGGAGGCAATCTATTTCAGCAAACCTGTAAATAGGTGACATTATTTTACAATAATACAGAATAAAAAAATGTCAATATCATTATGTTAATGGGTAAGGCGTCGCTTAGTTAAGTGTAACAGCAAGAATTGCAGCTTTTCCTTGTGAGAGCCATTTATTGACTTGATTCGATGACACAGAGGTTGCATAAAACCAATGCACATTTCAATAAACGCATTCAACATCTTCCATTTAGTGATGAGGTGTACCACCCGTCCTAATGTCTCATTTTTTTAGACATCTCGCTTGGAGAACCATGTTAATTATAATGTTACATTGTGCGAAAAATAATCGGAAAAAGTGAAAAAAGCGTCCCAATACTTACGAATTGGCTCTAGGCTGGCTTAAGAAATCACTTTCATGGATCATAGATAACTTTCACTGATTCTGCTACCCTCGAAGCCAAGGTTCTATTCTAATGATTTTTAATTTTTTTACAGGCGAAAAGAAGACCATAATATGCATGCTAATTACTTGCAGTTTATCCACTGACTACCCCACTTGTGGGATATGCTGTGATTATATTTAATAAACACCAAAGATATTTAATTATTTGCTGGGAAATCCACGAGACAGTTTTATACAAATAATCTTACAAAATTGAATAAAAAGCTAGGTGTCTGTGTAAGTTGTTAATTTAAATACCAATAATATTATGTAAAATACTTCAGATTCCTATAAAAGATAAACCCTTCGCGCGAGCATTGTTTGTTTTGTTAAAACAAATAAATTAAAATAATACAAATACACGCAAACACAAATATAAATATACCTGCCTAACGTAGATTCTAAAAATAGATAGGTACAAAATGTTATCAGGTACTTTTTTGTATTAAAAAAAGAACCTCTTCGAATTAAGAATTCCATTTTGTTTTTGAAAAAAGAATTATTTCTCGTTTTTAATTCGTAACCTTTCTTATTCAAATTACATCACGTAGATGGTTTACTCGCTGTAAAGGTACGTCTATAAGTGTAAAAATAGACGGGTATTAGTAATATGTGTTACAATAACAATAAAAGCAGCTAATTGTTAGCCGTGGGAGGTGTGACCTGACTACGAGGTACAGAGTGGATAAGAAATTACTTATTATTTATTTTTTGTTCTTAAAACTTTTTAAATTATTAATTTTTGATTATCTAGTATCGAGTAACCTAGTTTAGCTGGAAAAGATTGCTCAAGCAATAAGTCCAGTTTTTGGCATTCTAATCTTTACTTTTACTATTCCATCGAGACATATCCCACAAGTGGGGTGGCCGCGTATTTTGAAAGTATACAGCCATTACGCACAGGTTGGGACTGCTCGCGTATAGTTTCAAGTATTAATAAGCATAAATATTTTTAGAAACTAAACATGGTTATTACGCTCTAATCGTGTATATTTTCCAACAACGTTCACTAAAATTTGTGCGAAAAACATACTGCACGAGCTACCATTGCGGAATAATCGTGTACATTTTCTAATCGCTACACAAGGCAACGTTCTAAGAATCTATACGCGACTAGTTTCCATGTAGCCATTTTGATTTGTTGCTTTCTCTTTTTTTCATATAATATATCTAATTGTTTTTATTATTTTCTACGTCTTCTTTTTATTATTTTTATTTTATTGCCTTTATGACCTGTATTTTTGTTATTTTGGATTTACTTGTTGTTATAATTTCTTAAATTTGTCAACATGTAAAAACGAAAATTGTAAATAAATATTTTTATTATTATTTGACTGGCGTCTTTTTATAGTAGCACTTAAGTACTTAAACATTTGTGTTTCTTTTATATAATAAAAATATTTTTGTTGATTACTAATTGCTCTATATATTTTTTTACATTATGACATTATCTAACTTTCTGAGCTTGAATACTTTACAAATACTTGGTAAAAGTTTACATCCTTAATCTATACAATGTCAAAACTTGTTGTTTCTTACCTTGTATAGTTTCTTAATGAATTCGCTGAATCAGCATCAGAAAGTATACACGACAATTACGCAGAAATCGTGTATATTTTCTGAGACTATTTTTCGTTACACAACTTGAAAACATACATTGCAAAAACACTATGAATGCGTACTGGCATTGTATACTTTCAAAATACGCGGGGTGGCCAACAGACCAACCGCATATTATACCTAAACATGCAAGTTTTTCTCTCCGTGCCTACAAAAAATTGTGACACTCAGAATGGGTGGCATATATCATAGCTGAAGATGTTTCCATCGCCAGTTTTTTACAGGACATTCCAAAATTTTCGAAAAAGAGTAGGAAACCAATTCTTTGTCGGTTGCTCCGTGGAAATACCTAAACTAATAAATAAAATAATCTTTATTGTTCATTTTCGTGGTACAAATGGCGGGTTTATTGCCTGCAGGCAATTTCTACAGAGGCACTGACAAATAAAGCGAAATGTTGTCTTTTTAAAGATTTAAATGAAGATGTTTAAAATTTTTACAATTTTTTTTATTGTTCAACCGGATTTGGGTGCAGATGACAAAACCAATCAGAAACCTCGATTGGAGAACCATGTCTACACAATGCAATTGTGTCAAATCTAATCGGAAGAAGTGAGAAAGGTGTCCCAACGCTAACAAATTGGCTCTAGACTGGCTTAAGTGATCACTTTCGGTGTTCATGGACAACGTTCACCAATTCCACCATTCTCACTGTCACGATAGAAGCAACCATCTTTTTGGGATCTCATTTTTCAGATCTCATTCAGATCTTTTTCCGATTAGATTTTATTATCTTCTCATTCAGATCTTTTTCCGATTAGATTTTACACAATGTTGCATTGTGTAGACATGGTTCTCCAATCGAGGTTTCTGATTAAATGAAGATTCTGTGTTGTATAATTCAAACATAGGTTATTCTTTTTTCTATTCATCTTGTATCTTTTAGGAATGTTAAATATTACTAACAGATAGATACTAAGTATATAGGTATTGTTGCATACATAATATATTATTATCTAGGTAAGTAGGTACTACTTAAATGGTATCTTTTCCCGCGAGAACAGTTTACTTTACGCGTGGCGTCATGGCAAATAGATAGCTACTCTACTACTTACAATAATTATTATTATTAGTTGCAGAGTTGACCATTAACGATTAATATTTGTTAATCTGTGATTAAATTTCGACCCTGATAATTTTATTTTTAACTGTACCGTTTACTTCTTTAAAAAAACTTTTGTTAAATATTTGCATCTGTTACTTTTTTGGAAGGCGACCCCTAGCGATGTTTTATTTTATTTATTTATTCATTCTTTATTGTACTTATAATACAATACATACAATTGTATAAAAAAATGCATTAGAATAAGATATTATCAACAAACAAAGGGCGAGTTTATCGCAGAGGCGCGATCTCTTTCAACTATCCCAAAAAAAAACAACCAAAAGAAAAGTATGTTTTTTTTAAGATTTGGAACCATCGCCGGTCTTGACATTTTGAAAAAGCTGTTTGGAAACCTTTTACTTTTATATAGTTCCCGACTCTCTGAAATAAACTGCAACTTACTGCATACATTAAAAAATATCAACTTATCGTATAACGAAGTAAACTATTTCGTTATCGGATAAACTGTTAATTGTGTTAAAGTTTTGATTAACGGAAGTCAGCTCTGATTATTAGAATACCTACTCAATGTTGCCAGGTAGGTGAAACTTAAAACTGCTTACAAAGCACATTAGCGGCAGCCTAACCTCATATTCTTTATTATAATATTATATTTAATAATATGGCAACATCATTATTTTATCATTATACACACACACACACACACATCCACATAGCTGTAACCCTACACATAGATACATTTCTCTCTACCTATGTGAAAACCCAAACTGCTTATATTTCACTTTACATTTATTAGAGGGTAGATAAGGAAGAATTAAGTACCTAATACTACTTCTAGCTTTAAAATGAATAATTAATGATTTATATCCATGTACCTTAAAGGAGTATTTGCAAATTAGTATCTTATAAATTTAGCTTTTTGAATTAATAAGTTAGTAGGTGACTGAAAAGCTTCTAATTTTCTAAATATATTTAAATTAATTAAAGTCAAAGTTACTTACGGAAGTTGCCGTAATGCTATAGATAAATATAAAATCAAATTCAAGCTTAAACACCAAAGTTTTATTATTTTGTGAACATTGTGAAGCTTTATTACAATTTCCATATGGAGAGCTTGTAAAATTTTCAATCTATCTGCAATCCATATAGCATCTTCTATTTGTGGGATGGCTAGGGAATGTGCCAAAACAAGACATTGAGGAAAGGTGGCATAGTTTTCAACTGATTAATTGAAGATATGAAATGTTTTTAAAATAAGTAGGTAAGTCCTTTAATTAAAAAATAAATAAAAATATAATTCTTTAACAGGACACGTGAAAACATCGCGAAGTGTTTGTGTCGCAGTCATTTTGAAGAATCCGTCCGTTTACAAAACGGCGTCGACTATTTACAAACGGTTCACATATTATAAAATGACGAAAGCGTATTTAGGCATATTACAATATAATTTAGTCGACTTGTAATAGTTGGTCTCATGGCGTTGCCTATCAAAAACAAAATCTTAAGCGCATTCGTGTGGGCGCAATCCATTGCACGGGAGGTAGTAGTAAAATAACGGTTCTATTATCTATCATCTATTTTTTCCGTGCCATAAAAAATACATTATTAGTACAACACCTTATTGCCGTACCGAAAATAAGTATTATAAAATTTATGATTCATTAATATTTGGCATTGTTGCTAAAAATAGCACACGCATTCTTTATATTGATTGTATTTAAGAATGCATTTCTCAATAAAATTGTTTATATTCTTATAATCGTACAATTTTTTTTAATAAACAAACTATAAATAATAATAATAATTATAAGCGTAGTTGGAGAAATTTATTGTATAGGTATGAAGTTCTATTCGCATGTGGTTTTTAAAAAATTAACCATTGAGAAATTCAAATGTATTAAGTACCTGTCAAAATATATTAATATTAACATTTTGACCAAAATCTACAGAAAAACTGAAATAATCTTTAAATGTGATAGAACTGTCAAAATATATTCACAAAATCATCACATTACGGTACACCTGTCAAATATATCAAAAACACTATTTGATCCAAATCGGTTACAAAACTTATATAATTAATCGTCATTATCATGATTGAATTGCCAAACACATTTTTATAAAATCATAACTTCATAGTGGACCATAAAATATAAATATTAACATTTTGACCAAAATCTATCGAAAAACTGAAATAATCGTTAAATGTGATAGAACTGTCAAAATATATACATAAAATCATCACATCATGTTAGAGATGTCAAAAATATCAAAAAACACATTTTGATACAAATCGGTCACAAAACCCATATAATCGTGAAATAGAGATTGATCTGTCAAAATATAATAATAAAATCTAATGATTTTTTCATGGTAGACCTGTCAAAAATACCAAAAACACATTATAATTCAAATCGGTCATAAAACGCATATAATCGTCATCTCGTGATTGAACTGTCAAACACATTCATAAAATCATCACTTCAAAGTAGACCTGTCAAAAATATATAAACATTTTGATCAAAATCGGTCAAATGTATCACCTCTAGTCGCCAATTGGTTACGCCTAAAACTAGCAGGTCCATTTCCACCCCATCCATCCATCTCAACTTTGGCCTCCCGATACATCTTCTGCCACTGGGCTTTGAAGAGTATTCGTTTAATTTTTTTTAAAACAGAGGTTCCCAAACACTTTTCAAATTTTTGGTTCTGGTGGACACCCTCCATTTCTACCACCCGTCGCTAAATTTTCGAAATGACATAGGAATTACAAATATTTCTTAAAGAATATCTGGTACTTTTACCGAATATCCGATACTTAACTATGGATTCGTGGACCCCCGCTTAAGACTCGTGAACCCCCATTTTTTAGTCACGCCAACGCAGACCCCCGCCGAGTCTCCCGTGGACCACTTTGGGAATCACTGTTTTAAAGGATACATCCTCTGAAAAGCACCCTCCTTTACCCATAGATTTTATAGATCAATCAACATTTGTGTCATCCATAAGAACTGACACTGTTTAAAGGACACTAGAAAACATACAGCAAAGAGTGATGGGAGACCATTTTTTTACCGGGGACTCCACGGGATAAAGATTATATTATAAAACGGATAAATGTAGTTGAAAAAAAACTCTTTGAGGGTGAGCAGGGAGGTTGTATACTTACCATACTGTATGTAGAGCGGCTGCACTGCTTATACAGGGTTTAAAGTGTGTGGTTAATAGCAGTTGGTAGGTTAGGTTATGTTGGGTGATTTCCGCTCAATTAGATATCCTGTTTGTCCTATTTTTTCTGCATCCCGTTAACTTTAAACCAGTGCTGATGTTAGGTGTTTTATTGAAAATTTTAAATGGTTGTGTCAAGTTAGCTTTATGTAAACACGGCTTTGACTAAAAAATAATATTGTTATAGGCTGCAGATATTTTAGAAAAATTAAAATAATTAATTATACATCTTATACTAGAGCAATTATCTTATTAGTTCTCGTGAACAACATCGTATACACGAAGCTGTCATTGGAATTTATAAGACCTCTCTTATTTTATTTATAAGTATTGCACCCGATAAAGAATTGGTCTCCCACTCTTTAAGTTTTCGAGTGTCCTGTAAAAAAGAACTTACAAATAAATTAAGTTTAGAGCAGTGACGTGAATGGAACGAGTCCTGATTTCGTCTCTGATGTTTTTGAGAAAAACAAACTAAAAAAGATATATAATATGTAGATTTAAGACTACTTGTGGAAATCTCCAATTATAGGAATAGGGGATGAGAAAATGGTTATTCAGGATCCGCATTGAGTAAATTATCCTTAAGTAATGATACACACAACGAATGCACTGCTAAATAAACCATTAAAAGTATTCGGTTAGTCTGCTGGTTACTGTTTTTTTGGGATATGGAGGTAAACATAGATATAGGCAGAATAAAAATTATCATTTGCATCTTACAGCTGAATTTCACCTCTGCACATCGCCTTAATATTTAATTTGTTATTAACGCTATTAATGATGATGTGCAAAAAAAAACTCGCAAAAGGAATAATTGCTAATCCAACTATGACTTGAGTTATGACAACTAAGACTTGAGTAATGACAACTAAGACTTGAGTTATGACAACTAAGACTTGAGTTATGACAACTAAGACTTGAGTTAAGACAACTAAGACTTGAGTTAAGACAACTAAGACTTGAGTTATGATAACTAAGACTTGAGTTATGACAACTAAGAGTTGACTGAATGACGTCTTACTCATAAACAGATTAAAATATTATGCTAATGCTAAAATTGTTCTTTATAAATGCCAATTTATATTCTCAAAGATATTTTACATAAAATAAACTGTGAGACTATTATTACTACTACTATATCCCCCAAGTGTGGTAGCCAGCAGACTAAATCCACCAAATCTCCTTTACACGAGACTTGTCGCTATAAGGAGGATGAATAGTATGTATTGTTTGTTGTGTTCAATAAAGTTATTATTATAAATAAACATACCTACAAGCCGTCTTTTTTGTCAGCAAAATAATAAGTAAGATAATAATCATTCAAAAAGGGTGACATTCTTCATTGCTGTAATTAAGATCACACACGATCGTGATGTTTTACGAGCCTCTGCCATTTACAGGACATTCAAACTCTTAGAGAAAAGAGAAGGATAC
Organism: Athripsodes cinereus; assembly: GCA_947579605.1. Classification (NCBI taxonomy): domain Eukaryota; kingdom Metazoa; phylum Arthropoda; class Insecta; order Trichoptera; family Leptoceridae; genus Athripsodes; species Athripsodes cinereus. Next base: position 26,372,847 of record OX388316.1, read on the forward strand.
CTATTCTTTACCGAAAATTACTACTACTATACTATACCATCACGGCATATCCCACAAGTGGGGTAGCCAGCAGATCAGCTGCATGTAAGAAACATGCAAACTGTCCTCTTCGTGAATTACACGTTATTTTTATTGTCTATATCTACTTATTGTTTTGATACGACTCGTATTACTATTGGATATAACCGTAACTCACCCCTTGTGCCTCTCCGCCTCCCCTAGTCATGTACTATCACCCCCCCCCTTACTCTGCTTTACCCTTCTATATCTTCTATCTGCAGCTCGTGCGTGAAACTGAAGGAGTGAATGTGACTAGAGTATATTTTTTCTAATAGAATATTGTTGTACAAGTAATACGAAGAGGAGACGGTCTATAGAATAAAGAAACACCGTATCCACTATTTTTTTTAAATTTGAATCTGAATTTTTAATTACTTCAAAAGTATCCTTAATCTTTTTCACTGTAAATCATAATATATATTTGTGTCATGTACCTAAGTTGATCATATCGAAAGCAGAGGAGTTCGAATCTCGTATTTCTCAGCTGAAATCCGAAACTCTCTACATAGATTCCGATCATCTCATTATACGACTAATTTCCAAAATCTATCAAACAGAAGCTCATCTGTAATAAATGTCTTTATTTTTTGTTTGTAATTTAAATTTGTAAGTAAATCTATATAAATAAAAATGAGTTGACCATGTATGTATGTTCCCCCATAACTTGAGAACGGCTGAACCGAATTGGCTGATTCTTTTTTTGTTGTGTTTGCAGTTATCAGGAGACGGTTTGCATGAAAGAAATTTTTTGGAAAATCAAACGAAAATGTCGGAAATTTGAATTATATTTTTGTATGAAAGTGACGTTTGTATGACAGTTCCGCTGTCACGTGTTACCATAACGATTTTTTTAAAAAAGGTTTATGAAATTCACCACGGCGATGCCGGGTAGGAACATCTAGTATTGAATAAATAAATAAATGTCACTTAATCGCTACGTTCCTGACCATTTAGGCCACTCAATTAAAATGTTGCTTACTTCACTCTAAAATCCTACAGACGATACTGTATCGAGAGGTATGAGTAGACAAGAATTATGTTCCATCTACACATGCTGTTGTTTGTTTATAAAGGATAAAAAATTGTAGGAAATTGATATAGAAATATTTGTAGATTGTATCATTCAGTTTGCGAGCGTATTGAAAAATAATAATAGGCTTGTTTTGATACGGATACAAAGTAAACTCAACTGCCTCACAAATCGATATAATATTATTTGATAGATATGTAATACATAATATATAACGACAGATAGTAATATTATAGGTATATCTAGTTTATATATAATATTCATATTTAATACTGTTCTTGGAATGGCAAATAATTTAATTTGAGTTATACAAGTGCGTTTTTACTAACCATAGATTATATTTTTTAACGAAATTAAAAAACAAATGTTATTACTTACTTTCGAGTTTAGAATGACTGTAAAATGACTTATTGCTGATTCCGTACAGATAAAGTCCTTTTCAGACTAAATTCTATTAGTTACAATAAGTTACTATGGATATTACTAGAAACTTTTTTCCACGAAAATTTAAAGTGACATTTTCTTCTTCACGTAACCAGCCGTTAGAATAATTGAAAATTTATTGGGACTTTCGCAGAACGTATACCTGTATATGTGGATGATTTCTAATCGAATTTACGCTTGTACCAAATTTGCGTTTTCAAATGAACCGATCAAAACACTCGTGTACTCCGTAAAAGAAGAAACCCTGCTCTCTTTGAGCCCGTCGAGTAGAAATTGAATCTACATCATTCAAATTCCGGCTGACAACACTAGCAAATGTAGATCATAATACAAAATTTAAATCATAGAACTAAATTTAAACCATAGAACAATACAACGAGTTTAGATTTTTATCATTGTTAAAGATCTTTAGATAGTTTCATAGGAATATACAATCTAATCTAGTGGAAGATTGTGTCGTTATCAATGTACTTAATATTATTTGGAATCCATAAAATTTTTACGATTCCTTTATTCAAATTGTGCCATGATGGCCATTCAGCTCCGACGCGCCGTAAAATTGTGACATTATCATTGAAATTATTTAATCTTTCATCCCTTCCATGGGGCGTAATAAACATTCCATTGTTCGCTAGGGAGAGGGATCTCTACAGCATCAGTGAATATATTTTTTACTCATAATATTATCTACTACTACTACTGTACCATCACGGCATATCCCACAAGTGGGGTAGCCAACAGACTGGCATGGAATAACTGAACATGTAGATCGCCTTCTCCATATGTTTATAAAGAATAAGCCATTCAGGATAGCGGCATAAGTATCTCACCGCTAAATTCTAGATTATTAATATCTTTATGTTATTAAGAGTGAAATATTTAATTGAATTAAACTAAAACAAAATAAATTATAAAAACTTAAATACACATACAAAGGCATTACTTATTCACTTTAAAAGCTTCTTTTATTTCCATTCTTAAAAATACCTACAGGTAAGTAGATTTTGAAAATAAAAGTGACAAATATGTCACAGATAATAATAATTTTCATGAATAAATAATTCTCCTGTACAGCTATCCAGGTGTTTACTTGTTTGTCCTTTTATCCTCCCATCTTCTTATTTGTCTTGTCCAGGACTCCACGGGGACATTTCAAGCTTCACATAAACTTCAGAATATTAACTATAATTCATGTTTTTTTCTTATACTTCTCTGTTTTTTTATTCGAGTGATGTATGAATACCAGTTTTAGTCCCCTCTATCTTAAAAAAGGGACAATACAAATATAATAACCTTTCGTAACCCATGAACACCTTGCTGCAGGAGGCGAACTAGACTATAAGACATGGAAAACCCTGAACCGACTGAGATCTGGTTTGGGGAACTGCGGTGATAATAGAAAACGATAAGGTTTTCTACAGAGATGAATCCGGAGCATGTGACATTTGTGGGAGTGTCCGTTGTGACCTGTCGTATGCAGGCTACTTTTGACGCATCTCCAAGTGCTGTGCGCATTGCTCAGTTTAATTTATTTTTTAGGTTTCTACACGAATAATAAATAAATAAATATAAAAATGTATGGTCGAGGTCGACCAATTGACGAGTAATGCGCTTAACGCTATATTAAATTATTATTATTGGACAACATCAAAGTGTCGTTTACGTGCCAAAGCACCTCAAGAACACTGTTCATCAATTCTAGGATATTACATCCACGTCATATAAAGATTAAAATTAATAATATAAAACATTAAAACTCACAACATATTATTATTGTGGGAAAAGAGGATAATAAAATACCGTTGTGATTTGGAGGTAACGCGCTTAAATTTGAATTGAATCTGAATTCGATTCTCAACCTGAACAACAAAATAAAGAATCTCGTAATATTTTACATCTTCAACTCTGCCAACAACAAAGAGGTATGCCACCCAATCTGAATATCTTTAATTTTTGTGGCATGGGAAGGGTGACACTCATGTTTACTGCATTCGTATATTTTACTAGCCACTTCTGTAATTTGATGTCGGATACATTATATTAATACTCAAACATACAAGCGTATTATGTATATACAAATAATATGTAAATATTATTATAAACAACTTCATATATCGATATAATGGAGTTTTACAAAATCAACGTCGACTCAATCTATATAACTTCATATATTTTTTATAGTGTTTTATTACTTCTAGTGTCTCACAATAGTGACATAATTTGAATACTAAATTAATATTCCCTCCCCGTGTTCTCAAAAGAAACCTTGAAGAATGAACGAGCATCCTTCAGTATTCAAGAATATTTTAATTTCAAATAAACCTTGATCGAACAATTTTTTTAGAAACATACGTTAATACCTAAAGATAATCCAAAATAAATACTCAGTATTCAGCTCAGTACCTATTATGTATTATTTGAGTTTTTTTTAAATTTATTTATTTATTTGCAGGTAATTCACGGCACAAGCCCTTTACATGTTTGTGTAAAAGGCAGGTGTCCGAAAAACGTCATGAATAAATCATCTTGAATTTAATGATAAAATTATACCCATTCCGAATGTCTAAATTTTTATTGACACGGAGAGGATAACTTACATAATTATTATTTGTAATTACATTGACTAATTAGTCTACTGGCTACCCCATATATGTGATATCCTGTGTGGTATCTATCTCTATCTATCTATACCCTCACGCCAGTCCTGTCCCAGGAGGGGTAGGCAGAGAGAACGGAACGCCATATAGATCTATCCTTACAAACTTCTTTCGCTTCCTCCACATTCATCCAGTTTCTCATACATGTTCGCCGATTTCTGTTACTCAACACGCGTTCGTCCTTTAGGATTTGATCCACGTGCTCAAGCCACGTGGTTCTTGGACGTCCGCGCTTCCTCACACCTCCTCTTTCAGACAAATATATCCTGTTCGTCATTCTTCATCCTGTGTGGTATAGATAAGATAAACTACCTGCCTTCTACTAAAAGAAACTTCAAAAGTAAGATAATTAATTATAAGAGTGCTATTTTTATCCTGAACCTTTGGGATTATTTTTAAAATCATAGCAACGAACAATGAATGTTTTATTTAAGGGTTACCATTACAATAAAATATAATGTTCTCTTGCTGTGAGTTTCTTTATTCAAGCGTTTTATAAAATAGCAACAATAAAGAAATAATTAACAGTTTATCATGCAGATAGCATCTAAGGGGAAATGAAAAAATAACTAGAAGCAATCTCCCTTCGGTTATTTTTTTACGTAGTCGGGATATTTGCTTTAAGTATCAACTGTAGAGTTAATTTACGCTCTATTACCTCCAATAAACCTTAGAAGGGTACCTGCTTCCTGTTTCATAGAGGTGAAATGAATAAAGGTGTTGCCAGATACCGAATAACACACATGTAGAGAATTTTTATATCGGATATCGTCAGTGGATCCATGAAACCTGTCAATTAATTTTTTTTTCAAAAATAATATAAGTAGATATGAAATTTCGCGGACTTTCATGTTAAAACCAAACCGACATCTCGATTGGAAAATTTAGTATATTTAATTGGCGAATTGGTTCTAGGCTGGCTGAAATAATCACTATTGGTGTCCATAGACAATGTTGCCCACTGTCACGACAAAAAGTTCACCAATGGAGAAATATTAAATACAAACCATTTTAGGGATCTCGTATTTCAGATCTCGAAAGGATCGAGATCATCCATCAATTAAGTTAAATCCTTTATCGGCTACTAGTTCGACCAGCCAGCAACAAGTTTTTAGAATATTTACCTACTAATAAAAAAATCAAATAAATATTCTAAGCGTTGTACAGAGCCCCTAGACAAACACGCACTTGGCAATCGACTACAAACGAATTTTCGACAATAACCGCAACAATAACGCATAATTACACGGTACATGTACATAGGTAGATTGTTGAAAAGTTCGCCAGTAGTCGATCGCTAAGTACGGTTTGTCTACGGGCTCAGTAATTGTCAGTCCGCAGTCGGATACACAACATCTAAATATTCAGTTGTCTGTCATGATGTGTTGTTGTGTATCATGTTGTCTGTCATATTAACTAATAGTGAATTATTTATTCTCATACGGGAGAGCCCTGACAAAGAATTGGTATCCCACTCTTTTCTGTTAGTTTTCGAGTATCTTACTTTAAAGGCAGGAATTCGTTAACATCACATTTAAGATATTTGACATCTTTAATTCAGCAGTGATAAGATTGGAATATCACCCATTCTGAATGTCTTTAACGGAGAGGATGACTTGGATGTTTATTATATGTATTAAGTTTGAGTTTGAGTTCGTCGGTAGCCTGGAGGTAGAGTCTCGGCCTTGTGAACATGGGGTCCGTGGTTCGATACCAGGTGCCGGCAAACTCCCCTTTCACGACACAAGCTTTTAGTAGCTTACTGTGAAAGGTGTATAAGGTTGTATTTGGGTTTATAACAAAAACCCAGATATATCTTTTTTTTTTAAAAAAAGTCTGTGTGGCTACCTCACTTGTTGGAAAATGCCATGATGGTATGAATGAATGAAAAGAGTTTTTAGTTTAGACTGAATTTTGCTGGATATTGAGCCACTATCCGCTATTTGACCGAATAATAAATTAAAGCCGGATTATCTGTTATCAAATATCTGTTTCATCTCCAATATCTTTGTCTTGTTTGTACTTTTCAACCCTCTCACTACCAAATTAAATTGGTGAATCATAGAATTTTTACTTTGCATTTATTATAGTAAATTAATTAATGTATTTCATTATAGTATTTGGTGATTTTCTAATCATCGTTTTTGAGAGAGGCCCATGCGTTTATACAAGGATATCTGTAGTTTAAAGACACGTTACAAGCTATACGAAGTTGTTACTTATATTATTCATCATAACATAATTAAATAATAAACAAATATAGAAAAAATGTACAAACAAAACAGGTGTTTAAACATGGATATCACTGCCGAAAAATAAAAACCATGTTTGAAAATAAATGACTCATCAATCAATGACAAAATACTTATAAATTCGAACTTATAAAAACACCCTTTCTAAATAATTCCCTCATAAACTATAAACTCTTTTCTAATCAGGTGAGTTTGAATAAATAAATAAGAAAAATTTAATATTTCGACCACAAACGAGAGGAAAAAAATAGCAACTCCCACAATTAATAATTCAGGAGCAACCTAAGACCCCCAAACACCCAAAAAATCCAAAGAACACCAAAGTATTCAAGAGTCGAACCGAGCTGCGACATAAGCAAATCAAACAGCAAAGAACAGATGTACATTAAATTACTATTATTATTATTATTAAAGAATAAATAGTACCCAAAAACAAATTAAATAAAATGAAAATAAAAGCATGAAAAAAATAACAGACATTTCCCAAATTATTTTAAAGAGATAATAATAGAAAAGAAGAAAATTCATATTTCTTGGCCGCACTGGTAACTAGAAGGTTAAAATATACCTACGTACTAAAGTAATAAGCAAAAAACTGAAAATATACTTTAAAATATACAAAGTTATATAACTATTAACTCTGTATAACGTATATGTATATGAAATAAATATACATTCACTCACAAACCTTTGTGAACTGTTAAGCCTTTTAGAAAGAAATCCTTGCTTGAGTGCTCCTTCGGTATATTTTATTTTATATCACATGGTTAAATGAACTAAACATATAAAGATTCAACAATCTATTTTTCATTTTGTGTATTTATATCCAATGAAACACTTCAGACATTACATACACATATTTACAAACCACAATAACCATACAAAAAGCAGCAATACATTGCCCAATTTATAAATGTATACAAGTAAATCAATAAATTTCAATAGCCAATAAGGTTGTCAAATATAATAAGAATAAGAAAAGAACAGACTAACAAAAAGGATATTTTAATTTTTTAAAGATACTTTGCCCTACATCGAATGAAAACAAGTTTATTTGATTTACGGAAAAGCACCCGATTTCAAGTGAATCATGACATCCCATCCATAAAGAGCAATTAATATAAAATAGGATTTCTTCCATTTAGTTGTTTCTCTATACGTTATCATTCTTGGAGGAGGTTGATTTCTGTCCTGTAATCTCGAGAGGAACGTTGAAGTGTGTTAGAAGAAGAAAATTATACAAATATATAGCTTCATAGTGAAATGATTCCTGTAAAAAGTTGGGTACATGGGTAACTACTTTCCTTTGTACCGACGAAGTACATTGCTGAGACTGTCGCTAACGGGGTGCAATTCCTCATCAATCTTATGTTGATACTACATAAATTATTTACACAATACTTATTTCGAAAGGAGAATTATTGTATTCCGTGGAGCACCCGGCAAAAAAATTGGTCTCCTACTTCTTTCTGTAAGTTTTTGAGTGTCCTGAAAAAGGTAGGGGTTTGAAAAAATAAAAACATTAATCTTAATCTTATATTCAGCAATTAGATTGCTACCCATCAGGATTCAGGAATTTCTTAATTTTTTGTTGGCACAGAGATAGAGGGTAATTTTTCCCGGATTATTTTCGTTCCTAGGAAACGGGAAATTCAAAATGAATTTCCCGGGATTCCCGGCAATCCCGTATATACATATTTATTACGCCAATACAATAATATAACTTTTCGATTTTTGAAGAGAAAACTATGAAAGTTCATTTTATAATTTAGATAATAAAAATATATAAAATAAAAATACTGTTTATTTTCAATTGAAATTTCAGTTTTCCAAGAGTAAGTTAATAGACTACCTTAACACCGACACAGTGAATAAATAGTGTTTTTATTTCATATATTTTTAGTATCTTAACTATATAATTATTATTCTTGTTACCCAATGGTGGAGTAAAACAACAGCGAGGTTCGAACCCTTGACCTGGAGATGTTACGATGGAATAGATAATTAGAAAAAGCTTTTCCCTGATTGTCGCATCGTGTGCCTGATATTTTTTACAAGTCCCTTTGCGACACAAAGTTCTTACCTTTACTCCTTCAGGTGCCATTATGTTGGCGCGCGGTACTAAACATTTTTTTTCAGCCAAGTGAATCGAGCGGAAAAGGTGTCGTTTATATTTTTATGGCGTCCGAGCTGAATGAGGGTTGCTACACTGCCAGCAAGTAGTTACTTTAAAGTATACTTTTTTTATTTATTGTATATGGCAAGTCTAAGCTTTTTCGCTCCCAAAGAAACTAGCTTTGAAGGATAGGAATTGAGATTTTGATGAAATAATTTACCTTTTAAAATTATTCCGACCGGAGTCATTTTAGAGACGTTTTTCTATTTACAGTATCTTACTATTTCTTCTCGAATTCATTACCTTTTTTTATCATGTCAGCAATCGAGACACAGATATGTGCCTTTTGTGGCTGTTTTATAATACCTTTAAAACTTATTTACAACGACTTTTCAAATAACATTTCCCAAAATGTGGACATACTTCACATAACATAGGTGAATTTGTAGGGAAAGTGGAAACACTATTGTAAATTTTAGTTTTCTCTGGGATTGCATTGACCGAAAGTTGTAATGGTCCAGTAGAATATGGTGTCATTTTAATAATAATAATTTATTTGTTAGATAAAACTGAGTAAGGATATTATATCAGAACTAAGACATCACACAATTTGTCTGTGAGGAAGGAGAATTTGAGAGAACTGTAAATATATTAATTACTTTTTTCACTTAATTAAAAAAATGAATCTCTTGCTATGAATAGGTATCCCAGTCTTTTTAATAAGTTTTCGAGTGTCCTGCATAAAAAGAAAAAAAAACTTCTTCAGTCAAGAGTTTAGAAACTAAAATTTTGTATATGACGAAAGATTTTTTTTTCAGCCTAAGTAAATTTTCATCTTCGTAAATAAATAAAAAAAATCTCAAAACAATCCGCATTGAAGAAATTGAAATATTTCCTTGATTCAAGGCAATATTCTTAATACAAGACAATATTCTCTTGAATTGTTTTATACAATTAAACTTATTGGATTGAGAAAATAAAATCAACTTGTTTTTTCTATGTGCTAATGGCAGGTAAACGTAAAAAAAAACATAAATCTACTACTACATAATCGCGACATATTCCATAAATAGGGTAGCTAGCAGAACAGCTGCATGTAATACACATGTAAATTTTGCTCCCCGTGCCAAACATAAAATTAAGACATACCTCACAAAATGAATGTCTTAATTTTTTAATTGACACAGAAAGGACAAGTTGCATTTTTATAACATGTTGTTGGCCTGTTGGCTTTACTACTTGCGGGATGTGCCGTGAATGGTATTATTACCATGGTATGGTTCCATTACGGCATATTATATATATCTTAATTTTTCTTTGTGTTTTGTCCGCATCATAATAATATATTGTCATGCCATCACTATACCGCACGATGAAAATTTAAATAAAGCTGAGCAAGATAAGATAATAAAATATCTTGATCTTGCTCACGAAATCAAAGATATGTGGAGAACACCTACCACAATCATCGTGCCTATAGTGCTGTCTGTGAATGGTTTAATACCTAAGAGTCTGTCAAGCAATCTCAGAAAACTGGGAGTACCTAGATGACAGGCTCAAATACAGCACGCAGAAGGCCGTACTTCTATCGTCCACCAAGATAGTAAGAAGGTTTTTGTCCCTGTAGCTCTGTAAGTGATCTCCCATGATTGTACTATTTCATAGAACATCGTGGAAGAATCAACTCGAATAATGTTGGGGTTCTACATTTGAATATACCTAAATTTATTTTAATATTTTATGGTTTTTGTTATTTAATGTTATATATTTAAAATTTATTGTTAATCTTATATTGTGTTCAAAATGTAGAATCTAATATTGTTTTGTTTAATAAATGAGGTATGAGATAATATTGTCATGCATCTGGTTGGTTATAATAAATTGCCTACAGACATGCATCAATCATCCGTCACTTTTTATATAATAATTATTATTTTATTTACAATAGTTTAATATCATATCTAATCTTCCTTAGCAGGTACGTAATAATATGATATCTAACTTTATCAATATTTCTGTCATTCAAAAAATGAAAACATTAAAACAAATCTATCGAATATAATACTATCCGTATTACTGAAAATAACATACATAAAGCCTATCAAAGATTTCCATATTTACGTTTAATTTCTTCTACGGGATCAACTCTTTCCTCACATCCCCTTTCCACCTCTTCACCCTATCGTCTAGTCTCACCCTCCTCTCTGAATATATTATTATTATTACTTCTGATGAAAATATTGTATTCAACGTATTGAGTCGACAGAATTCAACAAATAATATTACATACTGTTGTAAAGTATTGACAAAATATTTCAAAATAAATTTCATATCTTGAACAAACTATCTTGCTCACAACGAATGTATCCGTTGTGAATAAGATAGGTAGATATCTGGATAGAGCAAATCGATACGATTAAAATTTATGCTAAAAATGTATAAAGTGAAATAATGGAATTTCAGTTTCAATTTCAATAAATTTTCCTTCAGGAAAATGTGAATTTCGATCTGAATAGAGGAATCAGCCTTCTCTATTCATAGCGTCTTTGCGCCTGGCCCATCGGAATCCTTGTGGATGAAAGAACAGTGCTCCCTTTGCCCAAATATCATTGGACATTCTTAAGATGGCCCAACCGGGACTATCGTCTCTCCTGTAGTAACTGTACTTCAGATATTTGCTGAGTGCTCAGTATTATAATTGTGATATGCTCATACCACCTGACATCCAACATCCTTCTAAGACACTTTCATATTTTCAAAATTCATTACATTGTGTTTTTGAGCCTTGGTTAATAAGTATCGAGATTGAGTCCAGACGCCCTCTACTATTGTATGTTTTTTTATCTTAACCAACCCGATTCTGAATATTATTATTTTATCTTCAACCGTGTTGTTTCTAGTTCAATACTTCTATAATAAATTTGAATAGTTTTGTCTGTGCGACATGACGAGAAAATTCTTGTATTGAATCGAGTGTGCCTGTCTTTCTTGTCTGATGACGTCTGTCAGGAATGTCATGTGTGTCAGGTGTCATAAGAGATGGATAGAATGCCGAGAGGTTCGAATTGAGAATACATAATATATTTCTAGAACATAATATTATCTATAATATAAGAGTTTATTCAATAAGCTTTACATTACAGTCTATTGAGTTTCGTTTACCCTCTTTTGAAGCATAGGTATTGATTATTTACAATATTTGGTATATTAATTTACCCAATAGAAAGATTAAGTCTTAAGATGCGATGTTTTATGAATTCCTGCCTCTAAATAATAATAATAAATCTTTACTGACAGCACATAATACCATGTTTACACAAACTACATTCAAATATTCAAATCTTTTTTTATTTAAGTAAAATTTACAACTTAATATTACATACACACCTTATTACTAAAAAAATTGTTTTTTTTACATATTTGACCCTCAAAATTGAGCAGTGCTCGTGCTTTGAGGGTTTAAACATAATTCATACAATTTACATAACACAATAGCGCTTACCAAATAATAATAAAAACAAACATATATCTACAATACAAATAGTAACCAAATACAGTTTCTTAACAAAACTCAACAACAGAGCAGTTGAACAGCTATTTAAAAATATCTTTCTGATTCATACTTAGATTTTTTGCTCAGCTTATTGTACCACACAACACCCAAATGAGTATAGTGGTGATGTCCAGCAGATGTTTTTCTGGGAGATACCTTAATTAGGCCTCCCAGTCTTGGACACGCACTAATGAATAAAAACAGTGTTCTGTGAAATGGCGGACTTGTTGCAGAGCAAAATCTTCCAGCTAACCTCTTACATGAAATGAAACTCGAAAACTTACAAAAAAAGAGTGAGAAACCTGTTCTTTATCGGAGACTCCACGATTTAAAGTTTTCTTCCCTTTTATTTCTCTTCAGACTTAATTTTAACAAATTTCATACTGATATTGAATAATTTAACCCTCATATTTGACGTTCCTCCTTTTTCACATTTTTCTGAGCACCTATAAAGATGTATCATCATCTCCATGTTCCAAATGGAAGAAGAAGTATTGAATAAAGGTATCATAATCATGGAAAAATTTGAACGACCAAACATTCAATAAACAAACTTACCTAACGTGAATTTTACATAACTATCTCTCGTAAGCGTTTTCAAATCATAAATCTGTATAAAACTGATCGAAAACTAACAAGGCTGGCTTCCAACCTTCATCCATCAGTTGTAATATGTTCCTCCATCAACTGAAAAGGTCCTGAAGGTTATAGAGAGTAGAGGGTGTCCTCTGCCTCCTTCTCTGCCTCCTCCGTATAAGAAGGAGTCACAACATCTTAATAAGGTTTTAGGGGTCCGCAGCCTCACACCAGAAAAGAAACCAATTTATTTTTTGCCCAAGAGGTTGACCTCCGTGTTGTAAGATTTAGTAGATGAGGGTTACAGTCATCTTGGTGTGATGTCGGTGTTGTTATGCTGCTTCAATAGAATTAAGTAATGTTGGAAATGTTATTTAAATCACATTCACAATGTAAATTCCTTCATAATGTAACAGACTTATCTCATCAATTAGAAACATTTTCCGAGTTCAAAAAAGCTTGTGTGCTTATTGTATGCACTCATTACACTTGTTACTCTATTTGTTGGAGATAACATGATAGCGAAGTAGTTGTTAATACTTTGAAATGAAATTAGTATAAAAAGGTATGAAAGATGTAAATAATTTGTTCTTCTTTCATTTTCAACTAAACCTTTGACATTATGTTTCCATCTCTACGTGCTGAGCGTTTTTGCACAGTACTGGAAATCAGTTTGATTGGTTTTTTTCTGGGCATCGACACGATAAATAAATACTTGTAAATTGCAAATTGTATAAATTATCGTTGCTATCAATTTAATTCCCTAATGACATGTGATATTATTTTCTCAGTGCGAAAGTAGATGTTGAAAAAGGAAGAAAAATGTCAAAAATGGCATAAATGTATTTGAACGATTGTGCAGTGTTAAGTTGGCTAAATATAAATGGAACCATCAACGCACAGTAATCAAAAAACAAGAAAAACTATCAAAATCAATTTTTTAAATTCCAAATCTATGTACTTTCTCTAGATCTCTGTCCATTACTTATTCTAGGACTCCTGACTACTCCAAACCACGTCATTCAACACACATTATATTTGCTATTTGTTCTTGCTAATTTCTTTTGGGACAGCCCACCGATGTTCTTTCCTTTCCTACAGCTTTCTAGCTTTCCGCTTAAGCAAATCTCAAAAACAATATGCATTGTTGAAATATATTGTTGTATTACATAACACATAACATAACACGTATAGACAATTCACACAGACCGAGCCAGTCCCAAACTAAGATATGAATCTTGTATTATGGGTACTAACACGGCGATACACATATACAATGCACTAAACACATATACATGTAACACCCAGACCCAGGACAATCTGAAAAAGGTCATTCTTCATTTTGCCCTGGCCGGGAATCGAACCCGGGACCTCGTGACTCAATAAGTGCGTTAGCCTCCGCGCCACACCGCGCCACTATACTTGGTACATTTAGAAATGTGATTATTCCTTTTCCGATCCAAACCGATCCACCCTTTTGATATTTATGGTGTGTGATGGTATGTTATAGAATAGGTACCTACCCCACTGCAATAAATATAGTTACGCGTACGTAGTTACAAACACCGTAAAATAACTCGGAAACTTAATCCACAACAATTTATATCATGTCCCTTCTTCTATCTATATAGATACTTACCTACTTCTTGGTAATTTTTACTATCTCACTTTCAGTCTAACAGCCTGTCTAGGTCAACAACCCTAACACCATTTCATACTTGAGACAAATTAAATTTGCACGAGTTGATTAACTTCGTCTACAAGATATTTCGGAGACTCTCTTCTTCTTCTTCTGGATCCGCAATGACGGCAGTGTTGCCAATAACTCTTCGTGCTAACGGAAGCAGGTTTTTTCTTGTTACATAATGTTTTGATAAAATCTTGTTAACCTCAGTTGTAAATAGGCCTGCCACCCCTTCGGCATCGACTTGGAGTCAACGGGTTCAAATGGTGGTTAAAATCGTATATATCTCCAAATCAGTCGACATGGTGAAGTCGGAGTCACTTTCTGCCAAGAATTTTTAAAATTTTGATAGAAAAACAGTTTATTTCGTTAAAATACCCATTTTAATAATTATTAAATTTTCAACTGTTAAGTTATAGGTAAAATTATTTTTGTTTGACAGCCGACAACATGCAAGATAAATTAATGATGATTTGATGATGCAAGGAAGAAAGAAGATACAATATGTCCAAGATGTAAATTAGTGTCCATGGTTTAAAAGGGAGGTCATGTCCAGGAATTTATCCAAAGTGGATGAAGAAGAAAAATAATAAAAAGAGTCTAATTTTTCTGTCAAAAATAATATCAACAAAAAACGGCAATGTATTATTTTCGTTAAAAATGGAAAACGCAATTAATTAAAAATCTTTAGACTGCTTAAAATATGTATACTATATTTTGTTATATTTATTTTCATTATTTCGGAACGACGTGCGTGTAATCCTTTAGAGGGATTGACGTTTCATTTTCTCTCATCTCTTCTTTTGTTCCTAAACTTTGAGGTAAGCCTTAATTTCCCTTTTTCCTTTCTTTTTCACCCAAAATATTACGTAAAACAAAAATGACGTTAAGTTGTATACAAGAAAGGTATAGGACAGGAATGGTGAACCTTTTTGAGCCTGAGTGCCAAACAATTTTTTTTTCAATAGACTCAATAGTAATTATGGAAATAATAATGCATCAAATATTTGTGTAACCTCAAATTTATACTATACTATACCCTCACGCCGTGTCCCAAGTGGGGTAGGCAGAGAGAACGGAACGCCAAACAGATCTATCTTTACACACTTCCTTCGCTTCCTCCACATTCATACAGTTCCTCATACACGCACGTCGTTTCCTCTTACTCAACACGCGGCCGTCCTTGAGAATTTGATCCACGTGATCAAGCCACGTGGTTCTCGGACGCCCGCGTTTCCTCACACCCTTTCTTTCAGATAAGTATATCCTCTTTGTCATTCTTTCCTTTTTCATTTAATTTTAATTTAAAAAAGCATTAAAAAATGGGAAAAAATTAAGTACTTATTATTGGCAAAATAAAAGAAATAAATAAAAAATAGACTTATTAAAAAATGTAGAACCCTCAAAACTTCATTATTAGTTAGGTTTTTGTTGTTAGATACCGGTGCTGCTGAGAGATAGTCAGACGGTCACTAGCTTCAGAGGCAAATTAAAAACTGAACTCTTCACTGGCGCCCTTGAGACGGTCTAGGGACTTTAAAACGGCGTCATAAATAAAATAAAATCATCCAAAATCATCATCATTTGCCAAATGTTTTTATATCGGGTTCACTGCTACACTGGCTGAGAGTCCCAGAGAGAGTGGAGTTCAAACTGTGCCTCACGGTCCACAAAGCCTTGAACGGCACGGCACCTCAATGCCTCGCTGAACTCTGTCCTCTCGATGAAACTCCGAGGCGACCACTGCGATCAGCTTCCACCGCTGTCAACAAACTTGTGGAGTCCAACAGGGCAAACACTTCCAAATTCGTAGAGAGGAGCTTTAGCGTTGCGGGGTCAACCGCCTGGAATCGATTGCCAGCGGACTTAAGACAGAACCAATCCACTGCAACATTCAGGAGTAAGCTGAAAACACTGCTTTTCAAGAAAAGCCATGGCGCCCTTGAGATGGTCACGGATCATTAAACGGCGCCAAATACAAATTATCTTTATTATTATTATTATATAGCTGGTAGCTTTTAATAGAATATAAGCAGTAGTATTTACTTTCGTCTGTAAGTCTACTTCTGATGTCTGCTTTAATAAAGTTCATTGAAGAAAATAATAATCCACAGGAATAAGTCAACGATCAAATTGTTAAAATGTCCATTGTTATTTTTTTCCATTTAAAATTCACCTCGTGGGACTAGCACCGTGCGGGAAGTATTGAACAATGCGACCTATTTATACATGAATGTCGTCATATCTTTCGTTTCCGTTGTTTGAAAAACTATTGATGAACGCAGAAAATACACATGGCTATTTAAATATTTAAAAAAAAAAATTATGTTAATTCTACAACTATTATGTTTTTTTTGTATAATCACTTTTATTCTTTTCTCGTCATTCGCGTGTCATGCAAAATCGTCTCGCGTTTCATAGGTTCGCCATTCCTGGTATAGGATATATATATACAATACATATACAGGAAGGTGCCTTTATTGTTCTTTAAATTTTATTTCCGAGTTTTACCTTTTTGGATTTTATCGTAAGTCTGAAAATGTTTAGTGAAAAACTTTTTTGTATTTTAATGTTTAAAGATAAACTTAAATATGCCATTGTATTACTGCAAAAAGGTAACAGTCCTTCTCAGAATTATCCCGTGTTTTATTTTAAGAAAATGTTACGACGAATGGATGAATGGTTAATTGGAAAAAAAAAATCAAAAAAGGCAGGAAGAAGATGATCTTTAACAACAAACAATATTAGAACAGAATAAGTGTCTTTCTCTTTTCTGTAAATTTTCTAGTATCCTATTAAAAGCAGGTGTTCTTGTAACCTCGTGTAGGTATAAGACAATTAACATCTGTAATTCAGAGACAAGGCATGTCCTTTAAAGGGCGTTTATTTGTAAAACCTCATCCATTTTGAACGTGTTAAACTTATAAAGGCTCTGAAAGGACGATCTGTATCCTGATTACTTGTAGTTGATCCGTTGACTGACCCACTTGTAAGATATGCCGTGATGATATCAACTCTATAGCTGAACATGTCGAAAATTTTGATTCAATTGGTTTTTACCAATCACACAATCAATGTTCGTCGGTAGCCTGGAGGTAGAGTCTCGGCCTTCAGAACATGGGGTCCGTGGTTCGATCCCAGGTACCGGCAAACTCCCTTTTCACGGCACAAGCTTTTAGCTTAGTGTGAAAGGTGTATAAGGTTGTATTTGGGTTTATAACAAACCCAGATATATCTTTTTAAAAAAAAAAAAATGACACTCTTCAAATCCACAAACAAAATACTATAAAAATAAAAGGTTTTTTAATAAACTAAATATTTGGTTATGGAAAAAAATTAATACACTTACATATTTTCAATTCTACAAATATTTATTTCAAATTGTTTAACTACCTATTGAACGAAACAAATACAACGTGTGTCTTCAACAGCGCGATTATTACATACCTAATAAAGGTATAATATTAATTAATCAAACACTGTTTTATTCCACCATGAGATTGTTTTAATTATTAGAACGTCTTCAACTACAATGTAGTCATCATCAGTAATAACCTAATAACACAATACTAAATCTAAAATTAATTTAAATATTTTCTTTTTTAATGTATTTCCACAAAGTTACACTTGAAAATATAGAATATTTATACCTTATAAATTTCACTTTCAGTTGTATTTTTAAAGCATGATATAAATATACGAAAATTACAAAAATGGCGATTTCTCGAATATATGACATTTCTACTTGGTGAGTTGTGGAGCTAGACAGTTGATATTGTAGTAGTAAAACGCTACGAATAAGATACTAATGATAACCAATTCAGCGGTGAAATATACCACCCATTGTGAATGTGAGCCGTGGAGCACCCGGCAAAGAATTGGTCTCTCACTCTTGTCCGTAAGTTTTCGGGTGTCCTGTAAAAGGCAGGTGTTCGAAAAAATAAAAACATTTTGCATCTCAAATTGAGCGATGAGGTTTGCCACCCGTCCTGAATGTCTTGATTTTTGTTGGCACAGAGAAGACGGCTTGCATGTTTATAAGATGCAGCTGGTCTGCTGGCTACCCCACTTGTGGGATATGCCGCGATGGTATAGTAGTAGTAGTAGTTGCTACGAATGTTTTATTTTTTCTTCAGGTTCAAAATATACCTACGCAGTTAGTCTTCTAGCTATCTCAATATTGGAAAATATACTGATGATATACATAAAGTGCTTAAAAACTGGTAAAAAAATAATGATTTAAATAGGTTATACAACATTGAGCAAATCATTTTATAAATTACTAATCATATAATCGAGCGAGTGTCTAATGAGGTAAGTTGATTAGTTTATTGAGTTTGAGCAGCAGAAACCGCCCACTTCCCAGTAACGCTAACGCTAAAGGCGAGTAAGGAGATAAGGGGGTTCGGGAGGGTCCCTCTGTCCCTGGATGATGATGGGAGTTCGCGAATTATCACACAGAATTATGGCAAAATATCATGGAGGAGTTACACTTTATTTCAAATATTTTATTACATTTGATTTTATTTATTTATAATAATACATACGGCTTACGCCTTTAATACACAGTAACAACAAATAATTGCACAACACCACCATCGTATCAAATTACAATTCAAAACAAAAATAAAACATACTGTATCACATCAAATCATAGAATAGAATTACAACATATTGCAATACATCAAACTATAAAACAAATACAAAACAAACTGCATCATATCAAACCATAAAACATAATTTTAACATATTGCATCACATCAAATTATAAAAATAAAAATAAAACACACCGTGTCACCTCAAATCATAGAATAAAATTACAATTACAATTATGAGGTTAGAGTGTCAAAAATAATATGACTGAAAACATTCAGGACTTGTTCAAGATAGAAGCTAATGATAGTGGCAGATAAGTGAAAATGTGAGTTTACATTGCAGCTAATATTCCAATATCGAAGATGCAGAAAATGGAGTCATGCTTTTCAAAGTTTTACGCAAACAATCACTATTCAAATGTTCACTGTCACTCAGCAGCGAAAGTCGAGGCTTTTCAGCTTAAAAAAATCAAATGATAAAATTACGCTCAGTTATTAATCTATTCACTTTCTATTTCGCGTGCATCGTCTAAGTGAATTCGACGCGATGTAGGCAGAAGCAGTGATATGTTACAACTAGATTCGCAATGTCATACAAATATTCTCTAAAAATGTGTACCCACCCGTCGAGGTACAATACCTGAGTAATATATATTCATCTCTTTTCTTATGTATATATTCATCTCTTTCTACCGGCCTTTGACGTCTGTAGTAATCCCCATTCTCATATTGTCTATCTCTTGTTATCTACAAACAATTTATATGTGTGTCGCTTTTTTTCAAACTAAAAATTGCGGCACCAAGGTCCGCAACGAGATTTTATTGATGGTACATGTTTGAGATTCATATTGCAAATCTAGGTATAACATATCACTGGGCAGAAGTATCAAACAAACCTCGCTACATGCAGTAGATATGTGCTACATCATTTGTTTCAGTATGTGTATTGTTTCTTATGAGGCTTATTTTTTTTGTTTATAAAAATATTTCAAATATCTGATTTTTTACGAAATAAAGAATTTAATAAATGTCACAAGAATATTAATGAGTACCTACATCAATTTCTGATACATTCTTGAGGCTATGTCACATAATTATTCAAAGTCATCTTTACGAAATATTGTTTGTGGTCTTCATCCGTAGTGATTGTTGCTAACGTCAAAATTTGTCATGGTTTGTATATTATCGTAAATTTGTTTTTGAATTTGTTCTTTTGTTTTACTTTTGTTTTTATGATGTATAAAGTGTTATGTATTCCGTAAAATATGGAGGTATTCTTATTTTTTATTGTAATAATTTTGTTAATGGCTCTAAGCCGTATGATGTTAAAATAAATAAATAATACACCCTTAATACTCATGTAATCGTTGAAGACGGCTATTCTCAGCTACCGCGGTATTGGCATGCATTTATTTTTTATCACTGTCACTTATCGTATAGTAGGGTTAAGATCAAGATTGTATTAAGATCGTGTCATGAGTATTACTGCTGCATTGAATTCATTTTATGTTGATGTGGTTCCTCCAGGAGTATCGAGTATTGAATTAGAGCAAGCAAGATTTCCCCGTTTGTAAAGGTAGCCTGGTAGCTATATATATTATAATTCTCTCTCCCTCATCACGGTGTGACGTCAGTAATTGGGTTTGTCACAATATTATCAAGCTGAAGAGATCTCAGACAGATTGCTACATCACGACACGTATTCAGATACCTACATTAATAATAATATTCAGAATCACTTCAGGAAGTATGATATTTGTCAACTAACACAGTAAGTTTATTGCTAGTATATTAAATGTAGTAAAGTTAGCTACATTAGAACTCCATAGTGTCTTGAATTTTGACACTTCTCTTGTATGTGCTCGGTTGCCACCCTAGAATCGACTTACTTCTAGGTACTATACATGTAAAAAAAAACATTTATTTATTTATTGCTACCACTAAACTTTTGGATGCTGCGAGAGAAGGCATAAGAATGGTGAACTGTCCTAAAAGAAACTGACAAGAACAAATGTCCAACACGTATCTGTGAAATCTTAGTTTGGAGTGGTAAGAGGCATGGATGAATCCAGTAATATCTCTTTTAGAGCAGCTTAGAGAATTGTTATAGGAATTGATAATATTTTACAATATCCTCCTTTTTGATAAATAATATTTTGACAGCTCAAATTCTAGAGAGGTGGATGGGGGGACAGCTTCCCATTTCAATGACAATTGTCAATACTTTTACCGATATTTCATATGCACAACCAACAGATTGTGTAAACTCCAATAATCTGACGGTTGTGCAGGTGAAGTGTCCGTTGAGTAGGTAATATTGGCATTGTAGTTAATTTGTTATTTTTAAGACATTTATTTGATAGTTTTCCTCTTTGAAAATTTATTTTCATTCGCTTTGTAATGCATTATTTTTGCATATACAAATACTTATAGAAATAACATAACATGCATAGACAATCCACACATATCGAGCTAATCCCAAACTAAGGTATGAATCTTGTATTATGGGTACTTACACTACTAACACGCTGATACACTTATAATACAATGCACTTAACAGATCTCCTCATGTAACACCCCGACCCAGAAATATTCAAAAAGGTTTATTCTTCATTTTTGCTCTGGCCGGGAATTGAAACCGGGACCTCGTGAATTTTGATTACCTCTTGTAAAAGAACGTTACCTCCGCGCCACAGCGACCGACAATATTGTGATTACTTTTAAAAATATATTTTCGTATACTTCCAATAAAAGCCATCGGTGTTCAATAATTTAAAAATCAAATGAAATAAAATTCGATGTTGTTTTTTTTATCACAATATTTCTCTGATACAGATTTCCGCTTGGATCAGGGTAGTATGTAGATATCAGGAGGCGGTGGTAGATGGGTGGGTAGATGAGTTACTCAGGTGGATATAACTTCATTATCCAACTTAGACTTGACTTGAGATTATCATTAACAACATCACCATCTTCATCATGATCAGAAGGGAGCTCAATTCAATTTGCTATCCACAGTACAGTACAGTAGATACACCAACTCTGCTAATGGATTCTTGTTTTTTTTTTAATGATATTATTATTTCTATCAATTTAAACCTGGATTAAATTCAAAAGTTAGTTGCAGAATTGCTCTTAACATAATCTAAGTACGATCTTTATCTTGTCTTGATCTTAATTCTACAATGCGCGAAG
The DNA here is from genome assembly GCA_947579605.1 of Athripsodes cinereus. NCBI lineage: Eukaryota > Metazoa > Arthropoda > Insecta > Trichoptera > Leptoceridae > Athripsodes > Athripsodes cinereus. The sequence goes on from OX388316.1 coordinate 26,395,009, forward strand.
TGACCATAGTCAAAAATACGCGCATGTCAATAATTATCGCGGTAGCTGAGAAGAGTCTTTTTCAACATTTACAGGAGTGTTATGTGTTATACATAATTCTACTTTCTACTTTCTAAATGTAAGCATATTGCTTTCTCTTTGCTTTAGTTATTTTCAGACTTTTTTTCGCTTTATATTGCCAATGTTTCAAATACGTTTGCCCAACATAATTTTTTCTTGTAGAGAGATAGTGCTGTTTGCATTTGTACGGCTCATATGTAAATTTTTGTCTCTGATTATGGATCTTTTGATATGTTCTTTTTTTTAATGTACAAAAAAGCTTATTATTAATAGCTGTTAACAAATGAATAAATAAATAAATGAATGAATAAATAAATAAATAAATATAAAATTCTCGTGTCACGGTGTTTGTTATCATACTCCTCCGAAACGGCTAAATCGATTTTGATGAAATTTCGTGTGCTTATCGAGTAAGTCTGAGAATCGGCCAACATCTACATATTTTTCATACCCCTAAAAGTTAAGGGTGATCCACCCCGAACTTTTATTTTTAAAATTTTGGACAAATTTTCTTATTTTAATTTTTTATGATGAGACATTAAAAAAATACCTACAATCCTAAATTTTCACTGTTCTACCATCAACCCCTATTTTAAAATAGCGATATAAGTCATCTAGAAATATTGTACATGGCAACACAACGTTTGCCGAATCAGCTAGTAACACCATAATATTCCAGAAATTTATGTAAACATTAATATTGTCAACATATTTATTACTTTTTTGGTAAAAAATGTTGTCCTCTCGAAAACTTACGGAAAAGAGTGGTATACCAATTCCTTACCGGATGCTCCATGGAACAAGACTAATTCCTTGTCAAGTGCTCCACAGAACACGGTGGTTTTTACAGGACACTCGAAAATATCGGAGGAGCTATTCTATGCTGCGGAATGCGACGAATAATGCACCAACCGAACAAAATACCAGATCTCAAACAAAAACTTACGGCTAGGTGCAATATTGTAAAATCATCTCTCTGTTCTTCTCTTTCTATTCTATAAATTATGGCTTCAAAACTGGAAACTGCAAAGTGGAAAGCTTCTCCATAAAATAACAAACTGATGTGATGGTTAGCAGGGTCGATATTGGAATTTGTGTCCCATTCAGAGGCGGCGAAACAACACCAATAAGTAATGCTAACACTAAAAGCAGATGGTGCTCTGCACTACAATGCTGTACCTATGTAGCAGTGGTGTGCTTTTCATACATGCAAAAAAAAAACACTGCATGTCCGCGATGGTTCGCTTTTCATACACGCAAAATACCAACGCAAGACCTAACAATTCAACAATAATTGTATGTATGACTGCAATTTCTTTTACCTAAACTTACAGTGGGAACATGAGAAACGATTTGAAAATACTTAGATATAATTAAATTACTAGGATTTTTCTGAAATCTGATAGTGAATACATAGATTTAAAAAACACCACTATTTTTTATTAATTTTTACACTCTGTTCTTGTAAAACAATGTCAGACTTAAAAATAGGTTTTACTGGAAAAGATTCTCTCCAGGCAATAAGCACGCTCATTGTACGTATAAAATAGATATTTTCGACCGACGGTTCTTGGTGAAGTTTTATGTTAAATTATTATAAATAAAACACTCATTTAGTATCTACTTCCACGGTGACTTTGTTGGTTGCGAACCGGCTTTCAAGTGTTTCCGCTTTCGTCATCAGACTAGCAGAAAATAAAAAGACATATGCATGTATTATCACTTTTCTTTATTCATATTTCTTTCTTTATTCATAATTCTTTATTCATAAAATATTCATAAAATATTTACATCACATTTATATCAATAATACTACATTATTTATGTAACAATAAACAATGCGTTGGTGTTGCTGCCCCACTAGGTACAATACACCCACCATAAAGAGTTTATCATTGTAATTATTTAAATCGTAAACTTGGCGACGCAGGAGTAAAAATGTGAAGAAAAATTGGATATTTTCTTAAATCCCATGCCAAAGAGAAAGGTCCACCAATCTCATTAAATTAAAAAAAAGTCATTACGAAAGCATGACTCATAAAAAGTCTAGTTCCGTCACTGACAGGTATATGTAGTTATTGCAATTACAAGGGAATGCAACGACGGAAAATCGGTTACTAAATGAAAAATGTTTTAGTTATTTTTTTTTTTTTTTTTATTTTATCCAAGGCATATTATTTTGTAGCCCTCTCCCGCTCCTTTTTCTAAGTTTACAAAATTCCTGCAATCAGGTATTTCGCAAAACATTACTAAAAATATATTACAAATCTTCAATTCAGCGATGGGTATGACTCCTTTCCTGATATTTTATGTTTAATTGATATGGAGTGAACAACTTTTGTGTTTATTATGTGCAGTTTGTCAACAAGATTTCCTACTTAGGAGAGAGAGAGAGAGAGAGAGAGAGAGAGAGAGAGAGAGAAAGGGACGATTCTGTTTTAGGTTATTTTGACACTGTTTTTGTTTTCAGGGGGGGGGGTGTGTACTGTCATGGGTACATCTTTGCTTCAAAGCATTTTGGTGATGATATTTTTAGTTTTAGTACGCAAATCGTAATGATTTCGAAATCGGTTGTAGGTAGGTAGGTTTTTGTATTCCATATTTTTAACGCATTTGAAATTCTGCACGTTTAGAATCAATGGTAAAAATTTTCACTCAGATAAATAATATTTATTTATTTATAATAAAACATACGGCTTACGCCTTTAATACATAGTTACAAACAATAATTGCACAACATCACCATCGTATCAAATTAAAACTCAAAACAAAAATAAAATATACTGCATCACTTCAAATTATAAAAATAAAAATTAAACACATTGTGTCACATAAACCATAGAATAAAATTACAACATATCAACAGCATCATGTCAAATCATAAAAAAAATAATATTATTATTATGTGGTTTTACACGTACTAAAATTAGTGCATAAATATGTACACGTAAATTTTTTAGCCAATTGACTACATCGGTGGTCACTTCTTGTAGGTCCCTCAACCAAACTCAAAGCCATACAGAGGACACTCCACAATGTATATGATTCACTGTCTGGCGTTGTGAGTCACATTCACACTCAGGACTAGAGGATAAACTCCATCGATGCATATGGTCTGCACATTTGAAATGCCATGTTTGTGGACTATTTAGTGTGAACCGTTGCATTCCCTACTCCCTACATACTGCACATGGCAACAACATACTATAATATTGTCTCGTATATATATATAATACTTGTATGTATCATTTATATAGAGTGCTAAAAGTTTAAACCGTAAAGTTATATTTTTATTATATGTACGAAAGCTTGCGTTAAACAACCTTATAGAGAGAAAACTAAATGTCACTAACATAAGTTTCCTGAAAATTACAACTATAATATTATATTATTATACTTTCACGCCGTGTCCCAGGTGGAGTAGGCAGAGAGGACGGAACCCAATGTTGATCTATACCAGGGATGTTGCGAATATTCGCATCCGCATCCGCAAGCTTCCGAGCGCTCGCTTCCGCCGGAAGCGAGCTTCCGCATGCATGAACATCCGCATCGATTATTGCGGATGCGGATGCGGATGCGGATGTAAGACAATTTGCGACAAGAAAGAAATGGGGCGGGGCCGGCGAATGGCGCGTGCCGTTTGCACTTGACATTAACCAATGGGAATGAAAATAATGGTGACAAGAAAAATCCATAATATTATTGCAGCAAAAATTTCGTCACATATTTGACAGTGGGGCCTACCAACTAAGATAGTTCCTACTTTTTTTTTTATAACATATTAAACATCCGCATCCGCATTCGCATCCGCATCCGCGGATGTGAGCCTTCAAAAATCCGCATCCGCATTCACATCCGCGGATGTGTAAAAATCGACATCCGCAACATCCCTGATCTATACTAACATAATTAATAATAATTGTAAGTGATCTCCCATGATTGTACTATTTTCATAAGACATCATGGAAGAATCAACTCGAATAATGTTGAGGTTCTACATTTTGAATAAAAATTTATTTTAATGTTTTCTTTTATTACTATTTAATGTTATATTTAAATTTAATTGTTAATCTTATATTGTATTCAAAATGTCGATCCTAAGTAAATTTATTAAATAAACGAGATATGAATTATAATAAAAATATACTTTATTCAACAAAATATTTGGATACAATTTATAATAAGGTTACAACATGGTATAAACGAAAAAATTTGCACAATGAGCGAGATTATCGCAGGGACGCGATATCTTCCAACTAACCCAAATAATCATATTGCTTCATTCATAAAATTTCTCATACATGCACGCCGATTTCTCTAACTGAACACGCGATCGTCCTTAAAAATTTGGTCCACGTTGTCAAGCCATGTAGTTTTTTAATGTCCGTAGTTTCTCACACCCCTTCTTTTAGATAACTACAACTTCTTCGTAATCTTTTCATCGTCCATTCGCTCCATATGTTCAAACCATCCCAACTTATTTAAACGCAATTCTATCTACAACACTCCTATCGAATCTGCCCATTCTTCACTACCACTCTTTAAGATTATTAAAAAAAAAATTTTAGTTCAACTCATTACGTGAAATTTTATTGCAACATCATATAGGAAGAATATTTATTTAATCATTATTTTTTTACTTTTTATTAATTACAAACAATATCATAGAGAAAAACATTCAAATTATGCAAATGCCCCCCCTCTAATGCTAGCAAACTCCTCCTTTCACGACACAAGCTTTTAGCTCACTGTGAAAGGTGCATAAGTTGTTGTTGGGTTTATAACAAAAACTCAGATACAATTATTTATTAACATATCCACGACGTAACTCTTTTATTTATTTATTCATTCTTTAATGTACATTGATTACAAAAAATTATATATAAAGGTAAACATTCAAATTAGTTCGTCTGACTTCGTCGGTAGCGATTTTCGTCGAAACTGAGTTCGTCGGTAGCCTGGAGGTAGAGTCTCGGCCTCGTGAACCTGGGGTCCGTGGTTCGATACCAGGTGCTGGCAAACTCCCCTTTCACGACACAAGCTTTTAGTAGCTTACTGTGAAAGGTGTATAAGGTTGTATTTGGGTTTATTTCAAAAACCCAGATATATCTTTTAAAAAAAAAAAGATACAATCAATATACAGAGGGCGAGTTTATCGCCAAGGCGCGATCTCTTCCAAATAACCCAAAATAGTAAAAAAAAGCAAAGCAAGTGAAGAATGGAAAAAAAAAACAGTTATAATATTCTTTACAACTACACAATACATAAGAAATATACAAATCAAATTTCTCATTCACAACACAGTTGGAGAAAAACAAGAACAAAAATTGGCGAAGAACAAAACACAAATGGGAATCAATTCATAACATCAATAACTTTAGTCGAATCATAAAATATTGGAGTGTCAGTTAAATAAAAAGCCTAAGCTAAAGCCCAAGCCTAAGCTAAGCCTAAGCTAAGGCATTAGCCGTACGACAAAATACTTTTGGAATCTTTAAATTCCTAGCATATCATACCTACAACATTACTGATTTTCTGCATAATGCTTGCTTGGCTAAGTTGACTTAGCTTACTGCAGCTTTCTGTGTCGTCTCGTATTCCTGTTCCTTTGACAGTCACGTGTGCGAACTTTTATTCAAAAGGTGACTCACTTCCTCACGTCAGATGAAAGTAACTGTCAGATTTTATATAACGACATACCTACCTGTACCTTCATAATATAATATATGTATGTTATTATATAAAGGTGTCTCTACAATACTATATTTTATGGTACCTATATTCGGTTAGAAAAATTTTACTATCTCTGATTTTAAGAAGAAATCATATGTCGTAAACAATCGGTCAACAAATTAGAAAATTTAATAATGCCATAATGGTATAGTGAAGTACAAAATGATAACACAATTTTTAGTTTAGGTTCGTTGCAATTTTTTTTTATTATATTGGCGATGCACCCTTATTTGGATGATATCCGTCTTTCACAATCATAGATTTATCATTCACTGTGTCGGTGTTTAGGTAGTAGAATTCTATAACGAAATTTTAAAATCTTATAGGTATTTGTATTTTTAAATCAGATTGACAATGTCCTAACAAGACGAAAGACGTCTCTCTCGTCAAATAAACAAATAGTAGAATTAAATTTTTGTTTTATTTATTTCGCTATTGAATTCTACCACTTAAACACCGACACAGTGAATTAGTCGATATAACTTAAAACGTCAAAACTACCTACTGCAATAAATATAAAAATTAGATTTTTTTTTGTTAGTAGGTACATTAATGTCTTGATTTTATATTGGTACGGAGACGACAGCTTGCATCTTTATTATATGCATTTGGTCTGCTGGGTACCCCACTTATGGGATATGCCGTGATGGTGTAGTAGTAGTAGTTGTAGGTACATTAATTTAAAATGGTAACAATAATTTTATTTGAATACAAAACGTTACGTTACTTTATAGTTAATCATAATAATAACTTTGAAAATGTTTGGTGCACCTATGTAAAGGTTTATGTTGTAGGAGTATTTTATAGACGAAGTTGTCAGAAGGCGAGAAATTCACGTTTTTGGTTTTCTTCTGAATTCTCGAGATAAGGAAGACGTCTCCAGCCGAAAGAAAATAATAATAATAACAGGAATGAGAAGAAGAAACAGGAATGAAATAAAGTGTTAACTTATACGACATTGCCAACCCCTTCTCATCTCATCCCATTGATTCAAATCATACTTTAATAATAATAATATTAGGTATAATATATTTTCCCTTTTCAATGACATTACATAGTTGAGTCATCAAATTTAATGAATTATTAACTCAAAATATTCAACGTAAACGTAGTTAGCTCGTTAAATATACTTAAGCGAAGGAACATAATGATTCATTCATTTTTATCATCACCGAAACTTTCATACGTTGGGAAGCAAATTATCACAAAAATCAAGACGTAGTGTTATAATAGGTGTTCAAATAATAATAAGATGTAGTTAGATTAACTATTATTTTTTGTGCAATAAAGTTTTAAATTATTATAATTATGGTATAGATAAAAAAGATATTATATATGCCAAAAACCGAAAATAAGAACTCAGAGAAAAATGATGTCTCTTTCGAATGTATGGTGCACGTACATATCTTATGTATTTCAATAATATTCTTTTGAGTTCATCGTTTTTACAGATTATGAAAAATTTGAATATGACTATAATAATTACAATTATGTGAAAAACACATAATTCAAAGCTTAATTGGGATAAATAACACAATTTAACGGACGATCAAAACACTCTCATACAAATTTGTATGAAACTGAAACTGTCAAGTTAGTTCGTGGAGCGTACCACTAGATGGCATAAATTTCAAATAACAATTCTATCTATGTATTTACCTTCTTTTAATCACATAGGGGAAAATTTTATTTTATGACAATAATAAAAGTATTGAACTAATAAAGACATAAATTGTTATGTCTTTTATTATTTGCATGCATATCTCCTCCTTCAATCTATAGAAGTGGGGTAGACAAGAGACACCCTTCTGCAAGACATGTCATCAAAGCATATAAACTTTCTCTTTATATCGTCTTATTACGAACCTTGTGGGTTAGAAAAAGAAGAGAGAAAATCAACATTCTCATCAGCAGTGGTATGGTATATGGACAAATAAAAAAATTGAAATTATCGTTTTTTTTCATAATTATTAATCTAAATTATAAATCAACAATCAACTGGGCCCCTAGTCAAAACATATTTAAGCGTTACCTTACGATTTCGTTCAAACAAGACGACGTTGTGAGAACGTGCCAATTTTCGTAGCTACTTGTGTCTTTTAGCTACGAAAATTGATGCGTTCTCGCAACCTCGTCTTATTTGAACGAAAACGTAACGCTTAAATGTGTTTTGACTAGGCCAACTGGTTGTAACACGAATCCGTCCCGGTAATGGTTAATCTCTTTCCCGGTAAAAAAATCAGTGTAGGTACTCTAAAAAAGGGTACTCGTAAAAACTTCCTCTAGGTAAAAGAAAAACAACTTTGCTTTGCACTGCATTTTGTATAAGTATATTATTTTTGGCACAGAAAGAACTTCCTGCATCCTCATCATATGTAACCGAGTACTATTACAGAACAGTCGAAAACTTACGAAAAAGAGTGAGAGACTTATTCTTTGCCGGTTGCTTCACGGCTTAAAATATATGTATTTAGACTTGCATATGAATAGATCTATAGACAGTTACGTATGTATATACCTTCACATTATCCCTGTTCGCACCCCATTACAATATAAGGATGCCACTAATCATCTTCTCACTATTCTGCAGTCTCCAAATCTCCCCATGCAGAATCATGTTAAATATAGGAAGGAGCTAAAGGGCTACTCCCTAAGCGGTACTTTTCCATTTCAACTTACATATACTAAGGGCACCATCACGGCATATCCCATATGCGGGGTAGCCAGCAGACTAGCTCCATGTAATGAAATGCGAGCTGTCAGCAAAAAAAAAATAAAACACTCAGAATAGGTAGGAAATCTTATCGTTGAATTTAATATATAAGATGTATTTATTTTTTTGTAAACCTGCCTTTTTTACCTCTTTGACTGGCGATCCTGTGCTGCCATTCGCCAGTCCTGGATGCTTATGACCTGTGTATCCTTATTTACATCATCCAGCTATCGAAGCTTCGGCTTTCCAGGTTTTCTTTGATCTTCCGGTGTGCCGTTCAAAAGCCTTCTTGGAATATCCTTTTCTCTCCTTTGTTCCACGTGTCCAGCCCACCTAAGTATCCCTATTAAACTTTAATGTATTATGATAGTCTCCTCATAGATTGTAAAACTCGTTTTACCCGATGATATTCTAGACTAAGACAGCGTCAGAAGTAGCCCCACTGATTGCAGGGGTAACAATGTATGTAGAATATAAGTATGTAATATAGCTGACTTGAGAATAGCATGTATCAATTATATACATTATAACAGGAGTGGCCAAACAGTCGATCGCGTGCATACTAACAAAAATGAAATAATGCAATCATTTCAGACACAGTAATAGATATCGTATTTTGATCTCTTTTGTAAGAGAAATTATCTAAACCTGAAATGGAAAAGGTATTCACTTTTGAAAAATCGACTTATTAAGTTGTTGGAATAATCTTCCTTCTTCGCATAGAGTTTCACAATCGTTCAATGTCTTTAAATCTTATGTTAAGGAAAAAATGCTATCTTCTAACTCAGTATCCGTTCCCTAGCCCCCCCCCTCCTCTGATCCATAATCCCTACCACATGCTGGGTGTGTGTCACAAATATATTATTTTAAATTTTGTTTTTTTTTTCTTTTGTTGTGTTTTGATATTTTGTATGTTTTTTTGTAAGTAAATCTGTTTTTACTAGTTTCATGTCAATGTGTCGTGGTTAGATGGAAGAAATCACTTTATAGTGATAATCTCGCCACTGCACATCGTCCTAGTTTCTAAAATTTTATATTATTTTGTTAACACTGTTATGTAATGATGATGTGCAAAAAGAATAAATAAATAAATAAATAAATAAATAAATAGCAGTAGGTACTGTTACAGGATTTCGGAATCTGAGAATGGTCCTCACTTATTTTTTTTTCTACAGAACCGAGTAGATCATAAAATATTTCAAAAATCTGTACCTTTTTGAAAGTCTGACGACGGGGAGTAGAAATGAGTGTGTAAGGGAAATCATCAAATTCTGGGAATTTGAGACTTTTTTTCTAGCTTGCGTTTGTCGTCTAATTTTACTGTTGCAGATGTTAGAAGTCTGTCCACCCCTGCATTACTATTACATAATATTATATACATATCTTCTTATAACATAACAATATATTCGATTATTCATATAACATACAATACACATACATATTCGACAGCAATACAACATTCATTCACGGAGTTGTCCGGGTTGTTATACCTAATTGATTTAAGAATCTCCAAATGAACATTTGGTGCTGAATGAGGATGTCATTTTGGAGACAGAAATAAATGCAATCAAATCTTTAATCAGAGAGAAATAAGCAAGAAAAGAAGAGATTATATTTATACATAAACCCTGCTCATAAAAAGAATTGTTGTTCCAGGTTAAATAAAACTTTGCTTATTAAATAAATATATTTTCCATGGTGTTCTACTCAACGTCATATCGAGAACTCGAATTTCGACATTTAGGTACCTCTAAGGAATTTGTATCCCACTTTTTTTTACAAGTTTACAAGAATTCTGTAAAAGGCATGTTTTCGCAACAACAAAGATATTTTCCATCTTAAATTCAGCGATAAAGGTTGCCACCCACTCTGAATGTCTTCTCCGTGCCAAAAGATTAAGGTGGGAAACATCATCCCTGAATATAAGATGTAAAATTTCTTTAAATTTTCTTACACCTTTCTTTTACAGGACAATCAAAAGCTTTCGGAAAGGTTTGGGTGGCCAATTTTTGCCGGATACGTCATGGAACAGTTGTAGTAGTATGTTATAGAAAATGAACTTCCACCAAGAATATTACTGTTAAAGCAAATTCGACTACGAAAACACAGACAGAACAACATTCTAATTTCTAATTTTATATAGGTAAGGAAAGATTGAACAATAAATATTATTATTCCTGTACTAAGAAGAAGTTGGCACTGTTAGCAGGACATTATTATCACTTGCTTGCAGTAATAATAAGTAAAGTGTCGATGCAGTTATAAGGGACTTATAATATAGTGTGGAGGTGCTCAGTAAACTATTAGGAAAACATAGCAGGAGCTTCCCTTTCCTTGCATTAAAATATACCTACATATTATGTATAAAGTGCTGAATATAGTACATGTTTAATTGACTAAAGTACAGCAAAGCAAGAAGTAAGGAAAAAGTTACAACTTTTATCATTGAAAGCCAGTATGACACAAAGGTATTCGTCATACAAGTAACTTTGTCGAATCAACATCAGTTTCTTTTGTAGTCTCTTCTAGACTATACTACTGCAACGTATTCTGTGTAGGACTGCTATAGATCTAGCTGTTACAACATACTCTATGTAGGACTACTGTAGATCCAACTGAACCGCTAACGAATGATATTCAATGCACTGCAAGGCTTATTTTTCGCGATGATAAGGTTTCTCACATCACACCTTAGCTGGAAAAGAAGCACTGGTGAATAATGGAATAATAAAAAGCACCTCAGTCACTTACTGACCTCTTGAATTAGATGCTTCTTTGAACGGCGCTGAATAAATCGTCCACACATAAATAAGGTTTCGAGTTCTGTTATCGTCCAGGGCAAAATGAAAAATGACCTTTTTGAATTACAAAAGCTAGTATGTAGAAAATACGCGACTATAAGCTTATTTTAAGTCTATATAGTTAACGCCATTGCCTCTTTAGTTTGCGGAAAATAAAGGTTGCATTTAGTTTCAGAAGAAGGATTTTGTTAAGACGAACCCTTCATTAGAATGAGTTTGCATGAAGAATATGAAAAACATAAGAATTGACAATCCCTGCAACATCCATAGACGATGGAAAGTGCTTAAAATTGTCTTTCCATGGTTTTGATGATAAACTGTGTTTTTATTAAAGTAAATAACTTACATGAAATGCCTCATTGAACAGAAAGCATTAAGACTTAAGTTGGTTACCAAAAGTATAGTCAATCTCATCGAATCACTCCATCTTGTGTGTGAATTATGGTCATAAACAAGTCACACTGAAATCCAGGTTTTATAAAATATAATCGAAAGAGTGCGTGTTCCAATGTGCAAGTCTTGTAGTACCTACCTATATCTCCACGCCGCGCCGCAGACACAAGTGTATAGTAACTCTTGGTTTTATTATTGAAGTTTATATGTACAACAATAAATCTAGCATAAAATGTGTCCCAAGTGTGTACCTATATATCATATCATCTTACAACGTGTATCTACCTTACTTACTTACATATTTAGAGATGTGCTCATCGATTGGTTACATAGAAATTTATTTTGAACATCACGAATGAAAATATTATCCTTCTTTAATGGTAGCTAGTTCGATGGAGTCTCCGACGTCTCATTTGCGAAGGTTGACGATCGTTCACCTGCCTTTCATGCCGCTGCCGCTCATTTAAGTTTGGGACTAGCTCTATCTGTGTGAGTTGTTCATATTATGTTATATTGTTATTAGGTTTTATTATCTTTTCATTTATTTATACCAACACGGCATTCCCACACGTGGGGTAGCCAGCAGACCGACTTTTATTGGCACGAAAAACAACTTGCATAAAGTATAATTTATCGTCATACTACGGTTCGTGGTGGAAGTTCATATCTATAATTTATTAATACATTTACGAATTGCATGTTCGTTATCTTTTGCAAACATTTATTTATTTATTTATTCTTTACTGTACATCGACTACAAGCAACTTTACAAAGAAATACAACAATTTTAAATACAACCAATAAACAGAGGACTGATTTATCGCGAGGACGAGAATTCTTTTTGATTATTTTTTATTATAGACCATTAAAGGTCACGTGGTCTTGTCTATGGATTTGCTTTTGCTTGGGGAGCAAACAGTCAGATTGCGCAAATCATCCTTGTAGGATGTTATGCCATAAGAGAAAAAAAAGAAAGTCAGACGACAAAATAATAACAAAATCGACACTGACAGTTTTTTTGATTATTAGGTATTCTTTAGGCGTTCCACCTAATATTGAGTAATTTTGTAATACTGACAGTCGGAAGGATAATACCGACATGACAACGCTCTTCTTTGAAATAATTTACTATCTGAGATAGCATGTGTTATGGTGCTTTATCTCTTTTTCACGCGCAGTTTTAGAACAGCGCAGTTAGAAAGAGATACCACCTTTTTGTTTGCTTTGTCTTTGTTTTAGAACAGCGCAGTTAGAAAGAGATACCACCTTTTTGTTTGCTTTGTCTTTGTTTTAGAACAGCGCAGTTAGAAAGAGATACCACCTTTTTGTTTGTTTTGTTTTTGTTCCGTTGTGGACCTCCAAACATTTTTCTGTGACGTCATCCTTTACTGGTCTATTAGTTTGCGTGTGTGAATTTTCATCGTCACATCACTGTTACCTACCAGACTATCTATATTTATTATACTTTGCTCTACTTCTGTATGCCTACATAGCCTACATAGTGCCTATATTATATTCTATACTGTCTCTGACTTTGTTCTGTTCTGCCTACTGCACTCCCACAGGGGTAATTCCCGACACTTAAACTGGAACAGTTTTCACAAAACTCTTCTTTTAAAATGCTTCCCTCTCCTTTTCTTTACTCAAAGCAGTCTGACATCTTCTACGAAATTGTACAATACTTGTAGCTGTATATTATCTATGAGACAACTTTTTTTATATGCGGTACAAAGTAAACAGAGACGTTTTATATTTTGTATTCAGCGATGAGGTTTGCCATCCGTCCTGAATGTGTTAAGTTTTTGTTGGCACGGCTTGCATGTTTAATATATGCAGCTTGTACGCTGGCTACCTTACTTATGGGATATGCCGTGATGGTTGAGTATTACGATGTTAATTAAGAATTTTTCGTTTCGAATTCAGCTATGAGGTGAGCCTCCCATCCTGAATGTCTTATTTTGTTTCACAGTGGAAACTTCAAACAGTGTTCTTTATTTTTGTATAATAATCTTTTATAATGCGTTTTCACAAAGTTACACTAGAAAATATAGAAAAAAATATGTGTTTTTTTTAACATAACATGAATTTCCACCAACAACTGTCGATTGGCAATATGAACTACATAAATTATAAGTCATAAGATTTTTTTACTCAATATGTAAGTGTTATATTGACAATTTATTTGAAAATAATTTTCATCCAATTTGAAATAGTGGCAGGCTTTCAATACCTTACTTTCTCACTAGAATTATATTGTGAAATTCTGATGAATTATGTACAAGAGGTCATAAACGTGTCAATTTCACGATACATACAAAAATAATCTTCCCTTAAAGCTTACAAACACCCTTATACGGCTACATGTTTGTACCTAAGTACGAGTATAACACCTGCATTAAGGTAAATCTCTCAATTGATTGTCCAAATAAATATTATATTTTTTGTAAATTTAATACATGAAACTATCATAAAATAAGGCTAAGGAAAGACAAAGGGAACTTATTTAGTAGCAGTCCCTTGGAAGGGACTTGAACCCGCAATCGGGAGGTGTGCTTTGGCCAATCAAGCTACCAGGAGACATGACGAAGGCTTCGAAATTCTCTTTTATAAACCACAATGACAGCTTAAGCGCACAGCTTCACGTAAAGATTTTGTTCTCGTATACCTAGTGTTGTGGAATTCTCAAGAAATAATTTTTGGAGAAATTTACCGAGAAATTTCTCGGTAAATTTCTCGAAGTAGAGAATTTACCAAGAATTTTTTTTTTTTTGATTTAACAGTAAAATAATAATAAATCAGTACTTTATTCAATCAATCAATAACAATGTACAAATGTTGAGACAATTTATCACCAATATTGCTACAATTAAAGTTAGTCAATACCGGATATTTTTTCATATATTTTGTAGGGGAATTCCGCCGCATTATCGCCAATAAATAATAGGGGAATCACCATGGGAAAAAATCAGAGAAATTTCTCTTCATTCAGAGGAGAAATTCTCTACTCACATCACTACGTATGTATACCTAGTATGGGTACCGCATACTGGATACGTAATTATTCTTTCCTCAAACAATTGCATTATAGTGTAGTTTCGATACGATTGTTTTGAAAAATGTAGTATTATAAACCTCGACACAAAAATATTTCTTCATAATATACTTAGTTAAAAAAATCCCTTGTTGGATTTGTTCACTTTTGGTTCCAAGCCACACAATATTTGATATATTGTGTAAGTGTATTACACTATCAATACATTTTACAATACAAAATGTAAAGTTTACACTTTACAGCGTAGAGTTATATGAAAACTGTATGGTTTACAACTGAGTATTGTAATCAAACTGTTTAGTGAACTATTCACTAGGTACACTTCAAACTACATTATGTATAACATTGTAATTCTGTACTATAGGGTATTCCGAAAATATTTGATATGAAACATTGAAGGTCCACTGACGATTTCAAGTGTAAATCAGTGACCTAAGGATGATAAGAAAGAATAAAAAGGTCGTGCGGAAATAAAAACTATTTTTCAGGGATGTTGACTTTTACTTATCATCATTGCCAAAACTCAAGAGTGCTGTTTCCAGATCTCTCAAGGTTCTGGTTGATGACTGTCCTGAACATGGTGAGGTTCGCACGAGCATTGCAAAAATAATATTGAAATTTCCAAAAGATATCTTAATAAAGCTTTACAAAAACAGTCATACGCGGTGAATAATTTTCACGTGTTAAGTGAATAAATAAATGTGTGTACTTATAATATGTACATACATATATTGGCTCACAGTAACACTTCCAATGTATGAACAGTGAAACCACCAAACACCATAAAGTCAGAGGGGTGAATGATTCGAAGCAACTAGTAGCTTAAACATTATTGATACGGTACAACACATTGTCGTTGTGTTGTATAAAAACATTGACAATTTGAATTAGGTACATTTAACTGTCAAATAAAATAAAATAAATATTTATTATTATTTTGTTTTGTGTTACTGTTGAGTAAGACTAACGCATGACCGGTTTCGCGGACTCCGAGTTCGCATCATCAGGTGCTGATCGATAGTATAGATCAGCACCTGATGATGCGAACTCGGAGTCCGCGAAACCGGTCGTGCGTTAGTCTTACTCAACAGTAACACAAAACAAAATAATAATAAATATTTATTTTATTTTATTTGATAATTTAAAATGAAGTGTTACAAAGTAAATACCGATACAATTAATGACATTTAACTGTATTTGAATTTATTCTTATGCTTTTAATATCCATCTTATTGGGAACACAAGGAGGACATAGCCACTATTTTCACATAATTTTTAGTGGGGTAGCTAGTTAACTTACTGTTAGTAATAAATACGCCGATTGTCCTTTCCGTGCCAGTAAACAATAAGATATTCAGGGTGGATTGTCTGGATGCCTTGTCCTGAATTACAGATGTTAATTTGTTTTTTTCTTAATTACGTGAGATTTTACAAATACCTGCCATTTACAGTATTAGGAAAATTGAAAACTTACAGAAAAGAGTGGGATACGTATTGTTTACCGGGAACTCCATGGTTTTTTTTATAGTCTTCTTCGTGTGACTAGACTTCCACGATTATTCTTTGTTGAACCCAGTTGCTTGGGCCAAATCTAATTGTGGTTGATTTCGGGTTGTCCCTATGTGGAGTTGAAAGAATTTGTGCGAAATGTTTCATTTATCAAAAATTGTCACAATTCTTCATATATGGTCCTATAATTTTTTCAAGCCCATTCCATTATTCATTGTGAATCCGTACACATCGCTCCGCCTATAATTCGTTACCGCGTCAATATATTTCACCGCTTATAAATAATATATAAATTTACAAACCCGCATAAATTAATATTAAAAATTACCGCACATTCTTTATTCTTTCTTATCATCCGTAGGCCATTGATTTGGCACTTGGAATCGTCAGACAATTATATAGTTTTTTTTTTTTTTTACAAATGACAAAATAATCAAATTACAACAATACAATGAATAAATAAATAAAGAAATTCCATTGAATCAAAGTTTTTCGAGTGTAAAAGGCCCAAAATAACTTCTCGTCAGTGTATGGAAAAAATAAATTCTAATAATTATACATAAATAAATGAATTGAATCAATGCCAATTAGACTGAACAGTCCCATTTAGCATTTCGTCGATATTGTAAAAAGCTTTTCCAACAAGATACCTTTTCACTTCTCTCTGATATTCTACATAATTGAGTGCCTTAATATTACTAGGCAATTTATTATATAAACTTATGCTAAGACAAATAAAGCTTTTTGAAACTTTAGCCAATCTATGTTCTAGGGGTCTTACATCTCGCTTACAACGAGTATTGTATTTGTGATAGTCTGAGTTCAGGGGCGTATTAGATATGTTCTTATAGGAATAAAGTAGGCACTCATATATGTATAAACTTGGTAATGTAAGTACTCCCAGTTCACTGAAGGCAATCTTACATGTATCTCTGGGTTTTATATTCATTAGTTCTCGTACTGCCCTTTTTTGTAATATAAATACTCTATTCCAGTCAGCTCCCCTTCCCCAGAACAATACTCCATAGGACATGATACTATGAAAATATGCAAAGTAAACAAATTTGGCTGCATCAAATCCACAAACTTCTTTAGTTTTTCTAATGGCGTAGATTGCAGAGCACAATTTTTTAGAAATACATTCAATATGTGGTGACCATTGCAATTTTTCATCTATTGTCACACCCAGGAATTTTGTCTCCCTAGTTGTCTGCAACCCTTGCTCACACAATGACGCTATCACTGGGTCAGCATTTGTATTAAATCAATTATTATTATTATATATAAAAGAAGTGAATTTGTGTGAGAGGTAAGGCGAATTCCAGGTTCCAGACTCCTCATCCAGAAGGTAAGTGGAACATTCTTGCATTTCTTCTCATCTTCATCCTCGGACAAAGCTTCCGCATCACCTCCAGTTGTCTTTTAGTGCAGGCTTGATTTCATTCTTACATATTAAACATTTTTGTATCAATTATCTGAGTTTACAAAACTGATAATGATCTTGGAAAGTCGACAGACGTTTCTCTTAATACAAATTTATGTTCGCTATTACGATGTATCAAGGAGTTTCCATTTTCTTCTGTTATTGTGTGCAAATGCTTTCAGTAACCCTTTAAGGGTGAAAGGGTGTAATGGTCATAGTATTGTATGCCCTATTTTATTATGTATTATTATACAGTTGACATTACATACAGTGGCGTATCTAGAATTTCTACTCTGGGTTAGGCTACATTCAGTATAAAGTAAATGAAAAAATAACAATACGAATAAGAAAAACGATTATGAAAAAGTATGATGTATTTGAAAATGACTTACTTATATTTTTAACTATATAATAATAAATTCATCTTTAGTTATTTTTACAATTAACTATTCTGAGGTCACATATGTAAATTTAACACACGACACTACCATACAAGACTTAGAAAAGACATACATACATACATACATACATACATACCATCATGCCGCTTCCCTCGCGGGGTAGGCAGAAAGGATCGAGCGCCACTTCCTTCTATCTTTGCATACATCTTTCGCTTCCGTCACTGTCATAAAATTCCTCATGCATGCTCTCCTGTTCAATGTGCTCAACACATGACCGTCCTGTAGGATTTGATCTTGCCATTTAATCCTAAGACGTCCACGTCTCCGAGCACCATTCCTCTCAGCCAAATATATCTTCTTAGTCATTCTGTCCTCATTCATTCTTTCCACGTGTCCAAACTATCTTAACTTATTAACATTCATCCTTGTTATTACACCAACTTTCATTCCACATTGCTTTCGTATATCACTGTTACGCACACGATCTCTCAGACTTTTACCACACATCCTTCTCAACGATCTCATTTCCACTGCATTTATGCCACTTTCATCCTTCTTTAACCATGTCCACGTCTCACTTGCATACATAAGTGTTGGCACTAAGATAGCAGATCTTAGAAAAGTCATCCTCACCTTATTCGGTAATGCCCCGGACGGGACTATAAGTATAACTATACATAATATCTACATGAGCACATCATTTATGTCTAACGAATTTTGGTAATAATAGTGCGCGATGAGCGAGATAAAACGACAACAACTATAAGCCACATAAGCAACAATTATGTGTAAGGGAGACAAAATGCTATAACTTACTTCTTACCTATGAGTACAGCTCCGTACTCTCAGGTACACCTATACAACAAAATCGTAATAGAGGAGTTAACAAGCGCGCTATTTTTTAAATTCTCGAATCGTTGATGGTTATAGTTTTATAATCTCTTTATATTTTAAAGCTGAAAAAAGTTTTACTCTGTATGAAAGCATGCCACTGGAAGATATTATTTGTAACAACTTGTAGGTACTGAATTAACAATAGCAATTGTAAACTTTAAGATATTCTGCGCCATTCATTTTATATGATGTCCCTGAATATTTCAGAATGGTCCAACTTCATATTGTGACTACTACGACTCGTATTGTCACTAAATTCCTGGAAATATTTCACTCTCAGTAAAGGACTTAAAGTAAGTAATGACAAGTTTCTCTGATTGCTTTGGATTCAAGTTTTGTTTTTTACATTCTGAATTAAATAACATGCATAATTAATTTTAACATCATATTTGAGACGTAAAAGACGTAAATTTTAAAAGTAAAGTAAAGTATCAATCTCAACATCATCATCATCATCACCATTACACTACTTCCCTTGCGGGGTAGGCAGAAAGGATCGAGCGCCACTTACTCCTATCCTTGCATACACTTTTCGCTTCTGTCATTGTCAAACAAAATTCTCATGTGTTCATGCTTTTTAATGTGCCTGTCCTGTAGCACCTCTGGTTTCTATGATCTTGTCATTTAACTCTTGGACGGCACCATACCTTTCAGCAGTACATATATATATTTTTTGTCCTTCTACCCTCATTCATTCTTTCTACATGCTTAAGCCATCGTAGTTTATTCATTTTCATTCTTGGTACTACCCCAGCTCTCATTCCATATTCTTTACTTTTGACACTATTAAGCACTCTAAGTATGCACATCACATTAAAAAAATGTGAAGAACAAATTGCACCATGATTTTGAGATAGTTGATTGGAAAAGAAAGTACTCTCTGGAGGATGCCACTGCTACTGATTAAGATCATTGTAGTATACCTACTGATTGATTTATTTATTTACTTCATACAAAATATTCTAAAAAATATAAAAAAAATATACAGTTACATACAATACCAGCAGTCAATTAATATATACATTATCATTCATAATACATACAAATGGGTATTGTACCTCCTGAGGACAAGTCCTGTGTAGAGGTATTATACATACAAAACAAAGTAGGTACTTAATATATGTAATACAGATTCCAGAAACAGAAACAAATTTAAAATTTAAACAGTAATTACACAAAAAAAATTTATAACAAACACCCAGATATATCTTTTTTTTTAAAAAAAAAAACTATATTTGACATTTTCATATCACTTTGATTTCTTTTTGTACTAATTTTTTTTAACAATTTTGTACCTTATTTTATAATATAACATGACTAATGTTATACCTACTGTGTGTTAAACTCTCGTTTTTTTTTAGTCTAATTGTTTTTGTGTCTTTCTTGAAACAGATCGTACCTTTGTATACATGTATTGTATGTATACAGAGGTTTAACATGTAAAAGGCTTTGGCAGTAAATATCTGTAAATAAATAAGTAAATAAATACTGGACACAAAAGAGAGGTTGAAGTTAGTAAGTAAGAATAACTAAAGTTATTTCATCACAATGATTAAGTACCTTCTCTCATAATGGTCACCAAGACTTCGTCTAAGAAGTTTCACAATAATAGTCGTGTTTAATACAGAAGAGAGTTAGTACCCATATGAGTATAAATATCTTATTACTCGTTACCCATAGTAACAATATTAAGTACTTGTTTATTTCAGCATAATATTATTATAGTACCTAGTACCCAGAGAGCAATCTAATAACTTTATTTTATATGCCGTAATAGGATCTGGTACAAAACCATTAACAAAACACCCAAAATAAAACAACCTTTTAACAAAATATCTATATTATTATATGTATTTACCAACCTATATTGTATGTAACGATATTAGTAGTAGTAGAAGATATAAGTGGAGTAACGGATACTATTGCATATAGGATACTATGGAATTAATATAGGCTGTGAAGAAGTAGCAAACATTGAGCCATAAACTTTAGTCCAGGATTATATTAAAAGGAATGCTTTTTTTAGTTAAAACTATTACTACTTACTAAAAAGTATAAAAATATAATACCGGCTACTTTTACCAAGGATGACAAATAACTGAAATCAGATAATATTGGTATCTATCAAACGTTCGTTCACTGCGATCGCTGTCAAGTGTGGGTGCATCTTAAACTACACAAGTAAATGGAGCCTATTAATTTTACATAAATACGTAAGAAGAGAAAATGACATACATACAATTAAGTATGATGTGTACGAGTTTGTCGCCGCCTTGAATAAGTCAGTTAACCATAGAGTATAGTAATATATAACAGCAGTTGACTGAATTGATTGACGTAATGTTTATACCTACCGCCACAGTGCTAAATACTACTACTACTATTACTACTATACCATCACGGCATATCCCACAAGTGGGGTAGCCAGCAGATCAGCTGCATGTAAGAAACATGCAAACTGTCCTCTTCGTGCCAATATAAAATCAAGACATTCAGGATGGGTGGCAAACCTCATCGCTGAATTTAAGATGTATAATGTCTTAATTTTTTCGAACACCCGCCTTTTACAGGACACTCGAAAACTTACGCAGAAGAGTGGGAGACCAATTCTTTACCGGGTGCTCCACGGGATAAATGAAGAAACTAAATTTCTACAATCGGACAAGCATCAATCAGGCAGAATGTTCAAAATTTGGCATATCATTGTGATTCAATGAAATATCTAGGCGTTCAATTGTATGACGGCATTAAACTAACCGTCTAATGATTTATCCAACTGGCTAATCTACTTAAATAACTTATACGTAAAACACAAGTAAAATTATGGAAGAAAGAGCGTTTTAAATGTTTCAATGGTTTCAAGCCTGCATTACCCCTTTACCGACTAGGTAATATCTAGGTAATATTAAGTAATATCACCCGTTACTTTTAATCCGTTTTAATATTAGTTACTGCTCTTTATTTTTGGCATTGCACACATCTCTAGTATATTGTGTGTGGAGGCTCTCTCCTGACCATAAATATTAGCCGTAATAAAGTTGACTGCCACATTCCATCTCATGTTTATGGGAGATTCTGCTAACTTTATTCAAGCAATACCCTCACTCACACTTCCTCACACACACATATTATATATCTATACACAACACTAACACTATGAAACCTAGACTATAATAGACCCCACTGTTAAATTAATAATAATATTTCACATTGTTAGTAAGTACTTAATGCCTGTCACAAAAAAGGTTCTTCGAGCGATACCATCACGGCATATCCCATATGTGAGGAAGACAGCGGACTAGCTGTAAGTATCAAACATACAGACTGCTCTCTATGTGCCAATAAAAATATGATATTCAGAGTGGGAGGTACAAGCTAAGATTAGATAAGACAAAATGCATAGACAATTCACACATATCGAACTAGACCCAAACTAAGATGAATTTTGTATAATTATTATTATTATTCTAAAATATCACCCTGCACTGAGACCATAACAGCTTTTGTCCAAGGCGATCTCAGCAAGAAAATTGAAAAAATAGAAATGCCAATTCAAAAGACAAAAATAACAGACAGACAGAAAAATAACACAAAAGAGATCAAAAAGACACGGAATCAAAGTATGGATACAAATACGACGATACACACATATACGACGATACACACATATACAATGGACTTACCACATATTATTATGTACCTATGCCTAATCGCTGAATTGTAAAATAATGTTAATTGTTTATTTATTTATTTATTTATTTTATTTATTTCACAATCCACGGCGTGAGCCTTTTACATGTTCAAGAATAAATAATACACAAATCAAATATCTCATTCACAACACAGTTGGAAAACAAGAATTAACAAAACACAAAAGAGAATTATTTCATAACAATAATACTACTACTACTATACCATCACGGCATATCCCACAAGTGGGGTAGCCAGCAGATCAGCTGCATGTAAGAAACATACAAACTGTCCTCTTCGTGCCAGTATAAAATCAAGACATTCAGGATGGGTGGCAAACCTCAACGCTGAATTTAAGATGTAAAATGTCTTATTTTTTTCGAACACCTGCCTTTTACAGGACACTCGAAAACTTACGCAGAAGAGTGGGAGACCAATTCTTTACCGGGTGCTCCACGGGACATATTTATAAGACAGAAAAATGCATATTTCTCTAAAACATAAAAATCTGTTGTCTAATTTTTTGTCTGTATTATCAAATTAATGGTTAAATTGATGTTACATAGTAAAAGTAAAATTAATATAATATGCTTTATAAAAAAGGAAATATTTTGAAATATAAAAAATAATATTTATTCAGGCATTAGAACAAATGGACCCCAATAGTATGGCATCTGGGCAGGTGTTAGCTGAAAAATTATTGTTGGTAGCGGAAGGAGCCTTGTGCTGGGGTCATGTCTCCCCTCTCCTCCCCAGGAGACTGGTGGGGGTATTTGAGACCATGCACCAGAGTGATTCTCCTCCCGCCCTTAGAAGATCAGCTACAATAATAATTTAAGTCAAATCATAAAATACGAAAAACCTGCCTTTTACATCAAAACTTGTAGAAAAAAGTGGCAGACTTTTTCTTTACCGGAGACTCCACGAAATATATCAGTGGATCCACTGAATGAAATAAACATGAAGGTTGTCCTCCCCGTGTCAATAAAAAATAGATATCTAGAAAGTTTGCCACAACTCATCGCTGAATTGAAGATGTAGGGCAGGAAAGCTAGTTGAAAATATTTATCCAACATGGTAGCTCTGGTATCTAACATATGTGGCTAGGTGGGCACCTCTTTAATATTGTTTACCCGCTTATTTCACTACAAAATTCACCAAGTGATTTATCAGACATTTTACGAGGCAATATGCTACTACTGCTATAATACGTGTCGCTGAGTTTCGAAACCCGCTTTAACACATTTTTGTGATTTGGAGAAATTCAATAAAAACGATTTTACAAGTATTAAACGCACTTCCTTGAAGTCAAACAAGTTTGATGATTATAAGATTGTTACAACTTTTTCAATCTTTTATAAAATAAATTGTGCTATTGAATAAAAATAAACTGTTCATTTTGAATACTGAAAAATAACCCTTATTGTTCGGTTGAGTTATAGAGGATATTAAAAGATACAGAAAGGGATATAGCGGGATTCTTTTCTCATCATTATTTTATTTGATTGGTTTTGTACAAATGGTGAGTGTTTTGAATGAAACAATTTTCTACGGCTATAGAATATTTAATTACGAATCCAACAACATATAAATTTATATAACTCAATTTTCGTGAAAATGTGTTATAGCGCATTACGAAACTCGGCGACACAATTACATTCTTTCGTTCTCACAAACATGCATATAATTGGATAGAGTTAACCTGGGTTAAATTAGATTCTTACAAAACAAACGCTGCGGACAATTTCCTCCAATGTTTTTTTTTATTTTTAAAATTACATCTGTTGTTCTATGGAGAAAAAATAGACACCCGGGATTAGTAATTTAGGCGGACATAAAACACCGGAATAACCCTACTCTCTGTTTATGTCAGTGGCGTGTCACTTAACCAGGCATAGCACATGGAATAGAAGTTTTTCGTAGTTATGAGTACGAATGACTGTGAATAAAAAAATGAAAGACAAAGGCTTAGGAAATACTTTTCATATACCATAAAATATGTAGGTATACTATCAAATACATAACAAAAAACTTTTCCTTAGTTTTTATTGACAATGGGTATTACCTACTTCTTGTATACACATAAACGGAATGCCTTTGTATATAAAATATATTTTGTGATACGTTTTTTTCTATTGAAGATAAAGTCTATGTTCTATGAGGGCTTTATGTATTAAATTTAAAGGCACATCGATACATTTTTCACAAATATGTAACTATGAATGCAGAACTGTACATATTTTCGCTGGCTATTATTAAACTACTACTAGGTACTACTATACTATCACGGTGTATCCCACAAGTGGGTTAGCCAACATACCAGCTGCATGTAATAAACATGAAAGCTGTCCTCTCCGTGCCATTATATAATCAAGACCTTCAGGATAGGTGGCAATCCTCATCGCTGATTTTAAAATATAAAATGTGATTATTTTTTCGAACACCCGTCTTTTGCAGGACACCCGAAAACTACGATAAAAAATCCACCACTATCCTCGGGAAAATCAGTTATTAGAATATTATTAAGAAACAAAAACACTTCAGTCCGTTTGAACCAATCACAGCTAGGTCTTTACTTGAAATTTTCCAGTAAGGCAGACTGCACAATAAGTTAGTACCTAATTTCAAGGTATATTGTATCTGACTAACTGTCATTTGATTTATGTAAGTGAGGTGCAAACTCACTTCTTTCCATACTATTGAGATGCTAAACGCTTCTATTCGAAATTCATTTGTATTATTAAAATAAATGTTTTTATTAAAATTAGTTCGAAAAATATTTATTCGAAGATGAATTTAGCCAGTGCAGAATAATAACAACAAATAAAGACGGCTGGTGTGGTGTCGAGGTAACGCTCTTACCTTTGAGTCACGACTCACGAGGTCTCGGGTTAGATATCCGACCAGGGTAAAATGAAGTATAACCTAAGGCTGGTTGTTACATGTATATAATATGTTCGTGCATTGTGTAATAATTATTTAATATAAGTACATAATATAAGATACATGTCATAATTGGAGAAATAGATTGTCCCGAATTAATTGAACTGATTCATTTCAACATACCTACCAGAAGTACCAGACAAACAGTGTTATTTCGAGAACACAACACTAGGAATAATTACTCATTTTTCTCTCTTATGGTTAGAATTCATAGATTAGGGAACCTGGTAGGAGATAATAAGATAATACAGACATTTTTGCTGACAGTTTACCTAAATATAAACATGACATTATAAATTGTTTTTATGTATAAATTAACAATGGGCATTTCGAAGTATGTTTGGCTATTAATTTGAATTTTTGCATTTGTATTATTGTTCCTTCATCTACTAGTGACAATTTATTATATAATTGATATATACCTACCTATTTAATTTCTGACATCTTACTGAATTATTTAGTAATTTTTTTGACATTTTTATTATCTATTACAATTCATATAAATTAATTTTTTTCTTCTATCTACTTGACATCTCCTTACTGTATCAAAATAATTGTTCTTGACATTTACCAAACCTTTGTTGACATTTACACTCTCACCACAATGTTTTGACTTTTCTAATTGTTTTGTTTTGACTCATTTTATAATTGTTATAGTTTGATTTCCAATTGTATTGTTTCTTCGCCAGTTGTTGTTCTGTTCCAACTGTGTTGTAAATGAGAATTATGTTTGTTTTTGTTTTATATTTTAACAAGTAAAAGGCTCACGCCGTGGATTTATGTATAAATAAATAAATAAATAAATAAATAAATAATTTAGGACTACCTCGATCTGTGTGAGTTGTCTATACTTACTATGTTATATTGTTATGCACTGCACTTCCCGATTCACTATGATTATTGATAGTTTCACTATAGTGAAGGGGGTAACTAAGGTTATATTTCTATGAATGGAGACTGAGTAATATGTAGATAGCTACTTATAGACTTATGGTATGTATGTTGCAAGGCAAAAGTGAATAAGTCATTCTGTTCTATTGCTGGGTAATTTATGACTTTATTCCTCGTATGAATAGAAAAGCACGGAAGCTAGGCTGGGAGCTTTCACGCCTCACCCCATGTTAGTTGACTCGCAACACACAGGGTGCAAGCACTATAAAAATATTTATTTATTTATTTAGGTATTTCGTAATTTATGGTGCTTCCTTTGCAGTCTAGGCAAAGAAGTATCGGCACATCATACTTTTTCCATGTATGTATCTATATGGATATTTGTAGATATTTACATCTATGGGACAAAACAGGCACATTTTTGACATCAAAATCCTATCAACCGAATGTAGATTCATTGGCATGATTGTATTAAGAGAGTTATTGTTATGATGACATTTATGTTACATGCTTATGCATACAAATGAATGCTTACATTTAAATGCTTTAAATTTCCTTGGCACAGAGAGAACAACTTGTCTGTTTATTACATGTGGTTAATCAACATTATTTGTTGTGTTTATGTTGTCGACCCCTGTATTTTCGATTTAAAATAATTACAAATACGCGAATCCGTTGGCGGCATTCAATAGTATCACTTGAAGGGTATACAGAGAGAAAGAACGACACAATCCACGACGCTGATTTTTCAAAGCTCCGTATAATAACAATCCCCTCCTTTGAATACTTAGTACATATTGAAAGCATTGCAATAGAGTAGATATTTAGGTAGGTACTATTTTAGTATAATGGATGAGGTAACGTTTACATCAGAATTGTTTTTATTTCAGTACCAATGATTTTTGATATTTCGATGAGATAATTAAATTTCTAAATCTAACCATAATCTTCTTTTAAATTTTGTATGCAGTATTTTTGTAAGTTTTTTGTAAATTTGTGTAGTTGACACAGATAATGATGATGTGTAAAAAGAGTATATAAATAAATTACCAATCTAAGAAAATTAATCAGAAATATTGGCAAAAATATTAGAATAATCTTTGCAACCATTTAAGTAAGATAATTATGGAGATATTGAAAACCTCCTTTCGAAGCTTAATTTATATTGTGTGTTTCTGAATAAAAAAAAGGTCTACCTAACATATTATGTATAGGAACTAATGAAGATGTATCGGTTTTTGTAATATTAGAGATACAAATCAAATATAATTTTGCAGTTTTTATTACATGATGGGAAATAATGTAATCAATTAACACATGGAGTGCCCAGAATAGAAAATATCTTCTACTTTTACAATTTTTCGAGTGTCCTGTAAAAAACAGTTCTAAGGTACTTATT
Source organism: Athripsodes cinereus (assembly GCA_947579605.1). NCBI lineage: Eukaryota > Metazoa > Arthropoda > Insecta > Trichoptera > Leptoceridae > Athripsodes > Athripsodes cinereus. The sequence goes on from OX388316.1 coordinate 26,422,911, forward strand.
TGAAAAATATCATACTAAAATATTTGACATCTTTAATTTGACAAAGTGATACGGTATGCAACCGTTTTGAATTTTCACTCCCCATCTCAATTGTAAAAAATGCTGCGATGATCCTGAGATTTATATTTATGTGATTTTAAAACGAATATAAAATACAGATGTAAACATTACTTTATATCTTTAAATAGTAAAATTTCCAAGGCAATCAATATACATCCAAAGTTTTGTTCACTTCAATTTATTCCTAATGAAGTTTGCTTTGAGAAAATACAGCGTCTCTCTACGACACGGTGCTAGTGCTACACTCTACGCCTCTACGGCTCATAGCTGCACTCTCTCTCTCTCTCTACCTTTACTACGCCTCATTGAAATAATTTCTTTCAATACTTCAACCTATTTGACAAATGGCAACAATTAGAATATTCTGATTGAATGCAACGTTGAAAGAAATTCTATTATGTTGAATATTAATGAGGGCTTTTTTTTCCTACAAATAATGCAATTTTTCTTCCCCTTCTTTGAAAAACCCCGTGTAGTAAATTGATTTATATTTTTTTCCCCCACTGTACTCTGATATCCAATTAAATTTTGCATATTTAATTTGTAATTTGTCCCCAGTTGGGACATGTTTAGAGAATGTCATACCCAAATTTGGTTGTTTAGGCAAGTGCATAATTTTTTTTATATATTTAATAAAAACTATCGCTTTCTTGGTTTCAGTGGAGAAGTCTACTGTTATCAAATAAAAATCTAGAAGTTTAAGAATTTCGAATGTACCTTTTTTTCAACTTTCCTACGATTTTTCTTACACGCACATAAATTTGTCTGACTATATACACGGCTCTTCTTAAGAATTTGATCCACGTGATCAAGCTACGTGATTCTCAGACGCCTGCACCTTCTCACACATTATTGTATTATGTTTCGTGTGAAATTAATAAATATTAAAAAATAACCCTACAATCCCTCAAACCACGAACTGTGCTCAATTTTGAGGGTAAAATAAATATTTATTAAATATTTTATAAATGTGTCTAATGCAGTGGTTCCCAAACTATGGTACGCGTACCACCAGTGGTACGCGACAATTATTAAGGTGGTACGCAAGCAGCCATGGCCATTAAATTGTGCAGTGATTCAAGATGATGATCGAAATCCTTTACCATCGAGTTCTAGTTTAGTAGTACGCTACTGATTTATAAATTCGCGAAATTAAAAGTTTGGGAACCACTGGTCTAATACATGTGTATATTAAAGGTGTATTATATTTAAAAATAAAAATATTACAATTTGAATATGTTTATGTGACGTTTATGTTAAATAAATAAATAAAATAAATAGATAAACTACATAGCTCTGAAGCGTCCACCCTTTTTTAGTTATATTCGTTCACAATACGTTATTAAACGTTTAAATTATAGTTTAAAAGACGTTAAAATATACAATAATACAATTTAATACAACATAACGCACCAGTATTATAAATATTATGAAGATACGTAAAAGTTTGCGACAGAACATAGCGTCGCTTTTGCGTCGCGACGTCATAACTTCTCATATGGCTAATGATTACGAACAACCTACGGTATTACTACCCGTAGTAATACGAAGGTAGTGTTAATTTGGTTTAGTGGATATAGTTACTACATTGTCCGGGAACACAATACGTAAAACAGAAAATTTTATAGCTCTATTTATGGTTCAATACGAGAATATTTTTTATATGTTCTTCAATAATTTTTTTAGGATAGAGATATTTCTTCTCTATTCATTTTGATTCTGTATAAATATAACTCTCTCAACTCGTCCCTGGGCAGTGAAAAAGAGTTGCGTCCAACAGAGAAGTGTCTAAAAGGGAAACCTTTGTTTAATAAGGAGGCTGAAAATAAGATAAACTAAGAGAAGTTATCTAGACCATATGATATTTTGTGAAGTTTAATTTTTCGACCAATGATTCTTGGTGGAAGTTCATATTAATATTTTTTAAATGAAACACGAAATCTAGTTATTGAACTATTGACCTTATAAATTTTGCGAACCGGCTTTTAAGAGCTTCTGCTTTCATCGTCAGGCCAAAGTAAAGTCAATAGTGAAGAATCTGGATGGACGGTAGGTGTCCATCAATGGCTGAGAATCGAATTCGGGACCTCGAAACTCACAGGTAAAAACATTACCATTGCGTCATACCGGATATCACAATATTATGTTTATTGTATCACAATTTCTCATTGTATGAAACAATAATAAATTTCAACTGAGCTTTGTTAGTTAAGCGTACTGGCAAACATTATTATTATGTATTAGAAACCAATTAATTGGTCTAGCCAGGACACGTGTTCTGGTATTGAGTATTATGTTGTCTATGGTAATGTATTAATTATTAGTAGATAATAACAATAATATAAGTATGTAGGTATATAGGTGATCAATGGGAGGGTGCGGGCGTGGAGACATGGGGTGAAAAGAGGACCTCATGCACATATATATATATAAATTTAACATACGTAAACAAGTTTATGGCCTTTGAATTCTAAATCCCGCGTGAAGAGGACGATCCGCGCGTTTAATACATTAATATATAAAACGTATAATGACTGTGTCTCTAGGAAAAAGAGTACTTCGATTTTTAGTGTTGTCTCTTTTGTGTTTTTTCCTTTCTTTTGCTTTGTTTTTTCCTGCTGAGATCGCCTTGGTCTTAGGCTGTTATAGTCTCAGTGTAGGGTAAAGCTTTTTAGGTAATAATAAAAAGTAGTCTCCTGGTTATCTCACTCTCGGCAGATGTCATGAAGATGACTATGGATGACTTTCATTTTGGCGTTCTTTAACAGTCCTACGGCTGCCGTTGAATAGTGCATCCCTGCTTCTGAAACAATAAGGTTTTCAGTGAAAGTACAAAAAGATGGATTAATTATGTTATCAATTTATCATATAGTTTGAGATGTCACATTTGTATGAAAAAGCTCCATTTGCAACCAATATTTTACATATTCCATACTAGAATGCGATTTCACAATTACTTAGAAATGATTGAACTAGTATTATTCCAATTGTAAAGGTTAATATTTTGTATGTTAAGTATAATTTGTAATTAACTAAATAATGTTTTCTTTTCCTTGGTCAATTATTATAAGTCCCACAAGATGATGGAGTCACGTGATTCTGCCCAGTGCGTCATTCTGGGCAAATCTTGCATGTCTTGCCTTAACACTTCTCACCACCAACGTTGAGATCTTCCTCTGGGTGTCCTACCTGGAACCTCAAGTTGTTGAGCTGCAAAACAATGTTTTTTTTTATTCTTAACTGTGCATTGATTACAAGCAATTTAACACAGAATTATATTTACATTAAATATATACAACCAATAAATAAATAAATCTTTATTGACCAAATTAAACATAAATATAGAAAAAATACACAACACGATAATAAAAAAAATAATAAAAAAAATAGACCGAAAGGCGTACATGTTGCTGGGCAACGTCTTCCAGTAAACCCTAACATATTCAGTCAACCAATATTCAGAGTTCGAGGTTATCTCAAAGACACGATTTCTTCTAACTAACCCAAATTTATTTTTGTAGTTTCCAATAATGATTGTTGTCTACCCGAAAGGCCTGTGAATCTAGTATTAATCATAGTGAAAGTAAACATTCATTTTAATTTTATCAAATTTATTAGATATATTAGACTTAAACGTAATCTTATAATGAACTTACTTTACTACATAATATTATTAGTAGTAGGTAATAATACTGCTAGACTAGTCAGCAAGGATATTCGACTATCTATATTCTATGCAATAATAAAATACAATGTGTGTTTGTGTGTATGTTCGAGGGTAGTGTCTCTTGTTATTATTGTTGTCGTGCAAGTGTTTGCTGGTTGCAGTATCACATAGCACTATTAGAGATGAAATGGGTATTCGATAATATTAGGTCCTTACATATGAAATTGGCGTTTGGCGAACTGGCAACTTTGATTCAAAATATGTGGCGTTCGGCTAGGAATTCCAAATTCAAATTTATTTCAAATTTAAGACCATGTATTTCTGTGTTCGAATTACGAAATTTATTTGTTATCGCGTCATTTGTTTTTCTTTCACATCGTTCTGTTCACAATATGGAGAACTTAAAATATCGCTATATTTACGAATATGAGTTTCACCTCGGCACTAGTGCTGCAGAAACGGCTCGTAGGATTAACAATGCGTATGGGGAAGCTACTGCAAAAGAAAATACGGTACGTTATTGGTTCCAACGTTTCCGTTCTGGAAATTTTGACCTACAGAACAAGCCTCGTGGACGGCCGGAGACACAAGTTGATAACGAAGAATTAAAAGCAATTGTGGAAGCAGATCCATCGCAAACCACGTCAGAGTTAGCGGCAGGCTTCGGTGTGAGTGATAAAACCATTTTGATTCACTTGAAACAAATTGGAAAAGTGAAAAAACTTGAAAAATGGGTACCGCATGAATTGGTACTGCTGCTTCAGGACAACGCTCGACCACATACGGCACGTTTGACGACCGCAAAACTACGGGAGCTGCGACTGGAATGTCTTCGACACCCACCATACTCCCCGGACCTTGCTCCAACTGATTACCATTTTTTTTCGGAATTTGGACAACTTCATGCAAGGAAAAAAATTCAATTCTCACGAGGCTGTCCAAACGGCCTTCAAAGATTTTATTGATTCTCGCTCACACACTTTTTTTAGTAAAGGAATCAATGAACTACCTTCGAGATGGCAAAAGTGCATAGATAGCCATGGTACATACTTTGCCTAAATAAAAAAATAGTTTCATAAAAAAAAATCGTTTTCATTTCTGCCATATGAAACGCCAATTTCATATGTAAGGACCTAATATTATCCGGTATCCGATTTCCCGGCTTAAGTTTTCAATCATGACCGGATACCGGATCGTCATAATATATTTAGGGATAATATATGGAAAATATGGAAAACAGGTCAAATTAAGACAAATTGTATGATTTTATATCGCCATGGAGTGTCTTGACTAGACAAGGTTTCTCACTCTTTTCTCCGAGTTTTTGAGTATCCTGTAAAAGAAGAATATTCGAGAAACATCGTCACATTCTGCAGTCATGGCATAATATGTCACACATTCCGATTGTCTTATCGTCGTTGCATATTCAAAATGAGGTATGTGCGAACATTTTTATTTAGGTATACTCTTTAAAAACTGTTCAAACAAAGGGCATTAAAATTGTTGTTTGGAATTTTTATTGATATATTCTTAAAATATTAAATTTTAATATTTGATACTAAGAATCAATTCATAAAATGGTTATAATATCGTCATAAGCTGTAATTTTTTCAAGAAATGTCAAAACATTTATAAATTCACATACCCCATTTTGAATATGCAACGATGTTATTGTTTATTACACATTTTACATTACAAAAACTAACTATAGAATAATGAGTAAAAACATGTGTAGGTGTATAGATACTGCCCCAGAACACACCTAAATTTAGCGAGACTGTAAATAAATTCTATTTGCTTTAATTATTTTAAGAACATGTAAGGTAAATTGATTTGAAGTAGTTTTTATATTTTCGGAAATGAAAAAAAATTAAACACTCCATAACCGAATAGTGACCGAATAATCGGTTATTCGGCTTGAGATCTCACTGGATATCCGTTATCAATATTATATGTTCTGATCACTATCCGTTTTATCTGTACATGTAGTACATTGTATACTATTATTAGGCATTATCAGATACAGTTAGGTATGTACATTGCATTATCATCGGGAACGTGTTCGGGCACCATGCCGCGCCGCCATATTGCCTTTGTTTATGATTTGCGCGCGAAATGTATGACTAATTCAAAATCTGATTATTCTCAAAGTTTCTACTCGGACTGTTCGTTAAGGTTGGCTGGATTTCATGTTTTCAGTTCACTGCAGGGCTGCCAACACAATTATTCTTATTGTTATTCAATAATAACGCAACGCGATGAATCAAGATGTAAATTATGGTAATATGTGAATGTTGTACCTGTAAGACACCAACAATCTGCAATTTAATATAATATGTAAGTAGGTATGTACTGCATTATAATGTAAAAAATCAGATTTTTTACGAATTTTTCAATAACTTTTTTGGTTTTGGCATATTTGAGTTGTCAATTTCTGAGTTGTTTTTTAATTTGCTTTCAAAACTATGCATTATAAATTCTTTATAACTAAAATAACACGAAAACTCCCCACTAATTATATATGTTTTTTTTAATAATATATGGAATTTACTGCTTTGCTAGATTTGAAAATCTGTTCAGCAGGGCTACTCTTGAAAAAACTAAACACGATCTTAATCTAGTCTTGATCTTGATCATACGACGCACGAAGTGACTATTGGCCAAAAATACACGCAAACCGATCGCGCGTTAGCGGTGGCGCGGTGTTTTTGACCATAGTCCCTTCGTGCGTCGTATGATCAAGATCAAGACTAGATTAAGATCGTGTTTAGTTTTGTCAAGAGTAACCCTGCTGATGCTGAAATGAGTTATTTAATAAAGTTTTTGTAAGCTTTGCTAATTCGATATTTGAAAAAAAAACGTATATTTTTCTTGGATGATTTCTTTTTTTTGTAAGCACTGATTTGTTAACTGGAATACTTAAATGCTTTTGTTATGCTATTGTTTATTTCATTTTATTGTTCTCCTTGCTTCTACCAGCTCAAGGGACATCGAAGGAGTGTAGTCAAAAGATTCCACACATGTGTGTTATTTTGGATGACCAGCTTGCCCACTATGGCGCCTCCGGTGTAGAGAAGATTTGTTTAGTAATGAATTCGGTTGAATAGAAGTCCCAGACTACTGCGCTATCTGGGGGTGGTTGCTGGTTGTCCTTCAATTTTATGAGAATTTGCATCAATTTTTAATATGCTGCTCTTAAAATCATGGAATATTAATATATGGAAGGAAACACTTTTAAACACAAACACAAACAAACTTTATATATAATTACATAGTGACCTGGTTTCGACTTACAAAGTCATTGTCAATGAGTTTACACTATAAAATTGAATATAAATTAAAACTAAAACCAATAAGTTATCGTCAGAGATGTGCAAAATACTTCCAAAAAAGTATTTAAATACAAAATACAAATACTTTAGAATTTTTGTATTTCAAATGCAAAATACTAAATACTTTTTCAAAATGGTATTTAAATACAAAATACAAAATACGTATTTTCAAAATACTTTTTTAAAATACCTTTTTAAAATACTTTTACAAATAGTCGAACAAGGTGTAAGACAAAAGTATTTAATATTTAAACCATTGATGGATGAAAAAAAATTAAAAACTGGACAAAAGTATACATATTATTTATTATTATTATTATTGTTGATTTGTTTTTGTGCTAGTGTGATGATTGAGTGAGCGAGCGAGACTGTGTATAATGTAGGCATGTTGAGATGACCGGAATGTTAGGTACCTATCTTTTTAAAATTAATTGTGGCGCATGGTATTGGATGATAGCTGATCTCTGAAGGATTAACCTTTATTTTAACTTTAATTATGTAGTTATTGTCTGTTTTGTGCTTCTATATTTATAAAATAAAAAATAAAAATAAAATGAAAATAAATGGAGAAAGGGTTGACATGATTCGATATAGCATTGCTTGCAGACAATTGATGAATGCCATTGATGAATGAAAAACTGGACAAGAGTATACATAAATGGAGAAAGGGTTGACATGATTCGATATATCATTGCTTGCAGACAATGAGGATGAGCCTTAGGAAGAACTGTCAAAATAAAAAAAAAATAATTAAGTCATGACAAAATGTACCGTTGTTAGAAGAGATAAGCCGAAAATTGTCATAAATGGATTGAGTATCATCAAGCAGGTAAGAGAATTCCTGACTTGGGCTACAAAATAAATCAGAATGGATAATCCAAATCTGAAATCGTATGGATTACTGTAACATCATATTATATACAGGACTGCTCCAGACTCTTCCTTATCGTCTTCAGATGGTTTTTAATGTTGCCTAATCATTTACAGAGAGAATAAGAGCTGCCACATAACTTCACTACTAAGAAGTCTACACTAACTGAGAGTCCTAGAGATAGTGGTGTTTAAACTATGTCTCACTGTCCACAAGGCAGCACACCACCCACTGAGCTGTTCCGCTGACGAAAATGTGTGGCGAAGGCTGTGATCAGCTTCTTAAACTCGTTGAACTCAAAAGGGCAAATACCTCTCAATTTGCAGAAAGAAGAAACAGAGTCGCAGCGTCATCTGCCTGGAATACACTGAGAAAAATACTAACGAAATTTCACAACGAATCATTGGTACGTACTATCAAATTAGGACCAGAGTTCGTACAAACGATTCACTAGTACAGATCTATTGACTTCGCAGCCAATTCATTGGTACATTTACCAACAACTTCTTCACAGTGACGTCATCAACTTGAAGTTCGTTGCAGAACGAATCGTTGGTACGAATCAATTGATTTACTTGTCATACTTACGTAGGTACCTATACATGACCTTACTCGTAGCTGTCAAAAGTCCAATAATATTAATCGCGTTTAGTTGTAAAATGTGATCTATTTTCCTAATAACACTATAATTATTATTTGAAAAAATATAGCAAAAATAATAATATTATTAGAATAATTATTCACATTTTACAAATAAACATTGTGATCAATATATAAGTAAAAAAAGTAGCAAGGAAATTAAAATGATTTCTTTCTATTAAGTTCTTATGTAATATAATAATTTATTAAAAATTTCAATTGAAAAAATATAAAAATAAGGACAATTTATAAAGACATAATAAATATATCGTACGAGTATTATAGGATTCTTCCAAAGGTCGTGCAGAAATTACAACTCTTTCTTCAGGGATGTTGAATTTTACTTTTCATCATTGCCAAAATTCAAAGGTGCTATTTCTAGATCTCTTCAGGGTTCTGGTTGATGATTGTCTTGAATGTGGTGAGGCTCCCCTCCCCCAGTTTTTATTCAGAGAGGACTGATCCCCCCCCCCCTGAGCATCAGTCATTGCTTGTGTTTTTTTTGTAATAGCGTATTCATTTCACGACTGAATGTTTTTCTTTTTGTCTTCATTGTTATTGCCTCGATCGGTGCAATCGAGTGCATTTTGTTTTTATTTCTTTTTGTTGTTGGAACATAGCTGGAACATAGTGTTGATAATATGGTATAAAATAATTTAACAAACTTCACTGGCTTGCAAACCATACAATATTCAAGTTATACTATATAATCTGTAATAGTTGTTTGTTTGTAATAAGTGTAGGTATTAACAAAATAAATAAATTGATTGAGTCGACGTTGATTTTGTAAAACTCCATTATATTGATATACAACACAACCAACTGTTCTTTCTGAATTTCCCTCAATAATTTTTGCATTATATAAAACCTTAGCTCTAAGAATATATTGTTATACCTACCTAATAAGACATAGTATTTAAGTAACAACACGGCCTATAGTAAATTTAGTTTGACAATGACCTCATAGGTCGAAACCTGGTAACTTATTAAACAAATAAATCGTAGTAAAACCAAAAACAATTTTGTTTTCATTATATGAAAATAAATAAAAAAAATAAAAATTCTAATCATACCACGTTGTTGCTCTACGGGAGTTATTTTATTTTGGCATTCTTCTCTGCAACTTTTTTCTATGGGAACAAAAATTTTTCATGCTGACAGTTGACCCTTTCTGTTTGAGTATGAATGCCCCAATTCTACTAATTTGTTTTCTACTAGCCTTTTGATAATTACATTTGACCTTTTTTTCTGTAAAATAAAAAATAATATATATAACTAAAAGTTATTTTTGTAAACAAAAGAATTGAAATTAAAATAACAGGATTTGAAGTAAACAAACTTTTGATGTTGATGTAGGTGACACCAAATCCAAAGCAACATTTTCACCAATTTGTTGATGTTCTGCAACATTCTGTAAAGTACAAATTTTAGTTAATCGTCAATAAAAATTTGGCTTGTTGATAAAACAATTATTGCAAATTAAACATCTCATACCAACTCATCATGGACTGGACTTTATAAAGATTCATTATTTGTTGAGCTGTAAATGCTTTTGATCTTAACATATATTATGGCACCACTTGTGTGGACAAATTTGTTAGTGTAGAAATTTAGTCGGATAAATGTAAGTCCCCAGATTTCTGAACTATCCAGGTGGACGGTGGGTCTCCTTCAATGTATATACTCAATCACAACCTCATTTGTTTCCTCCACAGTCTAAAAGTACAAAAATGATTTATTAAACCAAATGATAACTAATAAAGTTAGTTCATTCACAAACAAAATCAATGTTAGTCCAATATTACATACCAAATTGATGGTTGAAGTTTCACTTTCATTTCATCACATGGTTTTTAACATTAAATCCTGTAATCTGTAAAGCAAAAAATATTCATTTAATTAAAATAACCTAATTAGTCCATCCACAAGCACTCAAGGTTAGAACAATGTTACTCACCAAATGGTTACTTGGTGGTGCACTTTCATTCTGTAATTCCACGTTATTTTCCACATTGCGTTTCATCTATAAAGTAAAAACATATATCAAAATCATTAATGCTTTAAATCATACAAAAATAATAGTAAATAAGAAGAAATTACAAATTACAACCTTGCATTTCCATGACAGGTGATTTTTTCATCCCATAATGCACTATTATGAGGGATCTTGTTTTAAATGTGAGTAAATGTTTTGCAATGTCATATTTTAACAATTATCCTCAATCCACTTATAAAAAAACACCGAAATACGAAAACAGCTTGACAGAAATTAACAAAGGACAAAACACAGAACGGAAAATCGACGAATGTCATCGAATATTAGTGTTGCCATTAGAATAATTAATAATGACCAAAGTATTGTTTTTTTTTTATCAAAATATAACACATTTTACAACCATTCTAGTGTATTCATTATATTAAAAAACAATAAATAAGTATTTAGTTATTTAGTTATTTGTATAATAACGAAAATACTACAAATAAATAAAACAGTATTGTACTATTGAAATACGTTTCGTCAATCATAATGTATTTTTATGCGTGTGGCAATTTCACAAGCCATAATGTACTTACCTGACTATGATTTTAAACCAACTAGCGCCATACACGGATGTTTGGGTAACTAAAAGATTGGTAAGCGCCGAACGAAGTATAGTTAATGGTAAAAGCGAAATGATTTAATGTTACGTAATGCTGAATTTGATCTTTATGTCATATTATATCAATGGTAAGGCGAGCAAAACAATTTATTGTGAAATATCAATTGAATTTGGAGATGTACCTTTTCTCAGTGTAGATTGCCTTCAGAAAAAATTGAAAATGCTACCATTCAGGAGAAATCACAGCGCCCTTGAAATGGCAATGAAACATTAAACGGCGTCATGTATAATTTGTTCAATCATCATTATTATGTGTGTATATCTCAAACATGGAGTACTCTAATGGAAACGTTGATTTTGTAATTCAACAAATTGGCAAAAAAAGCTTGCGTACGCGCATATCAATTAATGGCAGAATTTTGTTTCAAACAATATAAAGGTAGTGGTGTTGTTTTATTGATAACAAATATGTTTAATAAAAAGGTATTTTGTAAAAGTATTTTGTGTAAAATACAAAATACTCAAAAAAAGTATTTCAAATAAAATACAAAATACTTTTTACAAAAAGGTATTTGAAATACAAAATACAAATACGTATTTTGTATTTTGTATTTGTATTTTAAATACTTTTATTTCAAATACGTCACATCTCTGGTTATCGTTCATATATAAACATGTAATTTTACAAAACGATCGTCAACTCAACCGAGTGGCGTATATTCCATATGGTGTAACGATTGTAATGCAAGATACATTGGCCAAACTGGTAGAGCAATCTGTACGAGAGAAAAGGAACACCATAGAGCATTTAGAGGATTATCTAGTCTTTCTGAGATGGCTGACCATTGCATTGAACAGAATCACTCATTCCACCCTGACAATGTAATGTTATTACACTCGGAAGGTAAGGGTCATAAACTAAATGCTTTGGAAACAATGGAAATTAATAAATGTATATCTAATAAGGTAGACATTGTTAATGTCTGAATTCCTTCATTCTCACCACTATTAGGTATATGAACACCCCCTCTTAAAATTCCTTTTGTTCCATCCAACCCTTAGACTATATAATGTAGGTAAGTTTGTTCTATTCTTTAGTTTTAAGTAACTCTTGCCCTGAAGATGCCACAAGGCGAAAGCGCTCAGCAATTAGAATTTAGTCTATATTAATTGACTAAATAATCATACGTGAAAATTAAACAGTGTTTAGTTTAACATTTTAAAATCCATATTAAAATGCATTTTCACAACGTTAACGCACCTTTGAATTATTAACAAACTGATAATATTTACTCACAGATTCATAAAAAGAAGCATTTGAAATAATAATTTATGATTTATTCGCAAAAAAGTGCATTCGCATTTTTAGATGTGTCAACCTTAAATCCAACTATTGTTTTTGCAACGTACACCGCGCTATTTATATTCCTTCAGTGTTCTTAATTTGAATTCAAACACAATGTGAAACAGAATAGAACAAAACTGAATGCAGTATAGCTACATAGAAAGAGAATGAAATAGTAAGAGCAAGAGGAGAGAAAGAATTACATTCTGTGCTAATAGACTAAATTACAATGGAATAGAAAGTTGGAAAAGTTTTGTAGTGTAATTTAATAAAAATATACAAGAGAGTGCGACATGTACGTAGTTGTGCGAACTGTTATTGTATACTGAATAGAGTATAGTAAATATTGCATTATTTTTCTCCATTGAAGTTTTCGCTCGATAGCAAAAAGTTGAACACGATCGCGCCTTTGCGATAAACTCGCTCTCTAAATAATATAATTATATTGATTGCGTTTAGGTAATTTAAATAAGTTGATAATAGAGGGCGAGATTGAGGGACGTCGTGCAGTGGCAGGGAGGCAGATGTCATGACTGCGTAATATACGGCATTGGACCGTAATAACACAGATGGGAGAGCTGGTCCGCACAGCGCGGGACAGAGAAGTATTCTCCAGAGTGATTGCCAACGTCGGGGGACCTGAAACGGCACTGATAGAAGAAGAAGAATTTAAATAAATTCCTCAATAAGAAGTATGTATTCATAGGATAATCAATGTACAGTAAAATTGAATTTGAATATTGTGCATAAATTTCGTCTATTTCCGTGATATTCTTGACACTTTTGATATAGGAATTGTATATTTGTATATTGTGAATATGTATCGTCCAGGTAATCAGAAACTTTGACTACATCTTCCTTTAAATAAATGTTTTTTGGACACCCTCTAAATACGACCCAGCCAGGAATATTATCATTCCAGTATCACAGTGAATACAGATCTGAAATAGGATTTTTAAAATTTTATTTTTTATTATAAATTTGAAGTATTTTACATTCTTCTCGGTTTTTTTAATGTATATTTCATTTATTTTGCCCAAAAAAACAAAGACTGATCTTCACAGTTCTTTGCACGGACCGGGGGTTGGAAAACACTGCTTTAAATCATTTAACTCAAAATTGTAAATTCACCCTCAACCGTATTTAAAGTTAAAATTTCAGATAAGTAAATTTCATTGTGGCTTTCAAAGAGTAATGGCGATGTATGTGTTTGTGAGATTTGAATTAGTTTGTGTGTAGGTACTATATATACAGTGATAATGTAGAAGTTGATACCTACCTTATTTCATTCATCAGCAATGGTTCTTTATATTGAATTCACTTTCACAAAGCTACCAAACTATGAAAGCTGATTGAATGAAAGCTCTTGAACAGAAACGTGAACAAGATCTATGTACGAGTGTATAACGTCACGGTATCTCCCATGAGTGGGAAGCTAGTGGACTTTCTGCATGTAAATAACTTACAGATTTTCCTCTCTGTAATATGAAAATAAGATTCTCAGAATGGGTACCGTATCCCATCGCTGAATTGAAAATTTTATATGTTTTGATCAATAGACAAATTTTAGGGTACGAAAAATGTGTATAAGTATGTATTGATGCATTGTTTTGCAAATTATTTATTGATGCATTAAACGGCATTAAAAACCTTTTTTACAATGCATTATAAAGTCATTATACTTACTTGATAAGAAAGATATTATCTTACAAAAACCTTTAGAACTTTATAATATTAAATAAGTTCAAGCATTATATTTAGGTGTTAAATTATAAATTTATAGACAACTAATGTTTGAAAGTGATTTCTTATTAATCAGTTTAAATATTATATGTTTACACATTTAAACATTAATAAAATCATAAATAGTTAGCAATTTAAATCTTATAAATATCCTGAAGCTATGTAAATTATGAAACTGTCTTCATTAACTATTGTAAGCTATCTACAGGAGCTTTCAAATGAGGTAACGTTGGTGACGAGCTATTTCCTCTCTCAGTATTTACATATTATGTAAGTTATAATATGCTTGCATTCTGAAGAAATTAGATTCTCCTTCAAGATATTAATATCTACGAACATATTAATACTCGTATCACACCTTGCGTTACATTAAACAAAGCTGTGATGCGTTTAAAGTATTATATTTTAATGTGATAATGTTGATTGAGCCGTGGTGACAGCAAGCCGTAGTAACAATTAATGCTTGAAGGGGTTGTAATTGAGAGGGGATGGAAAGTGCTGTTTCTGTTATTGATGATAATGATTATTGTGACAATATTGATGATGATGCAGAATGTCACTAGCCACAGCATTGTGCGCAATTCCACGAAGTAGTGAATCGCAATTTTCGATTTTTCGATCAAGAAAGACTTCGAATTTACTAATTTATCTTATTTTGAAATAAACTAAAAAGCTTTAAAAAAAACTAAAACTCGCCTTCGGTTTTTGCTTTTAGTTTTACTTTAAAAGATTTTAATGAGCAGTGACCTGGTTTCGACTTTTAAAGTCATTGTCAAACTGTAAAGTTTGATATTGACTTTATAAGTCGGAACCAGATCACGTAAAACTAAAAGCAATTGTGATTTTTTTCAATATATAAACATGGAGTTCTACAAAATTAACGTCGACTCAATAAATATATAAAAAATCAATTATCTTATTTATATTAAATACTGTAGCCAAACTAAATTCACAACATAATTTGATTAAAAGTAAACTTGACATTTCAAACACTCCATTTTGTGAAGTTGTTAAAGAACGATTTTTTATGGTTTATAATATCCCAAATACATTCTCTCAGAATGAAAAATACCGTATCGTATTAAAATCTTCGTAGTTTAGCAGTGAGTACAATTACATAAGATTTTCCGATAGAAAGACTATGATGTCACAAAATCCCTCCTACATCTGTCATAACAGAAGTGGGTGAATAATAAATTATTGTGAATACTAAAATTAATTTTTATTTCTTTCACAATTTGTTTGGATACAGTATAAAGTTGATGTTGCACATATTATAATAGGTGATTTGGTAATTATAATAAGAGATTTTGCAACCCTATAGGGGTAGAAACAAATGTCCGTAATCATCTGTCATCACTTCTTACACAGCCCCTAGCTGCTCAATATAAAGCTTCACATCGCATACTACTTATTGTATACCTATCTACATTTTATACTAAATACATAATATATACTAAAAGACTACACCAAGTAAGATCATACTAGCTTAATAATGCCCGAACACGATCAGGAAGAATTATCATTTACAATTATTATTCCGTGTAATCCCCAGTAAAGAATAGGTATCTCATTTTTTTCTGTGAGCTTTTTCAATAACCTATTAATGGCTTCTTCTTCTTCTTCTCGTGCCGTATCAGGTCCCCCCGATGTTGACAATCACTCTGGCAAAGGATTCTCTGTCTTGCGCGACCCGGAACAGCTCCCCCACATGTCTCATCCCGGTCCAGTCTCTTATGTTGCGCAGGCAAGACGTTTGCCTTCTACCAGGACCACGTTGCCCCTCAATCTTCCCTATCAGTATCAGCTGGAGCAAACTATACTTATCGCCCCGTAGAACGTGCCCCAGATATGAAATCTTACGGACCTTAACGTCCTTCAGCAGCTGTCTACTGCAATTGGCTCTTCTCAAAACCTCCGAGTTGTGTTAATGGCTAGTGTTCGTAAACCTTACGTATTAAATAATTAACGTTGATAACTCAATAATGAGACATTTCATCCATTTTGAATGTCTTATATTTTTATTGGCACGGAGAGGAAAATCTGTATGTTTAATAATTGCAGTTAGTCTGGTTGCTACCCCACTTCTGGGATATGCCGTATAGTATTATCACTTCACTTCTAGTCCTTGTTACTCCCGTGTTTGGTATAGGCCTCTTCATATTTTTTATTCCATTTGATCTCGATTTAGACGAACCCACTTCTTTCTCATTATTAAGACAATATCTTTAATTTGTGGCGACATCTACCTGAAGTATCGAGAAACACATTTAGAAGAGAATTACTAAACACCTCGGTAGCTAGCTAGGTATTAGTTTACAAATATTATAGGTAGATGGCGATGAATATTTTCTGATGTGAGTTCTAGATTTTTCCTTAACCACTATTTCCTTAATAACTATGGCTTGTGGAAAGAATGAATAGTTAGATAGCTTCAGATCTCTTTCGAACGTACAGTTGACAACATATTTTAGTCTAACACATTACTAACATTTTTATTGTTAAATTATTATTGGTGAATAAACTTAGTGGAAAGCATATTTTCATGTAAGTAAAAATATTACTGTTTCATTTCGTTCCTTTTTAATCACAGTATGTAATTTAATATAATCATTTAGAATCAAATCAATTTTCTTACTTATCAAGCCTTCTGCAAATTGTATATGGAAGAAAGGGAAAATATGTACACAGTGAATCTGTGAGGATTTTAACATTAATAATCTATACCAACAAAGCCCTTTCCTCCATAAATTCATCTTTTGCAAAAATACATTGACCAGATCAATGAGTTTTTTTTTTTAAATTTTATTTTCTCAACTCTGTTTGTGTGTCTCTGTGAAATAAATAAACACATGAACATATCAATATAGTAATGCAGAAACAACACAATGTGGAGACTCATTATGTTTCATGGAAGATTACCTCAAAGGGTAGTTAGTACTTTCCATTTAAAACACTCCCTCATCCCTTAACTGCAGCCAGTTAGCGTCATATGCAGCTTTTACCAATAAGAAAGTAAATTAGCTCTATAACAATATGTATTTATTTCTATTATGATTAATAATGTTTTGAAATTTGAGTATATACAATAGTGACAATTGCTTCAATTCAAGTGGTACACTCCCACAAATGGGGTAGCCAGCAGACTAACGATATGTAATAAAAGTCCAAGGCGTACTAAATGTGTTATTAAATTAAAAATAACAGAATCAATGGCATAATTCATAGCCAAATTGATTATACATTATTTCATATGAAGTTTTCATTATTGTAAATTTTTGTTAAATGAAATGAAGTATTTGATTGGTAGGTACTCGCATATTGAAAAACTCCATATCTACCAATAAATAAAAAGAACGTGGGAGAAGGCAAAAAAATCTGGTTAATTAACTTTATTTTTATTCAAAACTTTATTTATTCAACAAAATTTATACAATATACTACACAAAAAAAATCACAGAAAAAACAACATCAATACGGTTATATTATCAAGGTGCGGCGAACTAGTAATATACTCTGTCTCGCCGTACGGTACACTAAACCTGTTATTTACAACACATTCGTTGACACTTCATATAAACACGTTGATAAAAAAAAAATCGTCACACAAGCACTTTCATAACCTCTTCAGCCCTGTCACGACCCATACCATGCAACCATGAGAAGACCATCCTTTTGAAGGAGTCCCTTCCATAATTGAACTTTATTTTGAGATCTATAATTTGGCAATTATATATTCTGGGTGCTAAAAACAATGGATTTCGCTGACCAAGCGCAGTATTCATCCTTGGAGCAAGCTCTTCGGTTTTAGATCGTGTATTCAAAGAATGCTTAATAACAGTAGAGTCATCCTTATCGAAGTGATATCTTATTAATATCCTCAGCAAAAATATCTGCCTTGGATTTAACACTCTATAATGACAGATATAGTGGTTCCGATGGGTAACTACTACACTATCATGGCACATTCCATAAGCAGGGTAGCCAGCAGATTAGTTATATGTAATAAACATGCAAGCTGTCGTCTCCGTGTCAGCAGTAAATTAAGATATTCAATGGGTGGCAAACCTCCTCGCTAAATTTGAAATGTAAAATGCCTTTAATTTTTCAAACACTTATCTTTTACAGGACAATCGAAAACTTACGAAAAAAAGTAGGAGACCATTTTTTGCTATGTGCTTCACGGATGAACGGTAATCAATGTTAAGATAATACTTAAATACAGCTGTGTTATACAAATATTAAAAATTTGACCAGAAAAGAGCTAGGTAAAGTCTAATTAAAAAAGTGAAAATTGAACTCGCTTAATTTCCGTAATTTTTTAATCTAAAAATAAACATTTTTAATGAAATTAGTGTAACCAACTTGTTATAATGATAATTATTATTATTACTTGACGCAATCGTATCACAAAAATAACAAAGACTAAACGGAGAATTCGCAAAATTAATTAAAATGAAAAAAGAGATGTAAGTTAGTACAGAGGGTGGGGGAGGTTAGGGTGGCATTAATTATTGTTGTTATTATTAAATGAATCAGAGAAGCCGCAAAAAGGAGAAGTTATAATATTCAAATCCCTCCAATTGGAGATGAGTTAAATATATTATGATACTAAAGATCGCTATATGAATCAAATCGGTAAAATGTAGTTCGCTCAGATGAGTTGTTATGAAATTTATTGGTTCAGTTTCAGTTCAGTTTACTATTATTATAGTATCTATTTTTTGATGGAATATTTAAAAAAAAACATTCGTTATAAACTCGTACAATGAATGTAATAGTCCAAAGGTCTAGTATCTCCAATATTGGACAGTAATAGCTGAAAATTTAGTATTATTTTATTTATTTTATTTATTTATTTATTTATTCCAACATACGGCGTTAGCCTTTTACATGTATAAAATATAATATATGACAGACACAAAAAGCACATAAAAGTAAATTCAAACAAGACAGAAAGACACAAAATATTAATGCATAATCGAAAACAATATAAATAAATTAATATATACATAATATAAATAGATCAATAATTAAAATTTAATAAATATAATTGGTATAATAAAATCAAATAGAAGCAATAAAAAAAACATTATGACAACATTAAAAATAAAAATCTATTATTATTAAAAATAAATTATTAATAAATTATTATATTATTATTTTTATTATTATACCATCACGGCACATCCCACAAGTGGGGTAGCCAGCAGATCAGCTGCATGTAAGAAACATGCAAACTGTCCTCTCCGTGCCAATATAAAATCAAGACATTCAGCATGGGTGGCAAACCTCATCACTGAATTTAAGATGTAAAATGTCTTAATTTTTTCGAACACCTGCCTTTTACAGGACACTCGAAAACTTACGCAGAAGAGTGGGAGACCAATTCTTTACCGGGTGCTCCACGGGATAGAAAATTTAGTAAAGAAATCAAAAAAAATAAACAATGGTAGCAACATAGTAGATATTTTTTTTGAAAGTATCAAAGAGAGTTCCTACCGCTTGTCTTTTGATATTTCAAGAAAACAATAATTGTCATGTTATCAATTAGATCTATGGGCTCCTCTCTGCAAAACGTACTCAAAGTCACTACACCCTTGATGTACATTGATAGAATATCTGTCATTGAAGATGTCAGAAATCCTGTGATAATACAAAGCCTTGAAAAATTACATTTTGCGGTTCATTATATGCATTCTTTCTGTTGATTCAAAATATTTAATCTGTCTTTATATTAAAATAAAACTACTTTTATTTTCGTTAGTGCGCGACTGTCTTCAGAAAAATTTACCAGTCATTTCAGAAAAATTAACACAACCAGGCGACCGGTGTGGCGCGGAGGCTAACGCACTTGCCTTTGAGTCACGAGGTCCCGGGTTCGATTCCCGGCCATGGCAAAATGAAGAATGACCTTTTTCAGATTGTCCTGGGTCTAGGTCTAGGTCCTGTCTGGAGAGTAGGTTTGGGAGGTATGTCCCTTTTGGGAGGGTTTAATGTTTTCACACCATTCGGCACTGGTGATTCTCGGGCTCGCGCCTTCTGAACGCCAAATAACAAGTTTCTGGACACCTCACTTCGGCTTTTGTTACTCAGCAATTTTTATATGTCATGTTTACTCGATGTTATCTACCTTATATTAATTGTACTTTATTTTGTCCTGTTTTATGCTTTTTTTATATAATTTTGTATTTTTTTTTATTCAATAAAATAAACATACTTTCAAAAGGGGCATTGAAGAGAG
Source organism: Athripsodes cinereus (assembly GCA_947579605.1). Classification (NCBI taxonomy): domain Eukaryota; kingdom Metazoa; phylum Arthropoda; class Insecta; order Trichoptera; family Leptoceridae; genus Athripsodes; species Athripsodes cinereus. The sequence goes on from OX388316.1 coordinate 26,443,412, forward strand.
TGTAGTTTAAAAGATTCCCACGACGGCGGTTTTAGCCGGTCGGTCCTTCAGACCTGCCCAATGGCCCGCCCGTGAGGACAATTTTGGTTTGAATGTGCGGATAAATAGGAGTCTATGACTCCTGAAATATCCGGGTGTGAGGTGGGTCTCTCTTCAATGTCCTGGGTCTGGGTGTTACATGTATATGTGTTTAGTGCATTGTATATGTGTATCGCCGTGTTAGTACCCATAATACAAGATTCATATCTTAGTTTGGGACTAGCTCGGTCTGTGTGAATTGTCTACACGTGTTATGCTATGTTATTTATTGAATAATTGAAGTGGACGATACGAATATAATGACAGTCCCTATCGAAATGAGCCGGATCACTTATGTGAGCTTTCTAACCAAAGCTATGTCATTTCAATGAGCTACTTTACCCGTCTCTATCTCCCTTCCATACAATTATCCTTTTATTAAATCGTACTCTACGATCACAACAAGCTCTCAAATTAAAAAGCAGTATTTTTATAATTTCCGTTATTCAATGCCGGTTATAGTATAATCACTACAACAAAGACATTTTTTAATTTGAATGATCAAAGACTCAATAATTATTGTAATTGTATACTTTTTGTCCTGCATAAATGAATAATAACATAAACTAATTTTAATTTTTCACTTAAAATATCTCTATTTATCTTTACTATCACAGCATCTTCCACAAAAAGGTAAGCCTGTAATAATCATGCATGTTGTGCTCCGCATGCTTATAAAACCCAGCGATGAGGATAGCATTATTATCATCCCATCACGCCGCTTCCGGGGTAGACAAATAAAATCGAACACACACTAAATCCTATCACTGTCACATTAATCATCATGCATGTTCTGCTATTCAATATGATCAACATGTTTGTTTCCAGTAGAAGCTAACTTATTTTGTAGCAGAAATATTTGTTTATTTATTTACACATTCTATTCTATAAATTATCCAATATATAAAATTCTCGTGTCACGGTATTTATGTTCATACTCCTCCGAAGCAGCTGAACCGATTTTGATGAAATTTTGTGTGCTTATCGGGTAGGTCTGAGAATTATTTATTTTTCATACCCCTAAAAGTAAAGAGTTGTTTTTATTTTTGGACAATTGTTTTTATGGTGAGGCACATACAGCAGCCAAGCCAGAAATACATACAGCCCTAAATTTTCACCCTTCTACTATCAACTTGTTGTAATTTGATTATTTTGTCATTTGTAAAAAAAAAAAAAACTATATAGTTAATTGTCTGACGATTCCAAGTGCCAAATCAATGGCCTACGGATGATAAGAAAGAATAAAGAATAACCCTTATTTTAGCGATATTAGAATATATGGCAAAATAAAGTTTGCCGGGTCAGCTAGCAACTTTAAAATTTCTTCTTCTTCTTCGCCCTCGCCTTTATCCCATTTACTTGGGGTCGGCTCTCCTAGTCCTCATCTTCCAAGTTTTGCGGTCCCCTGCATCCTCCGCGCGCAACTTTGCCTCCTTCATATCCCTGGCAATTGTGGACATCCAGGTGGTCACTGGTCTGCCTGGTCTTCTGGGTCCTACTTCAAAGGTGAAGTAAAGTAACTTTAAAATTTAATCTAGTTATATTTTTGTTTTATACGTCCTATATTAGCTCACTTTATGCTAAAACATAGTAAGTATATCAGAGATTGTATTAGGTTGAATGGAAGATACTGCTCATGGCAACATGATCGTCTTTTGTTCAAAAAAAATTTTTGTTGTTGTTTATTAATATTATGTTATCGCTCAGATTTAGTCATTCAGTCAGTAATTTTGGACGCTCATTTCCGTATTTTTTGCCTCCTGTAATTTGAATTTTCTATCACTCGTTTAAATACTATCCCTTGAAAATTCATTAAATTAAACAGTTTTCGTAGTAGAAGTAGAATGTAAACTTTGGTGAAATGCATACAAACCATGTGGAATAAATTTGAAAGCTTTTTGTTTGGTTTCTCCTTTGTATGACTATTCTGTGTTATATAGTTACTGACCACAAACATGGAACTGAAGAAGTTATTCTACGTTTCACTCACTACGAGTAATGCAGAATAACATAATATAGAACGACTGGATTTAGCAGGATCCTGATAATTTCATTAGCAGGACGTTATCTCCTTTTTTAAGATTAAAAAAATAAAAAAAATTAACGGAGTTTACGTGTAAATTAATGTTTACAGATCAACAGTTGCATGAAAAATGGTATAACTTTTAAAACAATTATAAATATTTGAATAATTTACAACGAAAAAAATAAAAGATTCAAAGCCGTGATAACGATATTTTTCATATATTTAACAATAGTTTCAAAAACAAACAAATATGATTAAAAAACAGAACTAAGTTTTTATCAAAAAACTTCATAATCTAGTAATTTTTTTATATTTAAATCTTCCGGTATAATTTTATAATAGATATATATTTTATGTTATCGTTTTAAAATAAAATATTAATTTTAAATAAATAAATTATTAATGTGCAATTTTATTGTTATTTGCTTACATTCATTCATACAAAAATTTCAACTGTCAAGTCTGTGATATTTTTTTCTCTGCTATCATTTAATTTAATTCATGAAACTTAGTGATTTAAACATAGTGAAATTATATTTAAATTATACCTTGAAATCTCAAGTAATACAGTTATTGAACGGAAATAATATAACACGGTGAGTGTTTCAATACTTCACTTAGAAGAGAATTCATCATAAATACAATAAGATTCATTTTCGCATACTCCGAACAGTCTGGCATTGACATAAAGTCAAAGCATCCAATCACAAACTGATTCGCACAATCTTATATCAACCAATAGCAAAGTATAGAATTTTGATACTGTTTAAACAGTGTTGCCACTTCTTAATATTTTATAGTAAAATATTGAAAGATAATAAAGTTGTATATTTCTTAAGATTGAAGATTGCTCACCATGATTGAAGCTCAGGAAATTATTGACATGGCTAAAAAAGCGGCATGTGCGCTGTCACAACTTATGAATGATAATAGCAAATTTACTAGGGACTTAATCGCTAAAATAACACCAATCTCCTTAGATTTTATGGCGACTGTGAGTGTGGCAACAGCAAAAATTGCGAGCCAAGATTCAGAAATAAAGCATCTCAAAGAAAAGATTGCTTTTTTGGAAAAGGGCTCGACAAATAAGTCGACTATTGACGTGTGTGACACTTTGACCGAGCTTGCAGAGAGAAATGAAAGGTCAAAGAATGTTATCATTTTTAATTTGCCTGAGGCGGATCCTCAATTGTCGCATCCGAAGCAAGTGTCAGATGACCTGGAGCGTACAACCAAACTTGTACAGGATGTTGATAATTTGAGCAATATACAAATTGTAAAGATACAAAGACTGGGAGTGAAGAAGAGTGATACAATGAGACCTATCAAACTTACTTTGAATAATTGCGATGAGGCAAGATCCATATTTTTTAACAAGCATAAGTTGCCCCGTCATGTAAGAGTGAAACAAGACCTGACTGTGATGCAAAGATCTCAACTTAAGACACTATGGGATGAACTTGAAGTCAGAAAGAATAAAGGCGAAGATAATATTGGCATCAGATTCATAAGTGGCGCTCCTAAGATCGTTAACATCGGTAAAAAAAACTAATAAACCAAATTGACTGCTATTACCAAAATATGAGAGGAATTAGAACTAAATTGTCATTGTTGCGCAGGGGTGTACCTGTACTGGATCATGATATCTACATTTTAACTGAAACATGGTTAGACGACTCTATTAAAAATTCTGAGCTAGGTTTCGAGTCCTATAATATATATAGAATGGATCGTAGCGCTAATACTAGTGCTAAACCCAGAGGGGGCGGTGTACTCATTGCTGTTAAGAGGAAATTCCCATCAAAATGTATAAGGATCAAGAACAAAAATATTGAACAGCTCTATGTGATGGTCCAAATGAATTCTGAAAAGGTCGTATTTGGATGTGTCTATATTCCTCCATCTTCACCAGCTGACATCTATAAAGTTTATTGTGACGACTTGGAGAGTTTATGTTCCAGATACCCAGGAGCAAAGTTCTGTTTGTTCGGAGATTATAATTTGCCGGGAGTCACGTGGTCTGAGGATGCTGACAGTACACATATTAATGCTGATGGCCACGAAGGAGCTCAGGAGATTTTGGAGACCACATACTTCTTGGGTATGAATCAATGCAATTATATTCGTAACTCTCATGACCGCATTTTGGATTTAATTTTCACAAGTCACGACCGTTTAGCTGTTGAGAGGTCGGAGGATGATTTGGTACCTGCTGATGCCTACCACCCAGCGTTATATACAAGAATCTGTGTGAGATCCAAAGTTTCGCATAAGGGTTCAACATTTTCTTTTAACTATAAAAAAGGAGATTACGAGGCAGCAGTAAATTTCCTTCTGTGTTGTGACTGGTCCTTTCTATGCGGTGAGAGTGTTGAATTCATGGTTGCGGCGTTCTATGGGATCCTTTATGAGGCAATCAATAAATTTGTCCCATACGAGGAATACAGGATCGGTACCTTCCCGGGGTGGTTTTCGAATGAACTTAAGTCTCTCATCATAGATAAAAAGATAGCTCATAGAATCTACAAAGAAACGCGTGGTAGTAAACATTATGAACAATTCATTAAACTCCGTACTCAATGTAACCATCTTAAATCTAAGTGCTACTCCGATTTCATAAATGAAGCTGAAAAAATTACAGTTGATATGAAAAGTCTCTGGAAATTCAAAAGTTCACTTGACCGAGACCGTGGGGATTATCCTTCAAATATGTACTTAGGTGACAGGAGAGTGAACAATCTAGAAGATACTGTGAACCTCTTTGCTGACTTCTTTGGCAGTGTATTTGAGAGTCATACCAGTGTTGTGAATGATGATTGTGTGCCTTACAGTAAGTGTGTCGATTTATCGGGTTGTAGCATAAGCATAGATAAAATTAGGTTAGAAATTTCGAAATTGAATGATAACAAAGGTGCTGGCCCTGATAATATCCCACCGATATTTTTAAAGAGGTGTGTTGATGCCCTGATTGTACCGATTACTCACATATATAACAAGTCTCTAGCAGATGGTCATTTTCCATCAGCATGGAAAACTGGAAACATCATTCCTGTCTTTAAAAAGGGTGACAAATCTGACGTGTCAAATTATCGCCCGATATGTATTCAGTCTACTTTAGCAAAACTTTTTGAGTCGGTTGTTTTGGAATCCATATTGCCATCTATTTTACAAATAATCGAACCACAACAGCACGGGTTTGTATCGGGTAGGTCTACATTGACAAATCTTGCGATTTATGAGAGTTACATCGCTGATGGTTTGGCGATGGGTTGCCAGGTCGATAGCATTTATACAGACTATAGTAAGGCCTTCGACAAAGTATCTCACGTTGTTCTGTTAAAGAAGCTCTCAATGTTGGGTTTTACAGATAGTTTGCTGAGCTGGTTTACTAGCTATCTATCGGATCGCATACTACGCGTGAGGGTGTCGGGTTTGTATTCATCAAGTTTTCCTGCGACAAGTGGCTTACCCCAGGGGAGCCATTTTGGCCCAATTTTGTTTTTAATTTTTATAAACGATCTTATCCCTGAATTGTGCGATATCGAATTCCTTCTTTTTGCCGATGATCTAAAGTTGTACAAAAGAATTAATGATGTTAAAGACTGTCAACTACTCCAGGATAATCTCGATAGATTGATTGCTTGGTGCCACCGAAATCACCTTTATTTGAATATAGCAAAGTGTCAGTACATTCGTTTTGGAAGATTAAAGAGGATGTTAGAGTTTGATTACAGAATTGAGGGGAGAAGCTTGGACCGGGTAAATTCTATTTGTGACTTGGGGGTGATTTTCGATGAAAGATTGACATTTGTAAATCATATCTCGGAAATTACAGCAAAGGCCATGAAGAGATTGGGATTTGTATTGCGTACCGTATCTGATTTTCGAGATGTGCATGCAATCACTCTACTATTTACTTCTTTAGTGAGAAGTCAGTTAGAGTTTAACACTCCTATTTGGTCACCAACTTATAATACTCATGTAGATGCTGTAGACAGAGTGCAACGAAAGTTCTTGCGATTCATAAATTACAAGTTGGGTATTCCTAGAGACAGATTAAATTACGCTGAGCTCCAATCAATTGTAAATTTGGAAAGTTTATCAGACAGAAGAGTGGTCAATGACTTAATTTTTTTGTATAAGATTGTGAGGGGTTGTTTTGATAGCCCTGATTTGATCGAATTAATTACGTTTCGAGTGCCTGGACGAGGAACAAGAAGCAAAGAATTGTTTCACTGTAGCAGTAACTACACCACAAACTATATTAGACACACCGTGATACCTCGACTACACAGTTTGGGAAATAAATTTCTGACTGATGTGGATATTTTTAATATGAATACTGATGCCTTTAGAAAGATCGTAAGAAATATGTTTAATCCTATAATAGCTTAGTTTCAATGTGGTTTGGTGAGATACCTACCTATATAATATAGTTGAGTCATCTCTTAGACAGTTAGTTGGGGTTGAAATTTGTTGATTTTTAATATTTTATTTATTTTTGGTTACATTTGTTTTATATATATAATTTTTTATTTTTCTATAATTTTTATAGTATCTATAATTATTTTTATTATTATTGTATAATTTTTTTATTATATTTTTTTTTTTTTACACATGCATGTATATATGTGTCTGTTGTCCAGCTGTTTCTGTGTTGTTGTTACTCTTGTCATTGTCTCGAATAAGTTGTTAAGGTTAAATGAAATGTGTGGAGATGTTGGAAGTATTTAAAATGTGATATAGTTTAAAGAGATTTTGAATGTTTATTTGGTTCGGAAAGGTGATTTGTCATCATATTATGGATTCTATTGTTTATATCCAAATATTTAATGTGCATATTCTTGTTTTTACCTAATGTAAATCCATTTTTTTTTGTTACTATGAATTGTGTTGTACAACAATTTTTTTTTTTACGATAGTTAGAGTATGTATTGTATATAATATTACATGTTTTTTTATTATTGTTAAATATGTTATTAATGGCTTTGATGCCGTATGCAAAAAAAAAAAAAAAAAAAAAAAAAAAAAAAAAAAAAAAAAAAAAAAAAAAAAAAAAAAAAAAAATAAATAACATTACAAAACATGCATAGACAATTCACACAGATCAAGCTAGTCCCAAACTTAGATATGAATCTTGTATTATGTGCACTGACGTGACAATTCACATTAATGCAAAGCATTAAATACATATACATATAATATTCAGACCTAGGACAAAGTGAAAAGGTTGTTCTTAATCATTACCCTGGCTGGGAATCGAACCTGGAAACTCGTGACTCAAAACCATATTGCTTAAGCTTTTTCTCAAACAAGCTTGTAGTTTTCAGCAGTTTTTCGTTACGCATCTAGCAGGATCTTCAGTTCAATTCTAATTATCCTACCGCTATAGCAAGGTTTAATATGCAATTTAATAGGTAGCTAGACATGACAGGGTTAACATACTATGTACTCTCTACTCTACGTCTACTAGCAAAAGTTTTCTCCCAAGAACTATTTTTGGGTTTTTGCCGCTTGGGGATTGAAAGAAATAAATAGATCGGACATTTTGTTTTGAAAACAGTTTGTTGGCAAAGTTTTTATTGCATGGTGATTTATATAACAGATATTTTACTATTTATGAATGTGATTGAAGCGAAATATAAGGATATTTCGTTGGGTCCAAGACGTTTTTTAACCACAGAACCACTTTAATAGACTAAGTTTTTTCTACTATACTATACCATCACGGCATATCCCACAACTGGGGTAGCCAGCAGATCAGCTGCATGTAAGAAACATGCAAACTGTCCTCTTCGTGCCAATATAAAATCAAGACATTCAGTTTTTTCTACTCTTTTCTATAATATTTGAATTACTACTACTATACCATTACGGCATATCCCACTAGTAGGGTAGCCAGCAGACTAGTCGCATGTAATAAACATTCAAAATATCATCTCTGTGTCAACAATAAAAAAATAGACATTTAGGATGGGTGGGTGTACCTTATCGCTAAATTTGAATCTTATTTTTATTGATCACTTGCCCTTTTACACGACACTCGAATACTTAGGTACGTACAAAAATGGAAGATCTTTTTGCCGGGGATTCCACGGCTGCACTACGCATTTTTTTAGTGATTTGTTGTAAAAGGTACATAAAATCATTAAAGTATAAGACATTTAACTCCATCTTCTCTTCAGCGATGATGCACGCCATCTTTCCTGAATATCTTATTTCTCATATGGCCCAGAGAGAATGACGTTTATATTAAATAACTGTTGAACGAGACTTGGATAAAATGGATAAAGAGATCAATATTTTGTTTTATTTTCATTGTGAAAATTTGTACATGAACTTTTAGAGACGTAAAGTTTTCAACTGTTCTGTCACTCATTTTGTTGATTTTTCTTGGTAAATAAATAGATAATAATTTCGAAAAAGTCTTCAGGATAATCTACTTGATAAGTTGATAAAAATTTAATAACTCTTTTTTGTATATAAATAATAAATTATCTCAATTTTATGTTTCATAATAGCTTTTGTATTATAAAACAACAAAATATGAAAGGTAGTCATACCATAAATGTCGTTAAGATATTTTGATCACAATATTATTGTTATAAAATTTATTAACCTTCCCTATATCTACATGGCAGAACCCGAGTACCCAATATGGGGAGGAGGGGGGGGGGGGGGGGGCAGGAAAAAAGGAGGGCATGTGCGTCTCCTAGGATCTCGAAAATAATAAGAAAGTAGACAAAATATCGCATTATTTAGGTACTTGTTAAATTATACTAACTATGTAACTACTCATGTATACAACAATTTATGAATGTTATGTTAATGTATTTTGTGTGGTGTCGTGGTCCCCCTCTCCAAGAGAGAAAGAAGAAAAACCGTTGAGAACCACATTGACAGGAAATAAATAAAATATATTTATTTATTTCGACGAGAGAATAAATACGTATTTATCCTCTGAGTTGGAAGTAATTAAACTAAAAAGAATCGAGTTTATCCAATCTACGCAAATTTATAAATTTCTTTTCGCAATTACGTCTTTATAATATTCCGATTAAAATTTTATAATATGATATTCCTTCATATCTGCTACCTACTTATAAGATCTATGAATAATAATATTCGTTGTGTGTAAAGATGTCATACGTACATAATAATATATACTCGCTAGTTAACCCATATCAGTTCACACATAACTGTAATTAAAATTATCTCAGACGTTTAACGTAAAACCCGTCAAAAGTGTCGGTCGCTAAATTCATCAATTTTTGTTTCTTCAAAGATTTTTGGCTCATGATACATCTAGAGAAAAGAAAATTTACGTAAAGGACCCTTTCTACGTTGTGTGTACGATTTATAAAAGAAAATTTCATCAGTGAAAAACAAACAATAATTTCTATTCAGAACACATAAAGTATAATTTTATAACAATCAAAATTTTAATTTTCTGTTGTACATAAAGGTTAGTAATTAATAAATTATTTCCTTTTACACTCGACGTTAGCGAGTATGAAAGACTTACCTTATTGCTGAAAACACACAAAGAAAACAACACACAATATTGCCGAAAATTAATATTCTTTTATGCACAACAGAACTCCATGTTATTTGTTAGAAATGGTCAATGAAATAATATTTTATCAAATTTATGATTCAACGTTACCGAAAGTTTATTTCTGTAATTATATTACAGATTAGTTTTGAATGCAGTTTTATTTATAAAAGGCCTATGGTTTCATACATAACTAGTATAAGTCTACAGCGCCAGGGGCGCATCGAGATGAAATATTATACTGAACCAAAATTTTACAAAATTCAGTCACTGACCATTTTTGGTTAATTTAACAATAAACCTGGTTTGTTAGTGGAAAAAGCTCCCTCTCACGCTTAGTCCGATCTAGACCAACCTTTGCATTCGCTAAGTCTAGCCTCGTTAGTATACAATATGATAAATTAAGAGAATATAATAAATATATATTTTCTTGCAAAATAAAATATAATAATATAATATTTTCTGCGGAATTCGCTTAGCCTTGCGGCCATGATAACCGGAAGAAGTTTAATCACGAATTTTAATTTTTTCACGCTGGGTATCCCAGTATTCCACGCTGGGACTTGTGGGTGTGGATGGTGGGACGTTAGTTTATGATATAATAAGAGATATTTACATAAAATAAATATGAGTTTAAATTCATGCTCGTGTTAGTATTCAAAATATCAGAAAATGAAATATATAAATGTTTCTGGGTCCGACCCTGTTCATATTATCAAATAGCTTCTATAAATTTAATTTACAAATAATATTAGTTATTCAAATTTTATTAATTGTGGAAAATAAAATAAATTTATGTCCTGAATTCGACTCTGTTCACATAATTGAGTAATCCTCCACAAGTCAAAATTGCGAACAATGCTAGTCTACAAGTATAACAATGTAGAAAATAAAATATTAAACAAAGTCAGCCTCACAACATATCATCAAAACTTTACTTTAAAAGAGGCATTTAATAAGATAAAAAAAAAAATTAGATAAAATATTCATAATAGTTAAATTCTATAAAATAAAATAAAATTAAAAAAAAAAAAAATCTTAACTTCGGTTAAAGCTGATATATTCTGCAATTCTCGACACTGAAAACACTGAATTTAATTTTAGAATTTTATTGATTTTATTTAGGATGATTTCTTATTATCTCAAAATAGAGATAATCACAAAAGAAAATAACATATTTTATTTTCTACTTGGAGAGGAATACACCAAAAATCAAATTAAATACAACACTGAATTTAATTTTATTCCCCTCTCATCTCCTTGCAAGAAAACACTATCCCGAGTCGATGTGGTGACATCATATTTATAATCTCCCATTTCTTTGTCTAAATTCAATTAGGTACCTACTTTCTTCACCTCTCCATGTTGAAGTATATCTCCATGAACCCAATAAATCCAGGGTTATAACGCTTCAACCAACTATTAACACCATTTCATATAAGTACTAAGTTATTATTTATATAAACAATTCGTATTTATCAGTCAACTAAGATCCCAAAACTATAGATAAAATGAAACTTCAATCTCAATAAAACAGTAAAAGTTGTTTATGATCTTGAATATAATTCCTTAAAAACACTTCATAAATACATACCCCAATCTTAATTATGTAATTTAAATTAAAACATCTATCCATTTACCTCACTTTGTCAAAATAAATAACTGAATTGTTAATAAATGCTATTTTCTTATCTATTTAACATTCGGCGAATTTACTTATTCGAATAAATTCATTCTGATTGCAACTTACAATAAAACAAGCCATTATAATTTCCCTCATTTTGTACATAAATATTCTCAGAAAATCAAAATATAACAAGCCTTTTATCCTTACAGTTTAAAAATCGATGGATATTTCATGATATTCTTATAAACAGACGACACGTGTCAATAACTAGATCGAAGCGTTGGGTAACTTTTATCAGTTTTTCGTAAATCGAATTTCCTTAAGAAACATCAATTTCATTGTAAGAATATCATTTCTATTTACAATATTTTAATTATTTATATATAAATAACTTTTACAAAATATCAAGCAGTTTTAATACTTCAATAAAACCTAACTTCACTATTATAATAGTGAGGAATTTAATATTCAATACAATTTTACAAACATTTTCTTATTCGAAATGTTTACAATTGTTAATATATATCTTTATAAAGTTTCAGACTAAGCAAATCCCAAGTAAGTTATAGAATTTCCTATTTTTGTCTCAAGTAAATTATCAGTTCAACAAAACCCAAATGCAACTTACCTCATCTTCCCCACAAACATTCAGTTATGTCTTAACCTTTTTTTATATAAACAATTATTAAAGTTCATATCTTGATTCTTTGTCCACGTGTATCGTCAAGGATTTTCTTTGTTCAAAATAACACACGTGCCTCGTAAGCATGTGTCTAAGAAGTTTTGACCTCGCCCTAAAAAATCCCAGCTCGTGTCCTTTTCATAACACGTGTTTAATTACTCTGAGTTCAATATTCAACACGCGCCTTTTATAAGTATCAACATATTGTTTATAAATTTAAAATAGAGCTCCCATAATCTAACTTATAATATATATATAGTTAAAGATTTATTTAATTATGAATGAAACCTTGCAAAACCTTATCCATGTCAGTGGGTACTTGACATTGTAGTATCTTATGTTATTCCTGTATAATACACTTGACTGTTAATAATGTGACAGTGTTTCGTAATATGTATTTAGGTACCTACTTGTAAAATTATACTAATTATGTAACTACTCATGTATATAACAACTTATGAATGTTATGTTAATGTATTTTATGTGGGTACTTGACATTGTATTATCTTATGTTATTCCTGTATAATACACTTGACTGTTAACAATGTGACAGTGTTTCGTAATATGTATTTAGGTACTTGTTAAATTATTATACTTACTATGTAACTACTCATGCATATAACAACTTATGAATGTTATGTTAATGTATTTTATGTGGGTACTTGACATTGTATTATCTTATGTTATTCCTGTATAATACACTTGACTGTTAATAATGTGACAGTGTTTCGTAATATGTATTTAGGTACTTGTTAAATTATTATACTTACTATGTAACTACTCATGTATATAACAACTTATGAATGTTACGTTAATGTATTTTATGTGGGTACTTGACATTGTAGTATCTTATGTTGTTCCTGTACAATATACTTGACTGTTAATAATGTGACAGTGTTTCGTAATATGTATTTAGGTACTTATTAAATTATACTAACTATGTAACTACTCATGTACATAACAACTTATGAATGTTAAGTTAATGTATTTTATGTGGGTACTTGACATTGTAGTATCTTATGTTGTTCCTGTATAATATACTTGATTGTTAATTATTTGACAAAGATTTGTAATATGTATTTTTTTACTTAAACATTGTTATTATATTGTTTTTTTTCATGTCAAAGGCTTTTACAGTCGTTCAATGTATAAGTAAATAAATATTCAAACTAAGAAATTGTATAGAAAATTGGCATTAAAGTGGAAAGCATCCCCCTAAATCAAGAGAACGTGATACGTTTCATATCCTTATACCAAATTTTTAAAATGGTATTTAGGAGGGGGGAGTGGGTCGAAATTACGCGTGCTAGCTAAATGAATATTTTTTTAGATTAAGAATTAGAAAAAGGTCCCCACATTAAATGAGATCAGTCAAAACTGTGTTAAAAAGGTTCTCGCGGAGATCTTAAGAAAAAATCAAATTGCTTACCTGCTGCCCCTCTCTACAGAAAATTCTGGCTACGCCCATGATGTACAATATTCAAAAAATAATATTTATTATAGGTACCAGTTAATTAATAAAATATGACTCTTTGCAAAGAACCTATGTAGATATTTTAGCACTAAATAATATCTAGCGGTTGGAAATTATATTATGTAAAGGACAAAATAAACACTCATGCTCCATGTTAGATGGAGTTACTGGCAAAGAATAGCACTTCCACTTTCTTCTGCAAGTTTATGAATGTCCTGTAAAAATCACGAATTTAACATTCAATATCTTGAAGGTTCAGATATAAAAATATGTGTGTTTCCACGCGCGGTTTGTCTTATGACTAACATTTTTATTACCTGCGGTTAGTTCACTTGCTGAAGACTTCACAAAGCGTATACCTACTACGTGATGAAAAATTATATTTTGTGCTAGAAGAGTATTATCTTGATTCTATTGATAATTATTCAAAATGTCCTAGGAAATTTACTAAAAGTTCTATTATCCCATAAGCCTGTAACTGTTGAAAATATATTGGAAATGAACAAGGACATAATAGAATGGACTTATATATTATATCTATTGTTGTTGTAAGATTTTACCTATGAAATTTTAATAAAGGACCTTTTGTTAGTATTTTGAAAAACATTGTAAAATTACAATGAAAACAATGCCATGGAAAATAGTGATAATAATTATTAACTGATGGTATAATAATTTATTTTATTTATTTTTATTTATTTTTAATTCACGGCCTGGGCCATTTACATGTTAATTTTTATCTCATAGAAGATTGAAGAAACTTACAGAAAAAAAGGATGCTTAGTTTCTGTCAAGTACTCCACCAAAATAAAAACACTGAGTGAAATATCCAGTAAACCGTCAAAGTAAACAATATTCTTACTGATGATATGCTGAAGGCAGTGCAGATCAGTGGCAGGATTCTAACCACAGTTCTTCGATCAATCTACTGAAGTACAGGGATCCTATTATCTTTCAGGAATTTAATAAATCTGTCACTTTTTAGAAGCACCTGATGTTTTTATTGCTCAAAGAAAATCCATTAAAAAAATACTATAATTCATAATTGATCGAACGAAGATGAAAAATGACAATAATTCATTTTGTTTATCTCAGAAGCATTAGCAATGTAACAGTTTCTAGACTTTTTTTAAATAGTTTGAATAACTATGTATTTTGTTTCTACTACTATTATACCATCACGGCATATTCCACGAGTGGGGTAGCCAGCAGACCAACTGCATATAAAACATGCAAGCTGTCTTCTCCGTGCCAACATAAAATTAAGACACTCAGGATGGGTGGCAAACCTCATCGCCGAATTAAATATTTAAAATGTCTTATTTTTCGAACACCTGCCTTTTACAGGACACTCGAAAACTTATGGAGAAGAGTGGGAGACCAAATCTTTACCGTATTTTGTATTTTATTACTTAAATTTAAAACACGTTACCTCGATTACGGTGTACCTACACCATGGACGAGCTATTTAAGACTCACGATAGCGTGTTTCAAATTTAACGAACAAAATACATATTAGTGATTCGAACCATTTAAAAAAAACAAATGTGCTGAAAAATCCACAAAATTCCACAGGTAAAATATTATATATCTACATTAAAATAATTCAAAATAATCGTCGTTTATGTTATCTGAAAGAATCTCGCAATATTGTCCCAATCCCAAATCTTCTCACTTAAGTGAAATAAAATTTAAAAATAAATCATAAGTTTTATATGTCGGCAATAGAAATAATCTATTTTGTAAGGTTTTGATTAAATTATATACTAATTAATGAATTTCTTTAAAGAACAACATCGTAGTAGCTACGACAACGTGTCGAGAGATGATCCGATGAAAAGACGAAAGACGAAAATGTCCATTTAATTAATTTGGAGCTCACCTGAGTGTGGGCGGGAGATGATGAGGTAAGTGAAGCATGGAAAAGTACAAGGGGAAAGGGAAAATAATAATACTAATAAAGATAATGAAAATTTGCTACAAATTAAGGAGAATTTAAACACTTTTCGAACCATTTGGTTTGGGGAAGTGTTTTTGAATTCCACTAATGCTGCAAGCTTCAAACTATTCGTTAATATGTTAGTCTCAAGGTGGGATCTGCTTCGTCAACCAGGACCACCGCCCACTGACATGGTAGGATCGGAATTTTTACATCTGGCTTAGTGGTACTGGTGAACTTTCAATTGTCATTGCCTGACAAAAGTATGGATATAAATGGAAGTCTTCGGACTCCTGAAATATCCAGGAAGGAGGTTATTTGAACAATGGAAAAATGAAGAAACCATTATTTTATTCAAATAGGCCTTAATCTCATCAAAGACGTAAGTATTATCTCGCTCGTCAATGGTAAAGGTTTACCGAAATCGATCGCGATTTTAAAAAATCAAGTAACTGATGTGCATTGTAGAATATTAAAAAAAAAAAAAAAAAAAACATTCAAAATGTCTCATCAAAGACATTTATTCGGGTCCACAGAACCTTGATTACGTTTTGTTATAAAGTAATCCACAATTTACATTAGACATCGGTACAAAGATACTTTGTTTACTTATATTGTGGATGGGGAATACTTTAATTAAAAATCCACGTGGTTAATCCATTGAAAGTAAGCTGTATAAAATCTGGGGTAATATTTGTGTACATTGCGATTAGGGGTCTCCCTTTTAAGTCCCACTCTCTTCATTTCCTCCCCAATTAAAAAATTATTTTGTAGCAACAATAATAAATCTTCCTTTATAATACATAATATATTAATAACCTCCTTCAATGAAAGGAGCATTTTCTTATTAAAACTTTATAATTCACTAGGTACACACTTGTGGAGTGCCTCAGGGGTTTGCATTCGGTCCCTTGTTTTGTTTGAAGATGCACCCTTATTTAGCGGAATCTTAACACACCCTTACAATATTCACACCATTAATTTGTTTTGTGGAAACTCACTCCTCATCCAACTCCGATTTATTCCTACCCAACCCCCCCATTCACCACCCTTCAAATGCAATCCAGAGAGAAAGATAACAGCACTTTGTTAGGAAATTCATTCCAATGTAAATTTGTTCAGGACTTCTTTTATATCCATTTAGTTACTTTTGCGCCGTTATAATGGTTTTATTTTATTCGAACGGTTCATAAAGAGTAATAATATGTTTATCGTCAACAAAATTTATAAAACTGATTTATTTTGCAGTTTTTTTATGGATTGCTTTATGATTTTACCAATTGGATAATTAAAGGATTTTAGTGCTCTTTGTATGGGTATGTAGAAATATTATCTACATCTTTTACCTTTTCTGTAAGTTTTCTATCGTCCTGTAAAAGGTAGGTGTTTAAAAAAAAAATTAAGACATTTTGGATCCATTTTTTTATATTTATTCATTTAAATTTACATCCATCCATCCATTCTTCCAACATCCATTACATACATTCAGCGATGAGATTGCCACTCATCCTGAATGTCTTTTTTTGTTGGCATGGAGACCACAGTTTGCATGCTTAATACAGGAGCTAATCTGCAGGCTACCCCACTTGTGCGAATGCCCTGACGGTATAGTAGTAGTATATTGTAGCAAGAGCTACATCTCTATGGTCCCGGATGTGCATCGGCCTTTAGATAATGATACAGGAAAATCTACGGGTTACTATTGGCTTATCAGCTGATTGTTACATTATCAAGCCAGGCCCGTGGATTGGAGGTCGATGAAGATCTAGGCAAGCTCACTCTTTCGCTGACCACTGGACGAAGTCGACCTCGCCTCCCTGCACTCGTCGTATTCCTTGCATATCCACCCACGTGAGTTAAAAATTATAATAATCTTTGTAAAAAATCAAATATATTCACCAACCTTTCAGGGATTTAAAAGTCTTATAGTAAAAAGTAAATAATAAATTTGTTTTTATACTTCTAACTTGAAGAGATAGTTCTTTTATTTATTTGCATTTTTATATTCACTTTACAAATTTGAACAAAGCATTATTGCTTATAAATAATTTGATATTTATATCACCTGGTTAAATATCTGCTATTCCGTGATAGGAATACGATATATGTTTATAATTTCAATAATTAGAATCATCTTAATAATTAACCTTCACATTTTTATTTTGGCGATAATATTAATAATCGAAAATATTGAAAACAATAAAATTATGGTTAATCAAGCATTACGTGGTGAAAAATGTCTCACGACGATGTATCTTATTTTGTTGGAAAAAAAAATAAGAAAATTATGATGATATTAACTTACAAGAAGTAAATTGCTATATTTTTATACCTATGTAGTATCAAACAGTTACGCTTGAAAAACTGTGTGTAATCAATTACATAGTGTAGTAGTAGTAAGGGTGCTCTCACCCTTTAAAATATTGTTGACGTATGAGAAGAGATTTGGAAAATACTCTGGAAAATGCAAGTCACTTGTGAAACGTATCACTGCTGCATGTAGGAATGGGGATTGCAGTGGAGTGTCATCCATAAAAGCCGAAAAGGTGGGCTTTATTCAAAGCACAAGTTTCTTCCAGTGCTTTCTTACTTAAAACAATTTATCATTCTAGTTCGTGTTGCTACGTATATACGCAATTTATTTATTTATTTTATTAGAGGATACGTTGCACGTTACAACAACAAATGAAAGACGAAATCTGGAGTGGCGAGATTATAACTATCAAGCGATTTCTTACATCTAACCACGATACATTTTTAGCAATCATGGCGTGCTCAACGCACTGGCTCTTGTCAGGTCATCGAAGTAAAGCAACGTTGGGCGTCGTCAGCTCTTGAATTAGCGACCATTATATCTATATTATTCAAATTGTCCTTATAAGACGAAAGACGTCTCTCTCATCGAATAAATCAATAGTAGAATAAAACGCTTGTTTAATTTATTTCGATATGGAATTCTACTACCTAAACACCGACACAGTGAATCTATCTATACCATCACGGCATATCCCACAAGTGGGGTTGCCAGCAGACCAGCTGCATATAAAATATGCAAGCTGTCTTCTCCGTGCCAATATAAAATCAAGACATTCAGGACGGGTGGCAAACCCCATCGCTGAATTCAAGATGTAAAATGTCTTATTTTTTCGAACACCTGCCTTTTACAGGACACTCGAAAACTTATGGAGAAGAGTGGGAGACCAATTCTTTACCGGGTTCTCCACGGGATAGTGAATGAATCTATATTATTATTGAAAATAGATATATCATACTCAACTGCGACAACTACAGCTTTTAGCCATTGTGAAAAAATAATTCCTAAAGAAAACAAAATACCCAAAATAGCAATATGGAATCAAATGTTTGAAGTATTCATATTTTTTTTAAATTGTTAAGCTGCATTTGGACACAACGTAAAGATGACAAAATCAATCAGGTATCTCGATTGGAGAACCATGTTGACTCAATGTAACATGGACCTTATATCGTGTTAGTAAGAATGGTGGAGTTAGTGAATGTTTTCCTTTGACACCGAAAGTGATCACTTAAGCCTGTCTAGAGCTAATTTGGATATTATTTGTTATTGTTTTAATACAACTTTTAAGGTTAATTCATATTTTTGTTTTCATTTTAAATATGTTATATTTTATACTGAGGGCGAGTAAATCCAGTATAAGAACTCAAGACATGCCACTGATGGGGAGATAGAGATTGAGAGAGATTTGTGGGGTGGTATAGGAGTGTCTAGGGGATGTTGGGAGTACACAGAGGGACGATTGTAATAGGATTCGGTTGAATCGAAAAAAAGTTTTCTGGATAACCGGATGTGAATCTGCTTTGAATTGGCGACGGTAAGTGTTTGGTTTTGATCACATTCATGAGTCGTTGTCTGACTTTTTTGTTGTTGACTTCTTTTATTTATTTATTTACTAGTTATAAACTCGAGATTTCCGTGTAATCGCCAACATCAGTTATCGAAATATCTTTAAAAAATTATTTTTTGAGTACCTTGTAAGTCCCCTCGACGCGAATTCGCGTCGGATATCAAAATGATTTGTATTTTTGTATTTATTATTTTTTTACTGTACACTGGTCACAATACATAGTTTCATAGAGAAATGCATTCAAACTAAAAACAATCAATATACCTATTGAGGTTTTGGTGATCGCGAAAGCGCGATCTATTCCAACTAACCCAAACAAGCTTTTAAACGTATCTTCAAATATATTTACGCAAATTGACGGAAGAAATAATTAAAAAATTGACAGGTGGCCTGTGGGTGTTCTTCAATACAAACTTAGTAGATTCCCGGCAGCGATATCTGGATAAATAGATGGAGGTAAATATCGATTTCTGGGTAACCTCCAATTGTGTGCCGTCGCCGTGTCTACTAACAGAGGACTTACCACGACGTTTCGTTAAAATATCATTCATCATCTTCAGCCTGGAGAAGACATTTTGAAATATCATTTCTATTTCATTCAAACGTTGTGGTAGGCACCTCTGCCAGTAGTCATGGCGACGACACACATCTGATGGTTACCCAAAAACTTATCTTAGCATATGGTCCACTCCGAGAAAACATCCTAAAAAGCATATTCGAAAGTACAATATGTATCATACTTTGACACATATCATCATCACCGCCCTCAACGCTCCTCTCGGGAGCACAGGGCAGAAAACAGCCTCCTCCATTCAGAGCGTTTCTGCGCCAATTGCGTCACCTCTTTCCACGACATTCCCTGCGCTCTGATGTCGTTGTCATAGGAATGGTGTATTGTGAAAGAGGGGCGCCCGGGCCGACGGAACCCTTGCGGACTACACACAGACTAGACACATATAAACGGAGTAAAATATTTATTTTTTCTTTTTATCTCGATGGAATTCCGTGATTGCGTTCTCCGTTTAGTAAAGGTGCTTTCATTTTGTAACAAAGCGGTGTTTATCTTTTTACTTTTCAATAAAGGTAGGAATAGTTTCAATTTTGTACAACTTTAAGTTTATAGTAGGTATATATAATATGTAGCTACCATCTTTCTTTTCAAACTTTTCTTCAACTCAACTAAATACTCATTCCACGGCAGCGGCGTAACTTTGACTTTGGGGATCCATAAGTTTAATATTTAATGGGAGCTCCTTTAAATATAAAATTTCTCAAGAGCTTGCTTTGTCAAAATATTTTTCACAAATAGTACATAAGAAGTTTTTTTTAAATACAGACTTTTAACATCTTAAATTCAGCGATCAAGTTTGCCACCCATTTTGAAAAAAAACAGCTTGCATGTACATGACATGCAGCTGATCTGCTGGCTACTCAACTTGTGGGATATGTGGGATTTTTAATATTGTTGTATGTCCTTTAATTTTAGATTTAGTATTGTGTTATTACTGATGATGACTACATTGTAGTTGAAAACGTTATAATTAAAACAATCTCATAGTGGAATGAAACAGTGTTTGATTTAATTTAAATATTATCTTTTATAATGCATTTCCACAAAGTTACACTTGAAAATATAAAATATTTACATGTTAATATGTTATTAATAAAAATAAATAGTTCAATTTTGTTCGAAGTATTTTTGCGTTGACAGAGAATGAGAGAAATTGTGAAATTAAGACCCATTTTATCTGGTGAACATAAGTTAGTCCGAGAATTTTTTATACAGGGGAAAAATATGAGGTATCAAATCTGTGGAGCAGACTGCCTCTGGGGCTCAGGTGTGCTGCCGACTTCCAGGCTTTTAAGAGGGACCTCAAGACCTACTTTTTCAAACTTTCTTATGAACTGTGACTGTTGTGTATATTGCATTATTTTATTTTTATTTCTGACGCGGATACATATTATTATGTATCTGAGATTATGTGTTATAAGGTTTTTGTATTTAAATTTGAATTCTTGACACAGACAACTTTGTTGAAGATAGAACATTATCATGTACAGCGTCCTCGAGGTGCTATGGCACAAAGATGGCGCTTTAAATTCTCTCCGTTATTATTATTATCGCTTGATTCATTGTAAATTTGATCGATAATCCGTAATTATTAGATTCAACGATCACCTATTGAAGCATCTCAAGTACCAGGGGCTCTGGGACACTCTTACGTTTACGGTTACTCAGTGACGCCCATGCTTTTCGCTCGTTCTTTCAAACAATACTCTTTTGAAAAGTAATATTGGCAAAGTTTAATAAATTGAACGGTTCCGATCGAGTGCCTATGAATGACTTTATTAAAGTGGATGAGAATGAGATATATATGTTGGTACTACTTGCACGTATTATAATATAGGTGGTGTTAAAGAGACGGAAGATAAAAGCTGTTCACACAATTTAATTTTTATTTAAATTGTTTCGCATTATGTGTATTCAGCTGAGACCTTTAATAGATTCTCAGATTGTGCCTAGGTGAGGTGATGATGCTTTTAAATGTTTCATTTTATTTATTTATTTATTTATTCATTTACATGGTACACAACACATGAAAGACATATTATAAATATAAACATGTAAGCGACAAAAACATTTCAATAGTCTTACACCCAAACAGTGCACACTTCAGCAATAACACACAAAACAATAATAGAAAATCTTACACACAATACATTTATTCACAATACACCCATTCACCCAATTTCGCACACATAATACATTCACTCGCACAAACACATTCACACTTCCCAAATGTATGCAATAACAATACAAAAAAAAAATACTCTAAAAATAAGAAAAATCTAAAATTTTAAAAACATAAATACTATCCCAAACACCTTGTTATATTTGATAGAAACGTTATTTGATATAAAGAAAAAGTGTTTCAAAATAAAATGCTTACGTGATCTTATGCACTTTGACATCCAATAGAAGTTCTCTACTCATTTCAGCTTTTCTTAACACTTTTACATTAATTTGTGACCCAATTAGTCCAAGGAATGCGAAACATTCTTTTTTTATTACCGGCAATCCACCCGTAACGAGTGATTTGTGAAGCATTCTTTTACAAAGCCATATTTCAAATGCTTCTAAGCGATACATCGCATTAATTTTTAAGTTCCAGGTCTCAGAATCGTACAACCAGAGATCGTGGCTGAGCAATATACGAGACTGGGCTGGAATGTGAGATGTGGAGGAGTTGATCTATGTTTGCTTGAATGGTTGGCAACGTCGGGAAAACCTGACAGACCACTCGCAGAAGAAAAATGCCTTTTTTTAATTTTATATTTTTCATAGGCATGGAGAGGATAAAATTGGCAACAAACATTATTAAATGCAATTTGTCTACTGGTTACCCCACTTGTGTGACATGTCTTGATGGTATGAAAGATCTAGATTCTTACTCATTATTCTTCATCAAAATGAAACAATGATTTTTGAAGATGTTTTAATACAGAAATTGTCTTCAGAAAGCTTAGAAAAAACGCAGACCTTTCTTCGAGTCGAATTGTTCCTAATTAATTATTTATTACTGTAGCTTCATACCTAAATGTAATAACATGTTTATATTATGTTTTATTTAATACATAGGTTCGCATTGTGTATATCTAGTTAAGAAATATTCGGTAGTGGAACATTAAATAAATTGTTTTATTAACGACTCAACTTGTTATAAAAAATATCTCCTAAACAGGGTAAATACTTCCTAAACATTTCATATGTAATTAGATTTAATTAATTATAATGTTTTAACTTCTTTTTATGTTGCTTACATGCGGTGGTAAAACCACTGGCTACCTCACGTAAGTAAATTAGACGACCGGTGTGGCGCAAAGGTAACGCTCTAGTCTTCGAATTAGGATTACACGGGCTCGTTTCTCGGCAGGGACAATAAGATGAATGACCTTTTTCAAACTGTATATGCGCTTAATGCATTGTATACTCGTGTCGTCGCAGCAGTACCTAGGTTGAAGTAACCTCTTTTCCCGGATATTTCAGGAGTCCAAGACAATTTTTTTATTCTTTCAACTCTCTTCCGTCCATCAGTACCACTAAGCCAATTTTGGCATCTCTGACCCTACCACATCAGCGGATAGTGAATCTGGCTGATATAAGATTCATGTATTAATTTGAGACTTGCCCGATCTGTGTAAATTGTCCATTTGTGTGTAATATTTATACGTCTGTAATCGCCTTAAAGTTACCTACGGCTCAGACGGTTTTCTTTGCACCGTTCCAATGGTAATGTCTCTTACATCTTGGAGACAAAGAGCTGAGAAAGATTTCCAACGAGGTAGCGGGATGATATCACTCGACACGCTGCGGTCAACTAGATCCAGACGGCGAAGAATCGAATGACGTGGAAGGAAATGGAGGAGCCCTTCGTCCAGAAGTGGATGGAAGTAGGCTGAGAAGAAGAGGGAGAATGGTAATGACATTACATCTTTCAAAATTTCGGAATCATTCTATATAGAAGTTTTAACAGAAGGGTTTCTTCCTTCCTTGTGTTCCCGAGAGGAACGTTAAAAGGAAAAGAAAAAAAGTTAAAAGAAGAAATAGGTATGCTTCTACAATTTGAAAGCTCAACTTAAATAGACACAAAACAATTTGAGGAGTGAACAAACATTTTAATAATAATTACAATTAATCCTCCCTCCGTCCCGGGATACCATTACAGGACACTTTTTTTAATTCCGTCGAAGACAGATTGATTTATTGTCGAAGAAAGGCCTCGCTGCAAATGTCAGCATTAATGGACTGAAATAATTTATATACTTATAATGGTAAAATGGTCCATTCTTCTTTCATTATTTTTATACTCACTATCTTAAAACTCGGCATAGATCGACTAGATAAAAGTACCTACA
Source organism: Athripsodes cinereus (assembly GCA_947579605.1). NCBI lineage: Eukaryota > Metazoa > Arthropoda > Insecta > Trichoptera > Leptoceridae > Athripsodes > Athripsodes cinereus. The sequence goes on from OX388316.1 coordinate 26,467,594, forward strand.
CTGTAACCATCACAATCTATAGACAAATATTTAATGTATAAACCAACATTACTGTTTTTTTCCCACTGATAATTATTGTATATAATATTACTATTATTCTAAAGTAGGTATATACATTTTTAAGATGGCAATATGAAAAACCTTATATTTTTTTATTGTTAATAATTGCTCACTGAATGGATGTGAAATGTATATTTTTCGTTTGGTTTTAAGCCGTTTATTTGATAAATAAATAAATAATTAGAGAGATTTCTTCCAGATAGTTTGATATTATCAAGAGAACTGAGGCTGAAAATTCAAAATAGGTAGCTAGAGAGAAATTTAGGGACAAAATACTCGAGTTCTTTCACACAATCGCTTATATTATTATATTAATAAAAAATAAATTCATATTTATTACTAATCAACAGTTTCAAACTATATACATAAGTCTCAAGAGAAGCCATCGGTTTCCCTGTTAACTACCTGCTAAATGTGACTGTAAATAATAAGTGACTAACAAACATACATACATATTAACAAATAACTTTATTTGCAGAGATCATTATTATCAGTTGGGTTTTTTTTTAAATTCCCTCCTCTTTAGTCTTATTATTTCTAAAGCTTAAAGTCAAATACCATAAAGCTATATGGATGAACTTAATTACATTATTATTCTCTAGCATTAAGCTCGCTTTTGCTCACAGTATAATCATTATCAATTTGAAAAAAAAACACTATAAATAGACAGTATTAACAAACATTATTATATCTACCATATCACGGCATATCCCATTTCTTTCTGCCTTCCAGGAAGGGAAGTATGGATGTATGATAAATAAATTAATTATAATGGTATCAAGGTAACATTTTGAAATTTGTCATTTTTTTACCCATAAGACGTTCCAAATGATCCCCTCTGTATACTCTATCAGCATGTCTAACGTTCTGTCAAACACCCTGTATACAAGTATTAACAATATATATTTTATATGGTTTGGTAGATTCTCTCTATCTACCTTGTGTATGTATGTACATAATATTATGTCAGGTGGATGGATAAGTAATGTAGTATACAGTATATATGTATGTAGTGGGATTCAAATTAGAAGACAGATTGAGATAAGCCCATTACAGGTTGGAGAACAAGTACTGTAGCATCTCACCCATCCCTCAAATATATAGGTAGAGGTAGAAGTACCTATCATTCTCCTTCATCTTTGATAAACGTTACATATTCTTGAAACCGCAGCCAGAAAAGAGCCAAAGCCCGAATATTAAGTGTCAGAGAGTCATTTTTTTCCATTCAGATATCTCGATTAGAGAACTTGATTTGCACAATGTAACATTCAAAATCTAATCTGAAGAAGTGAGAAAAGCGTCTCAACGCTTACGAATCGACTTACTTAGACTGACTTAACTGATTACTTTCGGTGTCTATGGATTAAGTTAGCCAATTCCGCCAATTCTCACGGTCATGATGCAAGTGAAAAGTGCAAGCCATAGAAGCAACCATTTTTGGGACCTCCTATTTCAGATATCGAATGTATCAAGATCTCCCATCTAAATGACGTCCAAAAAATATAATTTCAACATTTTTCCAGCTGTGGGCCTAGTCAAAACACATTTAAGCGTTACGTTTTCGTTTGAATGTAGACGATGTTTCGAGAACGTGTCATTTTTCATAGCTACTTGTGTATTTTAGCTACGAAAATTGACACGTTCTCGCAACGTCGTCTACATTCGAACGAAAACGAAACGAAAACGTAACGCTTAAATCAGTTTTGACTAGGCCTACAGGTAGTTGTTCGACACGGTTCTTCAATAGAAATGTCTGATTATTTTTTGTAAAAAAATATTCTGTACGATAATTTAAAGTTTTATAAGAGATATGTTAACCATTAGAAAACGGATTTTATAATTTTATTAATTGTTTACGATATGTTAAATGTAAAAGCACAAAACAGACAATAACTATGTGTAAATCAAAGTACAGATTACATAGAAAAATGTTTCAAAAGTTATTTACAACCCTATTATTGGAGTTCATAGAACGTTAAGTAACATAAAGAAAAGATGATTGTACTGACTGAATAATGCTTTGAGAACTATTTTGGAAATTAGTGAATGTCCCGTAATAGTTAAGACGGCTCAACACCCGTTCTTTGTGATTTCATGCAAACGAATTAGCAAAATCACTACCATTTTATTTTTAATATATTTTTAATTATGGATAACATTTATGTTATTTTTTATATTTATATAATATCTTATAACATTTTCAAATGCGATTTTATCATTAAAGTTTTATTTTGCTGCAAGAAATATAGTGAAAATATTTTTTGAAGATTACCGTCGCAATGATGATAGGCTATTTTAAACAAATTATCCTTAATTAAAAAAGAGTTTTAATTAAATTTTAAATCCAAGAATAATCTTAAAATATCAAGAATTTTATAATACACCTTGATTTATTTATTTGCAACCCATGGATTTTCTATATCATTATGACAAACTGCATACACATCAAAAATAATTTTCATTATCAAAAAATGATAGAAAATGTTTATAATACAAACATTTGTTTTGTTTATATAATAATATGGTATGTTGTTTACCGTGCATCATCATCATCATCATCATCGCCCTCAACGCTCCTCTCGGGAGCACAGGGCAGAAACCAGCCTCCTCCATTCAGAGCGTCTTTGCGCCAATTGCGTCACCTCTTTCCACAACATTCCCTGCGCTCTGATATCGTTGTCATAGGAACGGTGTATTGTGAAAGAGGGATGCCCTAAAATAGTTGCCTGAAACTACTAGAGCTAAATCTGATTTGTACCTTAGGTAAGAATAACTCTTAACGAAAAAGTTATTTTATCACTAGTTTACCAAAGACTTAAAAAGTCCCTTCTTAAAATACATCATTCCTGCGATAGTGATATTAGTGCTTCAAACTTCGTGAGAAAGAATGTTTTAAAAAGTATAGGTAAGATAACTCTGAATGAACAAGAGTTTTTTTTTATGACCTTCACCAATGATGGTGTTCCTGGTCAGTCTCAAGTTTATATGAACAAGAGTTATTTTCCCTCTATTTCCCACAGGAAACGTTGAATGACGAACGCAATAATATAATAAAATTATTCGGACATTACTCTGTTTGGCCTGGCCAATACTCGATATTTGTTTATAATCTTTATATGTAATATACATCACATCTCATCAAACCTTCCTCCTGTTTCTCAACATATTATTCCGATGAAATTAGACGAGCAATCTCAGCCACACTCGCTTCGGTGGTTCCCAACATTGTAAGGTAGGTGAGAAAGGCTGCCTTGTGGGGTTACCACCCACCCTGTCAGGATAAACATCTACCTGTCCTTGTATTGCCTCCAGATATTTTATTATATTTAAGCAACCAGGCAACACTACCCTCTTTACACTTATGTGTCCCTAATATTTTTCTATATTCTATTTCGGTAGACAGGCAGGCTTTCATGGCTATAAATTTTGATCAAAGTAATAAATTTGCCATCCTTATAATTATGGTATTGTAACCTTATTAACGTATTTTGAAAAAGGCAGATGATGATGATGATGATTCTGGATGATTTTATTTAGACGCCGTTTAACAGTCTAACCAAAATAATGTGTGATATTATGTTGACAATGTGTGTAATTAATACTAAATGTGAAAAGTTAATACTAATCTTATATAACTAATAATATTAGGTCTTTGTCGACCTCTACAATTCCTACCTTCGATCATGCCCTCTGCGCAAGTGATGAATAGACCTGGGTGTCCGATGTTGTGGCCTTTTTATTGTTGACTATTCTTTTTAAGGAGCTATCTAAATTCGTCTGCCCTGATCACACCTCATTGTTTTTGACACGCTTGTTTCGACTAATGTATTTAAACATGGGTTTATAGCACCACATCTCAAAGAAAACCAGCCGTCCGTTATCACTCTTGCCGATGGTCGCCATAAACTTTGATCCATACTTAGAATATTAAGAAGACTAGCAAAATAAAGGGAAGAACGGAGAAAAAAATTCAAGCTCATTACAGAACAATCCAATGAAATGTAACCCTCTACAATCTACATATAGCATAAGGTTCATGTATGTATATCATAATAGAGAAATTGAAATTTCACATTATGCTTTAAGTTCAATGAATACGACCTTTTCGTAGAAAGGTTAAAAGTTGTTCAATTGTTTAGATCCTTCCAGGAACACTTTCTAATAATTGAAAATATGGGATTGTCCCTCGGAGAAGGGACTCACTTATCATTATTATCTATGATAAATAATTGTTTTTGGTACATGCTTGAGGTTGACAGATTCCTTAATTACATGTTTTGGTATGTTGACCAAGCAATATCAAATTGTGATAGATGATACGTGTCGCTGAGTTTTGAAATCCACTATAACACATTTTTGGTGATACGGTGATTTTGGTGATCACAACTATAAATAATACAAGTATAAAACGTTCTTTAACGGGCTGTTTCACCACCTCTGGATAAAGTGCCAGATAGCCAATCCAACACAAATCTAACGGATAAAACGAAAAATGCGTTTCACGACTCCCTGACAGCGCTATCCTATAGATTAAGTTCCAGATAAGTTATCCGGCCGATAAGTCTTAGATAGTGTTAAACTGTCAAAATTTGTTTACATGTGCGTTGCCTAGATATATTCCTAGGCAACGAACGATATATTCCTACCTACGTGCATACATTCATTCAAAAAACGCATGAAATTACAACGTTGCCACTGCTATCTGGCGGATAGCAATCCGTAGAAATCTGTAGGTGGTGAAACGCTCGCTTCAGTTTATCTTGTAGATTAATTTATCCTAAGGATTGTTATCTAGAACTTTATCCAGAGGTGGTGAAACAGCCCGTTAGTCAAAAAAGTTTGTTTATTATAAGATTATTAAAACATTGAAATAAATTTTGCTATTGAATAAAAATGAACTGTTCATTTTGTATATACTATACTATACCCTCACGCCGTATTCCAAGTGGGGTAGGCAGAGAGAACGGAACGCCAAACAGATCTATCTTTACACACTTCCTTCCCTTCCTCCACATTCATACAGTTTCTCATACACGCACGTCGATTCCTCTTACTCAACACGTGGCCGTCCTCGAGAATTTAATCCACGTGATCAAGCCACGTGGTTCTCACACCTCACACCCTTTCTTTCAGACAAGTATATCCTCTTTGTCATTCTTACTTCGTTCATTCGTTCAACGTGTCCAAACCACCGTAGTTTATTCACGCGCATTCTGTCCACAACACTCTTCTTGCATCCGCTCATTCTTCTAATATCCTCATTCTTCACTCTATCACGCAGCGTTTTACCAACCATTCTTCTCAACGATCGCATCTCCACTGCATTTATTCCACTTTCGTCTTTCTTCAGCCACGTCCATGTCTTGCTTGCATATGTAAGTGACGGTATTGAATATTAGAATGGTATTGTGCACCAGCATTTTAGCCATGTTCGACACATTGCCATTGCTGACAATGGGTCGAAGTGCACCGTTCACTCTAGCACCGGCCACTTTCCTTCTTTCAATGTCACTATCGCATCTTCCATCCCTCGCAAACATACTTCATACTTGTATATAATGTACATAAAAATAACTCCTATTGGTCGGTTGAGTTATAGAGGATTTTAAAAGACACATAGGATATAGCGGGATTATTTTCTCGTCATCATTTTATTTTAAATTTTTTGTACAAATGGTGTATGTTCTGAAAGAAACAATTATCTACGGTTATAGAATATTTAATTACGAATCCAACGATATACATATATAGGTGAATTTTCGTGAAAATGTTTTATAGCGGATTTTGAAACTCAGCGACACAGCAGTAGGTATAAATGTTTGATGTTGCCAGATTGACAAATACTTCTTTTGTGATTTTACAATGGTAGGTATACATAGATAGATATTTGGATACTTATTTTAATAAGGTATATCTCAAGAAGTAGAAGAAATCACTTGATAATGATAATCTCGCTACTACATATCGTCCTTGTATTTCAAATTTTGTATTGCTTTTTTAACACTCTTATAGAAAAATGATGTGCAAAAAGAATATATAAATAAATAAAAAGATATTCATACAAACCTGATGATGTCTTTATTAAAAACATAAAAATTACGATGTATGTATATAACGACAGAATATAGATACGTAATATGTCGGTGTATACCTAATATATTTGTTAAACTTTTGTATTTCTATTTGATATAAAGTATCTGATATGAATTAATAATAATCTATCTCTCTCGCCCTCCCCCCCTACCCCCTTATGAATATCTCAACCCCACAACATCTCATCCTTATTTACGTTTTTGACACATTAAAACTCCGCGAATTATATCGTGTTACAATATTATCAGGTATTTTATTTTATATTAATTATAATATAATAATATATTTAATACATTATCATCAAAAGTAAACACAATTTGTATGTTTGAAACGATCTTTGTTATTGACTTGTCTTCAGGTGCTATGCATGAAAGTAAACCATGAAAGAAACGTCTACACAAAATATTTTTTCTGGTAAGCGTATCTACCCATAAAACTGAGTAATTTGAACAAAATATTTTTTCTGGTAAGCGTATCTACCCATAAAACTGAGTAATTTGAACAAAATATTTTTTCTGATAAGCGTATCTACCCATAAAACTGAGTAATTTGAACAAAATATTTTTTCTGGTAAGCGTATCTACCCATAAAACTGAGTAATTTGAGTCAAATTTAATCTCCGAAAAACATAGTTTTTTAAAATCTTTACCATATTATAATAGTGAATAGCGAGTTCGTCGGTAGTCTGGAGGTAGAGTCTCGGCCTTGTGAACTAGGGGTTCAGGGTTCGATCCCAGGTGCCGGCAAACTCCCCTTTCACGACACAAGCTTTTAGCTTACTGTGAAAGGTGTATAAGGTTGTATTTGGGTTTATAACAAAAACCCAGATATATCTTTAAAAAAAAAAAAAAAATTACAATACACTGGATTGATCTGCAACGAGTTTCGATTTTCTTTTCCATTCCTCCCTATTTTCTGCTAGTCTCTTGATTTCTAAGTATGTGCCACAGTTCATATCCTTCTTCACGTGGTTCATATAGGTATTTCTGCCTTCGGTCTTGCTCTCCACGATGGTGATGAGCAGGCCTGGCTGCCTGATGTTGTGGCAAATTCGGGTTAATAACATTACCTTATAAGACGCATTCAGTTATTACATAATATATTTATATTGTGAGTTGTCTATGTATGTTATGTTATGTTATGTTATATTAATAATAATATGTTATAAAATAATTTTACGAAATGTTTTGAAAATTTCTCGTTGATGTTTCTACCTGCGTATAACTTAATTAATTAATTACCTCTCATAACAGATTAATTAATTAAATATTAATTTAAGGAATACTTACAAAATACATATAAGTAACCAATTACCCACAAAATTATTACCTACATTATTTAATGAATTTACGAAAAAAAAATATAGTCTCTCTACCTATCTATATCTATATCCTCACGCTGTGTCCTAAGCGGGGTAGACAGAGAGAATGGAATGTCTTATTAACCTATTTTTACATACGCCTTGCGCTACTTCTGCATTCATACACGCACGTCGATTTCTTTAACTTATCACACGGCAGTCCTTGAGAATTTGATCCACGTGATAATGCCACGTGGATCTCGGACGCCCGCGCTCTTTATAAGTATTGTTTTCCTCTAAATACGTTACGAAATTATTGTAGTTTTCTTGTTTATACACTGTAAAGCAACTCCAGATGCTTTTTCATCCGTTGGAGAACAATTTCATTCTATCATTTTCTGTCCCACCAAGTTATTTTAAATATTTTTCTTTTATAGCCAGAGTTCAAATGACTTCAAGCTCCTTTCTGTCGCATCAGTAAGTCTCCAGGTATCTATACCATAAAACAACACTGAAAACATATAACAACAGGCAATACGCATTTTCAGATACACGGAAGGTCTTTATTGGTGAGGATATTTTGCATCTTCATGAAGACTCCACGTGGTTGCTCGTTTCTTTGAATGTAATTTATTATTAGGTACAAGCTGCCTCTGGGTCTGCAAGAGGATGCTTTAGAAAAAAGCTAACACACCTTTTTGCTAGGAGCTTAGGACGATAGACACACAATATTATGGTGCCTTTTGAGGTCATGTTATGAGTATCCAATATATAAAATTCTCGTGTCACGGTGAATGTTATCATACTCCTCCGAAACGGCTGGACCGATTTTGAAAAAAAAGTATGCTTATCGGGTAGAGATATCTGAGAATCGGCTTACATCTATTTTTCATTCCCCTAAAAATTAAGGGTGGTCCACCCCGAATTTTCATTTTTTTGGCATATTAAAAATACATGCAGCCCTAAATTTTCACTGTTCTACCATCAATTTCATTTTTTAATAGCGATATTAGTAATCAGGAAATAATGTATATGGCAAAATAACGTTCAACCATCAACCCCTATTTTTAATAGCGATATTAGTATATGACAAAACAACGTTTGCCGGGTCAGCTAGTTTATATATGTATATATAATTCAATTTGAAATAATATCAGTAGGTTGACTTTGGCTGATCTTGAACTTTGCTCTTAATATTGAAAAATGCAAAAATAATAAAAAAGGATTTTTTCATCTCCTTAGAAAATTTGCCTTTTAAGACATACACAAGTCAAAAGGTCCTTCTTAGAAATCTTCTTTCTTTCTTTCTTTTTAAGACTACTGTCATCAAAATACTAGATTCAATAATACCTATTAGTGGTGATGTGACAAATTTATTTTACTCGCGAAAAATGCGAACATTGCAAATATTAATGGTACGTTCGACTTGTTTGATTTAGTTGGAAAAAATCACATCTTTCTGATAAGACTTTTGACTAATCATCCTCCATATTCTTGTATTAATTATTGTATACATAACAAAATAATAAGCAAATTTTGAAATGTTAGGCATTGACATAAAATGCGCAATTTTTTTTTGACATTCGTAAATGTCAAGAATGTCAAAATAAGAAATTCGGCACATTACTAGTACTAACGCATATATTTCAATATTTTTAATGAAGACGCACATGTGACACGTAGTGGTCCCTCCATAATACAGAGTGTTTGGCAGAAAGTTAGATAAACTGATATATAGAGGGGTCCATTTAGATTGTTAGTAGATATTTTTTTGATTAGATTCTAAAAATCTTCCATTCATAGAAAATAAATTTACTTAATCAAACGACTTTATATATATATTTTTTTTGTAAATATGCCGGTTTCTTGAATACATAATATTTCTATTTGCTGAATTATATAACATAACAAAATATGTATAGACAATTCACATAGACCGAGCTAGTCCCAAACTAAGATATCAATCGTGTATTATGAGTACTAACACGACGATACACATATATATGTACAATGCAATAAACATATATACATGTAACACCCAAACCCAGGACAATTTGAAAATGGTCATTCTTCATTTTGTCCTGGACGGGAATCGAACTCGGGACTTCGTGACTCAAAGGCAAGAGCGTTAGCCTCTACGCCACACCGGTCAACTAAACATTTACAGTCTTATTAATAAACGTACATTAAATTTCTAGAAGGAGATGAACCACCGATCACACAAAAAACGTATTGATAAACGTTGATCAGCGTAAACCTAGATTAAAAGTGGTTGATCTCGAGGTGGTTTAAGTAAGGTGGTGTTGGTTTAAATCGGCGTCATCTGCCCGCCATGTTGAATTTTACGTCAGATGTTTGCTATGCGGGTTTACATGTACGCTTTGCAGTTATTTTACAATTTATCGGAGTTGGTTTGGGTTAAAAATACGCTTAAGTGGTATCCGAATGTGAATTTAATTCAATCAGTTGTTTTTCTTATGATAGTAGACACTTTTTTCGTGTGACAGAACACCAGTTTCATAATTTGTTTTTTGATAGACGCATTTAATTCTTTCGTGACAGAGATACTTTTTTCCATGTTGTATGAAAGTTATATTGATTGATTCTGAATTAAAAATTATTCCTGTACATCATTGGAATGTAAAAGGGAAAGCAGAAAATAAGATTTTACTGATGGTTAGTAATACATATTCTGTGCAGTGTTATGTTATACCCATATCACTGATTGTGTGTCAGATTATGATTTATTTGATAAATGAATAAAATGTCATTCCATTATTACATTTGCTTTTCAATTATACAAACCTTCCTCATCATATTTTATATTTCAGTGTGTTTGGGTACAAAATGTCATATGAAAAAACCAATAAGATAATTTTGACAGCCGCTTGTTTGTTTTGATTTTGTCCGTTTACTAGTGTCGTATAACATAGCTACCAACATAATAGAGCGAATTTTCGAGTTGCCATATGAAATTCTTTTTATAAAGTACAGATGTCTGTGGTACGGTTTAAATATTTTTATTAATAAAGAAAATTTAATCGGTGGTTTAAACGCTTACAGGCGGATCACGGAATCAATGGTTGAACCATGGTTTAGCGGATTTTTATTAATAAGACTGTTAAAATATAAATGGAACCATGTTTTTTTTAGTTATGTATTTCTAGAATTGGAAGAGTAGCGTTGATTGTGTGTCAACTCAAATATTTCGAAATTTTCGACTTATGGAATTCGACGATCGATATACCCTATCAGTTTGTCTAACGCTCTGCCAAACACCCTGTATTCATAAGATATTCTACATTAACGCCTGTATTCACCAAGAAAAACTGAGCGAACGATCAGCTGAGCAAATGATCAGCTTAAATCTCCCTCAGCATTCCTCAACGTAGATAGGTATTCACCAACGAAAATTTACAATGCTTAGCTGAGTCGAATTTGATCGTGCGTATCCATGGATACAATGTAAATATTATGAAATGAAACTGACATTTATTTACGGAAACAGCCATTAAAGTAACTAAAAAGTATATTTTTGATAATTATACCAATAAAAATAATTTTCAGCCATTTAAAAAATATATGCATCATTTAAAAATTATATATATATATATTTTTTAAATATTTGTAAATGCCTTTATTTATACAAAATCAAGACTTGAACTTAAACAGATATTACTTTGATAGCAGTCAATTTGACAGCTAGCATTTAATTGAATCATGCATTGTTGTCAAAACTGTTTGCCGGTGAGGTTGAAATTAAAAAGATATTATAAACAAGGATAGAAAAATAACTGAAATACTCCGTATATAACTAAAATACACGGTAATTCACCATCAAGAAATAATTTTAATTCCTTGCAATATTGAACTATTACACTATCCGTGGTATTTTATAACATAGATATGTACAATATGAAAAATTATAAATAAAAATCTTGTTACTATTTTTGTATTTGTTTTTATTTATTTGTAAAAGGCATAAGCTGTTTATAAGATAAATAAATAAAAGATATTCATGTTGTTTAGTAAGTACTCTGTAACATATTTAGTCGAAAGTAGAACTATTATAATTATTATTACTTACTTACTTTCCGTGTCCATAATCATCTATACTCTGTCCCTCCAGTAGTTCGCAGCCAAAATGGCATTGTCATTAGCTCGCCATAGATCTTCCTCAGAGCACCCCTCTCCCATAAGCGGGCAATTCAGCAGGTGTGTCATGTTCTGGGTTTCCCCACAGTCGCACTTCACATCCTGGCCGGCCTCCAGCATTCCCCATCTGTCCAGGTTCACCCTGCATCTTCCTACGCCTGTCCTCAGTCTGTTCAGGGATTTCCAGGTTGCATATGGTAGTTGGTGACCTGTTGGAAGTTCCTCTGTTGGTTTGGGTAGATTTTCATTTCCCAAGTGTTCTTTCCACAACTCAACTCTTCTCCCTTTGCTGGTTGAGGTTGATACCGTTGGGTTCCTGAGGAAGCTGTTTCTAGACTTGAGCCTTGAGGGCGGGGGGATGTGGCCATATAGCGGATGTCGAGGGTCATCTTGCTGTCTCCTTTTTTCCTCCTCAGAGGCTACCACTCTTCGTATATGTGGTGGTGCTATCCCAGTTAGTAATTGGTTTTTTTCCACAGGAGTAGGTCTAAGGCATCCAGTTATGAGTCTGTTAGTTTCGTTCAAAGCAACATCTACGTTTCTAGTATGACAAGATTGAAACCAAACTGGGGCCGCATACTCAGCTGCCGAGTAGCAGAGTGCAAGTCCTGAAGTTCTAAGGACAGATGGTTGTGCACCCCACTTTGTTCCGACTAGCTTTCGGAGAATATTGTTCCGAGCACAAATTTTCCCCTTGGTGTTTAGACAATGTTGCTTAAATGAGAGTGTTCTATCTAACACTATACCAAGGTACTTAGGGTTTTCGCAATTTTCCAGTTTCTTTCCCTCCCATGTCACGTTTAGTGTTCTCTTGGCATCCCGGTTTCTTAGATGGAAGGTACATAGTTGTGTTTTTGTTGGATTAGGTTTAAGATTATTATCCCTGTAGTATTCGGACAGTTTATTCAGGGCTCTTGACAGTTTAATTTCCACGCTCTCGAAGGTATCATCCTGTGCCACGATTGCCGTATCGTCAGCATAGATAAATTGCTTTACGTCATGGAGTATAGGTTGGTCGTTTGTGTAAATGTTATACATAACTGGAGCCAGGACGCTACCCTGTGGAAGTCCGTTCTTTTGGTTTCTCCAGCGGCTATTCTTTCCCTGGAGGGAAACATAGAAACGTCTATTTTGTAGGAGCGTACCGATGAAAGACGTAAGTTTAAAGTCCTTGGTAACATTGTATAATTTCACAAGGAGCCCTTGGTGGTTAACTGTATCATACGCTGCCGTAAGATCTACAAATGCAGCCCCTGATATCTTCTTGTTCTCATATCCGTCCTCTATGTGCTGAGTGAGGTTAAGTATTTGTCCACAGCATGATCTTCCCGGTCTGAAACCCGCCTGCTGAGTAATAATCCTCTCATCTATGTGTTCCGTTACTCTGTTTAGGATCATTCGTTCCATAATTTTAACCCGGTCACGTTTAACGTTCCATAACCCGGTATCCTTGCTATGTATGGCATAGCAAGGATACCGGGCGGAAGTTCTTCGGGTCTATTGGTTCCTTTCCCGGTTTTAAGAGTGCAATTACTTTGGATTTCCTCCAAATTTTGGGGATTTTTTCTTCTACCATACATGCATTCATCATATCCAGGAGCCACCCACACGCCATTGGTCCAAAGTTTGCTATCTGTTCCAGCCTTAGGTCATCCAATCCGGCGGCCTTGTTGGTTTTCATACATCCTATTGCCCCTCTCATCTCCTCCAACGTAAAAGGTCTCTCCACAAATCCATTCTCGTTCTCGAGGTCCCTCTGTATGGTTAGCTTTTTGGGGTTTTTAGATGTTTTGCCATTCAACAGCAGCTGGTGGGCAATCTGATTTGCAGTGACATTTGTGAACTCTCCCGATGGTTTGGTTGGGTCAGCATTCAGGTTCTTAATCAGTCTCCACGCTCGCCTGCTGTTCTGCTTCATATCCAGGCCTTCAATCAGGTTACACCACTTTTCAGATCTCGAGGCCGATATAGCCTCAAGGAGCTCCTCTCCCACATTCATTGTTTCTTCAGAGTAGGGGTCATTCTCAAACAGGTCTTTGTACCTTTTTAATAGATCTTTGGAGGCAGTTGTTAAGCCTGGTACATACTCTGGTCGGCATCCTCTTGGTATATGTTTCCTGGATACCTTCTTAACAAGTTTGATAAAGTCGTCATACCTTTCAGGTTTAGGCAATATTGTGTGTACATGGGAGTCAAGCTCTTCAGAGAAATCCTTCCAGTTTGCCTTTTTGAAATTGAAGCGTCTTTTGAAAGGGACAGTTTCGGCCCTAACAGCTGCATATATTTCGCACGTAATCGGACGATGTTGTGTTCTCGGTAATGGATTTTCAACAATTTTCCTGCACTGTGGAGCTATCCTTTCCTCCACAAATATATTGTCAGGATTGTATCCCCTCTTCCATCTTCCACTGTTAAATGATGATGGTTGTTTTGGGTCATGTATCAACTCCATCCCGTTGTTCTCTGCCCAGGCCTCCAATCTTTCTCCATCCTCATCGGTCTCACTATATCCCCATGCTATACTGTGGGAATTAAAGTCGCCAAGGACGAGCTTCGTTTTCTGAGATCTAAAGTTTGCTGTCTCCTTAAAATGGAAAGGAGTGTTAGGAGGCTTATAGACAGACGTGACCGTACAGTTTGAAAGCTCTATCGTAAGAATCTCAATATCGTTCTCCTCAGTAATAGCTGCAGACTTAACGTCCAATCCCTGCCTTACAAATATTGCGCTTCCGTATTTATCATGGGGTCTTTCAATTATCAGTGTCATATTCTCTATATTTGGTCTTTGGCTGTTAAAATCGCAGTGCGTTTCCTGCACCAGTAATATGTCCAAGTTTCTTTCCTTGCACAAGTCAGAGAGTAAAACTTCCTTATTCCTAGATATTCCTTCAATGTTAATAGAAGTCGTCAAAAGTATTGGTCTTGAAAAAGACCTTTTTTGCTCTACACTTTGCTTGTAATATTTCGTTGGCGATTTTTTAGATGATTTAGATGATTTGGTAGTGAAAAGATCAGCCGACAAAGTCATTTCCAGGGGGCGCCCGAGTGCTCTATTGTTCGCCATTGTTGTTTCCGTTTCATAAAGTTAGTTTCTGTTTCTAAGTGCACTCTACGTGGAGGCTCTTTTCATGCCCCCCTTAGTTTCTGTTTCTAAGTGCACTCTACGTGGAGGCTCTTTTCATGCCCCCCTAATAATTATTATTATTGGACAACATGAAAGTGTCGTTAACGTGCCAAAGCACCTCAATGATACTGAACAATTCATCAATTCTAGGACATTACATCCACATCATTATAGAAACTCGGATACACAACAGCATCCATGTCAGAAGACACAGTTGAATTAAATTAAATGTTTTGGATATAATATGTATCCACGTCCATAATATAAAACAGAATACAATATTTAATAGTAATTAGTAATTTATAAGGTTTTTAGATCCTTTCTGAATGTCTTAAGATCTGCAGCTTGCCTACGCTAGCGAGGCATCCATGCCAGAGGTTGGGTCCCGCCACACAAAAGGCTCTATCCCCATAATTAGTTAAAATTCTCCTCTGCGGGCTCATTTCTTGATATTTCAACCTGCACAATTCAGCAATATAAACTAGGGCATTCTCATTCTGTGCCTTATAAACTAACATTCACACTTTGAACTGCACTATAGTCTCCACTGGTAGCCAATGCAGTTCCTTTAAAAGTGGAGTCATACGTGTACACCTTTGTACTCCAAAGATAACACGTGCAGTGGACTTCAAAACTGATTGCAGCCTATAGATCTGACAAGCAGGTAATTCCACTAAAATACTGTTACAATATCCTAGTCTGGATATTACCAGAGCCACAATTAGTGACTTCCTAGCGTCTAATGTGAGACACCTTTTTATCATCCCAATTTGCTGCAGATGAAAGAAACAAGCACTGACAAGAGAACTAATGTGCTTCTCAAAAGTTAGCGAGCTGTCTTTTATGGTTCCCAGAAGTCTGACCTAGTTGAAGGTGCCTTTTATGTGTGATAAGAAAGTGCGACTGCGATTGAAAGGTTTGTTGTATTGAATCGAACTATTTGTGATTTTTTTGTATATGTTTAATGGCCTTGTGCCGTATATGTTATTATAAATAAACAAATAAATAAATAAATTAAATAATTTATTTATAAATATACATATATATAAATTATTACATGCCGCCTACAAAAATATATTCAATAAATTGTAAATAAAACGCCAACTTTACGAAACAAGTATGGCGGACATTATAGAATAATTTTGACAGATCGACACTGAGCAAAAGTTAATCCACCTCAATTGGCCGATCAAATTTGAGGGAAATTTTCACTCAAATCACGCTGAGGGAGCCTTAAATATGTTGGTGAATACCAAATTTGACGTTGATCGTAATTTGAGCTGATCGAACGCTCAGATTTTCTTGGTGAATACGGGCGTAAGAGTATTTCAATAGGTTTTCATAGTACGGTATAGCATCCAATTGATCTTTTTTCAATTAGCTAGTACTTCTGAGAATTTGAAAAGTATGTAATTCTAAAAAAAAGTTGGAAATCAATATACCTATTTACATATATTTAAATAGATCAAAATACACGTGCAACGTATTTCAAGTTGTAAAAAAATTATACTTTGTACCTAATTTACTTCAAACATACAAACAAACAAATACGTGAATAACTAAATTATTAAAAAAATAAAAACAAATTATTCTATGGTTTGAGTTTGAACTTGTTTGCAACATCGTCTTCAATTTTGAAAATCGTGACTTGCCAGTATTTAGTCCGTTGATTTCTCCATCTGTAGTAAAGGCCATGATGGTATGAATGAATGAATGAAAGATACAAGATAAGGTGCGCGTCGGGAGTGCCATCTCTGAGTTCCTTACTGTCTTTTATGGATGGTGGTAATTGCCAGGGATCCAGAAGTATAATAATATGTTTATGGGAAAGACTCGTCAAGGTGTATGATTAGGAGGGAAGAAACGAGAAGACGTGCAATCCTAGTTAGGTAAGTATATAAAATTGAGATTGTAAGAAATTATAGAGTGATTTCTTTGTACTTCTATAATTATATACTATACCATCACTGCATGTTCCTCAAGTGGGATAGTCAGCGAACTAACTGCAAGCTGCATGTTGGAACCCCCGGCAAAGAATTGGTATTCCCATTCTTTTCCATAAGTTGTCGAATGTCCTGTAAAAGGCAGGCGTTTGAAAACAATTAAGACATTTTACATCTCAAATTTAGCGATGAGGCTTGCCACCCATCCTGAATGTCTTGAAAGAAATTCAGAAATAAGAAGAATCTGTAATGTCGAAGATGTGCGATGGGGCAGATCTAAAAGACGCTTCTGGAGAGATCATGTGGGGAGGGCGAGCTCAGATCGAGTGGTGAGAATAGCAGCAGACGAATGCATGACAGGAAAAAGATCCCCAGCAAGATCACCTAAACGATGGAGGGATAGCTGGGCATCCACCTCCCAGGAGCAGGTTTCGAGAATCACAGAACATAATCCTAACTGAACAGAAGAAGAAGAAGCTTCAATACTCCTGACATCACCTCATGGGCGCCATTTGTGTACAATACACAGTTGTTAGGCTTATGTTATCAATGATAAAGTAATTTCACCTGTAAATATCTATAAATATCATCAAAATATCTATCTAGCCGGACAAATATTCTCGCAGAATCACCAATAGCTAAGGCAATTGGATTGTTCAATAGTATTTCCCAGAATGTGGACATATTCCACATAACATACGGAGAATTTATAGGGAAAGTGGAAACACTTTTGTAAATATTTGTTTTCTCTGCGACCGCATTGGCCGAAGGCTGTAATGATCCCAGTATATTATGGTGTTGTTTTAATAATAATTATAAAAATAATAAAATAATTGTCCACGCAATGGGGAACTTTCACGAAAAAAATTTTTTAACCCAAAAAATAGTACAGAAAATTTGAAAAATTATGGTGCTTTTTATATTTTATTTATTTATTTTATTTATTTATTTATACATCACTATTACAAAACGTCATAAAACACACATAATAAATAATAATAATAATAACAGCTTTATTGATATAAATAAATTCAATTTTAACATATTCATTATATGATTCACCTAACTAGGCTACAGCCCGTACTAAGGTAGATCAATTTATGTGTGGTCAAAGAACATTGCTCTTAGTTAAAGTAACTTTAACTAAAAAACTTAATTAATTAACATAAAATAAAGAAAAAACTAAATAAAAAGACAGAATAATAATATGCACATTATATACATTTACACCCATGCACACACATGTACTACAGACACACACACACACACACACCCGCACCCACACACGCCCACACCCACCCACACGATGAGTGTTAAACATTTATAAACGCGTATAACCATATAAACATACACAACACATATACAAACCCAAGGGCACTGTATGAGAGACGCTCGAAGAGGCTAAGCCGGTATGTAGTTAAGTATACGTTCTGTCTCGCCGCGTCCAATTTTAAGCAACCAGTCCGTAATGAGTCTTTTAGGTAAGGAGTTGTTTGTCATTTGTCGTTTAGTCAGTACATTGTCCTGTATTTTGTTAAGGAGTCTTGGTGCCTGAAAAGTAAAATGTCTTTGTGCAAATTTGGTCCTCGTTTTTGGTACTTTGTAAAATTGTTTATTTCTGCATCTTGTCGATAAATTGTGCGTTATCTGCGTCTGTAAGTGCTTGTGCTTAATGTAGTGTAAGATTATATTTTTTGTATATGTCTGTCTTATGTCCAATACACCGAATTGTTGGAAGAGAGCAGCTGATGGGAATCTGTAAGGTTTTTTGTTGATTACTCGGATAATTGATTTCTGAGCCTTTATTAATGGATCTAGAGCTGTCAGTGAAGCTCCCCCCCAACCAAGAATACCATACGACAAAATACTATGCACCAGAGCAAAGTATACAGTCTTCATCATACTGATAGGCAGCATGTTCCTCACCTCTTTGAAGACGTGCAAGGTACTTCTGAGTCTATTTGCTGTATTTGCAATGTGCTCTTTCCAGCCGAATCTTTCATCGATCAATATACCGAGGTACTTAGCATTTCTTACTTTTTTAGTGATTGGACAATTGCATGGTAGTATGTTTGCGGTAACAGTGTCACAGTTGTGTATTTTAATTGTTTTATTTTTTACATAGTCATCGTCTCTGTTTGTTATATTGATTGTCATGTAATTAGTTTTGTCCACGTTGAGAGTTAGTAGATTAGAGTCCAGCCATTTCTTCACCAGACTCAGTCCCCTCTCTGCCCTCTCATGAACACTGTCCCATGTTCCACCATGAAAAATAAGTGCCGTATCGTCAGCAAATGACACTACATCTCCGTAATCCAGGACAATATTCGTCAGATCGTTGATGTACGTGAGGAAGAGAATTGGACCCAGTACGCTTCCCTGTGGGACTCCGAACCTGATGTGCGCCCTGTCACTCAAGTAATTTCCAATTTTTGTTTTTTGTGTCCTGCTAGTCAAATAGTCAGAAAACCACTTATGTGCCGTTCCACGAATCCCCAGTTTCGACAGCTTTGCTAACAACAATGCATGGGAGACTGTGTCGAAAGCTTTTGCGAGATCAAGAAATACAGTAATACATTTTTCCCCCTTATCTAATATATTGACAACTCTTTGTGTGAGATAACCAATCGCCTCTTGTGTACCCCTGTTTTTGCGAAAGCCAAATTGTTTTTCAGATAAAATATTATTTTTTTCAAAGAAATCCAATAATCTACATTTAGCGGCTGTTTCAATTACTTTCGATAGTGAATTTAATAAACTTATGGGTCTATAGCACCCTATATCATCTTTTTTCCCACTCTTGTATATCGGACATACAACGGCTTCCTTTAAGTGGTTTGGGAAAATACCTTCTGACAAGCTCATGTTCGTAACAAATTGAATTGGCGTCTTAAGGCTATCAATGCACCATTTTAAAATTCGCGTCGAGATAAGGTCTGTACCGACAGTAGCTTTGTCTTTTAAATTTTTGATTATTTTTTCTATTTCATTAGTGGTTACTGGTTCAAGATGGTGCATTACATTGTTAGTAACTATCGTGTTTGTTTCATACTCCATTAATTGCAGTTGTGCTTCAGTTTTGTTTATATTATTTAGAGTCTTCTGAGCCAGTGAACCTCCTACATTTATGAAGTATTCATTCACAAATTTGGTTGCAATTTCGCTATTTTTATCATCTATTTTGTAAGTATTATTGTTTATAGTCAAACTCTCTAACATACATTTTGATTTCTTTTTATTGACAACTTCATTTAACAAGTCCCAAGTTTTTTTGGCGTCGTTTGAAACGGATTTAAATTTCTGCGTGTAGTATTTGTTTTTTGCTGATATTAAAAGAGATTTGCAAGCGTTTCGGAATTTAATGTAAGTATTTTTTATTTGAGTATCATGGGGGTACTTTTTAGTCTTCATGTGGAGCGCATCTCTCACATTTATACTACGAAGTAGACCCGGAGTTATCCATGGTTTTAGTCTACGTTTAGAGTGGGGAACAAGTTTCACGGATGTATGAGCTCCTATAATGCTGTTCAATGTATTCACGATATAATCCGTAGCCTCATTCACATTCGTCATATTGTATAGGGATGTCCAATCTACTTTTGCCGTATCCTGTCTGACTTTTTCATAATCTATTCTTATCTGGGTTGCCGTAGGGGTGCCCAATGTCTGCAGCTTACTTTGTTTCAGATAGAGTATGGTTGGATAATGATCCGTTATCAGACAATCGCATATGATACCCGTTATATTAGATTTATCACGTCTAGTTCTTATAAATATATGATCTAACAATGAGTCTATCCTAGTAGGGAGGTTGATTGCGGAAAGCATTCCTTGTTCTGCAAGTAGTCCAAGATAATCTTCTATTTGTTTATTATTTTTTTGCAATATATCTATATTGATATCACCCACTATAATAACTCTAACTATTAACACTCAATACATAATTGATAATTAACTCTTAACACGTATTTTTTTGTGTTCCATTATAATAATATTTTTATTCTATAAACCGAACCATAATTCCAGACATTCATATATCAATCGGTGTGAAAATTTGAGCTCTTTCGGGTGAACATAGTGATTTTCCGTTCCAAGTCCTCCTGTGAAAGTTATTGTGAAAATTAGTGAAAACTGAGAAAATAGGAGTGAAAAGTGAAAACGCTGTCCTTCCTAATGGATGGAATGTAAAATTTTTAACGTACATCTGTAGAGGACCTCAGCCCAGTAAAAAAAGCTCGGGATAGCACCCCCGTATCTGGAACAATTTTCGCGGAAAATCAAGTTTTCCGAAGTGAAAATTTTTATTTTTTTCAAAAAATTTTTTTTTTCCCATTTATTTGTTTTAACATATAAATCGATGTAAATCTGTGTTTTTAATTTTTCGTATGGACTTGTATTAAGGAAGTTATACCGTTTCAAAGAATAATATAGACATTTTTGTGAAGTGCCATCAATCTCGAAAATCGTTTTGGTTTTTGCTGTACACCATTAGAAAGAGAATAAAATTTACTACAGAAAACCTCGTGGTGGTAACTCTTTATCTATAGTGGTGTGGAAATTGTAAGTACGAACAACATTTTCTCCATACATTTTAATTACAAAAGTCATCACTACCCACTGCAGCTGACTCATTGCGCTTGGGTTTTATGTTACTCATGCGTTGAAGTCTACTAATAACCTTCACATCTCATCTCGATAGACTTTAATATTGGAGAGATAAGATAAAAATATTTTGCATATTATATTTCTGAACTGCACTAATCTCCGATATGCCTTGTAAGATATGCAGGGACGAGGTCCTGAAGGAGGATGAATTGAATTGTATTGTCTGCAAGTGTTCCTTTCATTTCAACTGTCATGGTATCTCCGAAAGCACATATAGAAAAATGGGAACAAGGAAAGCTACTTGGAAATGTTCCGATTGCAAAAATCAGTCGAGGGAGGCGAAACAGTCTGGCACAATAACGATCTCGCCATCGCCTGCGCTGACTGATGTTGGACATGATATTAAAGGAATAGCTTCATTGGCTGACTCAGATGGGACAACTTCTGAAACCATCAATAAAGAACCTACAAATGCGGATATCATCACACAAATTGCTGCACTGCGAGTCGATTTTGTAACCATATTGAGGGAGTTTCAGGAGTTTAAGGCAGAAATTCTACTAAATAAAAATATGATAGGTACACTTAATGAAAAGACCGAAGCGCTTGAGTCTAAAATACAACAGATTGATCAACTGAAGAAATGCGTATCTGATAATACTTCAAGTATCGTTGATCTCGGTAAGAGAGTGAACGATTTAGATGTTGGAGGTGATAGGGAGCGAATGCTGGAGGTGGAGATTGAAACGTTGAAATGCTCTATCAATCGTCTATCAGAAGAGAATGATGCCAAGGATCAATTTCTCAGAATGAGCAATCTCGAAATTGTAGGTGTTCCTATGGCTGTCGGTGAATCTCTAAAGGATATAGCCTACAAGATTGCCAATAAGTTGGACGTGCCTCTGTGTGATGCTGATTACCAAAGAATACACAGAGTCGCATCATGGAGCATACAGAGGATGCCTTCAAAAATCTTGATTCATTTCTATAATCAGGAGAAAGTTGAAGAGCTTATGTCAGCAATCCGAAAGAAGAAGGGGCTCCTAGCGAGGGATTTGGGTTTTCAATGTGAATCGAGAGTTTACCTTAATTATCACCTGACTCCTGCTAATAAAGTGTTGTACAAAAAAGTTAGAGAACTTGCCAAGACTAAAGAGTATCAATTCGTGTGGATAAAGAGATGCATGATTTATGTTAGAAAAAATGACAAGTCCCATGCAATACTCATTAAAGGCTTGTCTAACTTATCTAAGATCATTTGACTAGTTTTTCACTCATGTATGGATTTTGCTGTGGGATTTGCTGAATTTGACTTCTCTGTATTGATCAACTTTGATTTTAATTTATATCTGCTCATAGTTTATGTATTACTTTTCTTTTCTATCAAATCATTAATTATGGTGATGGGTTTGTGCTCTCCTAGTTTCCCCAATATCCCTCATATTGCTTCCCTTTTCCCTGTTACTCTTAATGTCTTTTGCGATTTTTCCCTCACGATTAGGATAAGTTTCGGGATATTTCAAAATTACTTCAAATGTCTTTAACATTATACTACCAGAATGTAAGAGGTCTGAGGACTAAAACACACACCTTTCTTGATAATATCCTTTTGAATGATTATGATGTGATATGTTTAACAGAAACATGGCTTAATGACAATATCTTCGACCATGAACTTTTTGACAAGAGATATCGAGTTTATAGATGTGATAGGAATTATGCTGTTACTGGTCAGAGTTTGGGTGGTGGCGTCTTAATTGCTGTACGCAGTGATGTAGAGTCTGCACTGAATGTGGGGTGGGCTGTTGGAGTGGAAGAAATATGGGTAACAATCAGTGACTCTAAAAGAAGGGTACATATTTGTTGTGTTTATCTGCCTCAGGGGCAGGACCATCTCGTACGATTGTCTGATTTCCTTGACAACGCATCTAAAATGTATGATAAATATCCCAACGATGCTTTTATCATTAGCGGAGACTTTAATCTACCCAATTTACTATGGTCCAACTCTGAAGATTTTTGTGGACATGCCATACCCAATTGTACTGATAATCTGGGCATGACGATGGTTAACTTTTTATCGTTCGTTGATTTCAAGCAGTTCAACAGTATTCCCAATATGAATGGTCGCGTACTTGACTTAATATGTTGTAGTGAAGATGCGTGTAAAGTATCAAGGTGCACCAATCCTCTAGTTGATGAGGATAAGCATCATCCTTCACTGGTAATTGCTCTTTCATACGGGATTGAACCTATCTTGGAAAGCTTACCAAGATCTGTCAAGCTCTTTCATAGAGCGAATTACGTGCAAATAAAACAGGCGCTCCTTTCTGTGAACTGGGAAAATGTATTCAAAGGCTTAGACATTGAAGGAGCTATATCCATTTTCTATGAAAAAATAGACGACTGTATTTCTGATTATGTACCGACAGCATCATTCAATAATAGCAACAAATTTCCAAGATGGTTCAGTAAACCTTTAATCAAAATTATTAGAGAAAAATTAAAAGCACATAAAAGGTGGAAAAGGTCAGGCTCTTCTTTAGATTATGACATTTACACTCTACTTAGGTCTAGACAAAAAAAAATACAGAAGGAGTGTTACGATGCATATATTTCGCATACAGAATCATCAATAAACTCAGACCCTACTAACTTATTTAACTATCTGAAGTCTAAGAAACCACAATCTGACTTGCCTAAAAAAATGCACTACAGAGATTCCTCCGCAACTGACGGAAGGTCAACATCGGAATTATTTTCTCAATTTTTCCACTCCTCATTTGTTCATAATACTACAAGTATGCCTGATGTATACTGTTCCAATGAAATTGATATTGGAACTATAGAGTTTAATTTGGTTAATGTTCTGAGAAAACTGAAAAACCTTGATCTGAATAAGGGTCCAGGACCCGATAATATTCCCCCGATTTTTATAGTTACTTGCGCTGAGGAGTTATCTGTCCCAGTCACATTTTTGTTTAATTTATCTTTCAAATCGGGTGAGTTCCCGATTTTGTGGAAAAAATCTCTTATTACACCAGTCTATAAAAGCGGAGATAAGCGTGATATTGAAAATTACAGACCGATATCAAAATTGTGTTTGTTTAGTAAAGTTATGGAGAAGATTGTGGTGGAACAGTTGACCCCGGCCATAAGAAATTTTATTCTGCCAAACCAGCATGGCTTTTTCCCCGGAAGATCTGTTGAATCTAATTTAATTCACTTCACGGATGATGTTTTGATGGCTATGGGTGGTGGAGGACAGTTGGATGCCGTGTACACTGATTTCTCAAAAGCATTTGATAAAATTAATCATGATATTCTAATTCACAAGCTTGGGAGGTACGGTGTGCACGGTGATCTCCTGCGGTGGCTGTCATCGTACGTCAAAAATAGACTACAGGCTGTAGCAATCAACAATGCCCTTTCCCAATTTAGAGACTGTCTATCGGGGGTTCCACAAGGTTCACATCTAGGTCCAATTCTTTTTATAATGTACATCAATGATATCCAACAGTGTTTTAAGTACTCCAATTTTCTCATTTATGCAGATGACACCAAAATTTACAAAAAAATATCTAACTTGGATGATACACGAAATCTTCAGTCTGATATTGAGCGTCTTTTTTATTATTGCTCAGTGAATCAGCTCTTTCTGAATATATCCAAATGTAATATTATTACCTTTACCCGAAGTAAAAATCCTATCTTGTACAATTATACGCTTTGTGGAACACCTCTCATGAGATGTCATGAAGTTAGAGATCTTGGCGTCATTCTTGACGAAAAAATGTTATTCAGGGGACATATAGACAATATTGTTGAAAAGGCGTTTAAACAACTTGGTTTTATTTTAAGAGTATCTAAGCCTTTTAAAAACGTAAGTACAATAAAGGTATTATATTTCACATACGTAAGGAGTTGTTTGGAGTTTGCATCTGTGGTGTGGAACCCACAGTATATCACATATATAGACAGAGTTGAAAAGGTGCAAAACAAATTTCTCAAACACTTGGATTATAGATGTTGTCAATCATTTAATAACTACGCACATTCAGCTCGATATCATGGTATTGCCCTGCTGGAGAACAGACGTACAAAGGCTGATATGGTTTTCCTATATAAAATAATTAACAATGTTATTGATTGCAGTGATCTACTTCTTAGGATTAACTTTAATTGCCCCCCACGATCTACTAGGGTTCCCAATACATTTCGACTCCCGCAATGTAGCACAAACTACGCACAATATTCATTCTTCCAAAGGTCATGCGGGAATTACAACGTTTTTTTCAGGGATGTTGACTTTTACATATCATCATTGCCGAAATTTAGGGGTGCTGTTTCCAGATCTCTGCGCGGTTCTGATCAATGAGTGTCCTGAACGTGGTGAGGTTCGCACGAGCATTATTTCCCCTAACTCCCCCCCCCCCCTCCCCCGATATACCCCTTTTTGCTTGGAGAGCATTTGCCCCCCTGATGGGCGTCATTTCATTACTTGTGTATGTTGTAATGGCATATTCATTACATGGGTGAACGATTTTGTTTTTTCTTTACTTTTTTGTATTTTTGCCTCAGTTGGTGCATAGAGTGTACTTCTTTTTTGTTTGTGTTATTTGTATTTTTTTTAATTGGGAATAAAGTATTAAATAAAATAATTTAACAAACTTCACTGGCTTGTGAAAAATGTAATATTTAAGTTGTACTATATAAAATGTAATAAGCTGTTTGTTTGTATTAATAAAATAAAATAAAAAAAAAAAATAAAAAATAATATATTCCCCATTATCATTACTTTCAAGCAGACTTGAGAGGGAATCAATGAATGGTATCAGATTATGGGTAGCTGGCGATCTATATATACCTAATATAGTTATTTCCCCATTTAAAATGACTCTGAGACAATTTGCGCCCAAAATCACAGGTTCATCGACCAATGCGTTTAAGTTTTTTCTTATGTATACTACAACTCCATCGTTTTGTTTAAAGTGTCGGGCAGAAGAGTGAACATCATAACCACTTATACTATAGAGAATTATACCATCCCTCAACCAACACTCACTTAATACTATCAAATCAAACTCGCAGTTAATATTCGCAATCATAGCGATCAATCCGTCAAAATTTCTATTGTAACTTCTTATGTTACAGTGAAGTATTCTAAGTCCTCCACTACCACTGAGAATATCCGAGCATCGCCAGGTAGGAAGCACGAACGTACTTATTGGTTCCGAATCTATTTCCTCTGAAGGATTACTCGCGCCCTCTATATGTGGATAAGCGCAGTACATAGTACTTATAAGTGTCAATATTAGAGTCGTAACAATCCACCATAAAAACGCTCCCACCGTAGCATTCAAATCGTAACAAACAATATTCACCGCAATTAGATATGATCATTGTACTCACCTGAGTTCCTCCCTTCGATTCACAATGGTTGACCAATTCTATGTTGCTTCGAACAAGACGCAAACAATGACAGAAAATATGTTCATTAATAATTACATTGTAGGTTATTGAAATGTCACTTTGACAGCCAGATGTAAACATTATGAATCGAACAAGTTTGGCGGCACCTCCGTTATAACACATAATATACCCAATATCAACACCAGATACACACACAAAAATCACTGATTTACTGCAGTATGACACCGAACAATGACTGTTTATTTTGTTTTCAGACACATAAAACATTACACTATACCGCACTCTCCTTTTTTTAATAGATTCACCCATGATGCACAAGATTTGATTAGCTGTTAAAATAATATAGCATTTAAAATCATATTTAGTTATATTACTCAACTGTTTCCAAAGCGTGAAGCTAATATTATCTATACGCATTATTGTTAAAACATTTACGAGGATATGAAATACACAAACTAATTCACTTTTTCCCATATTCTCACGATATAATATCGATACGGTACACAACAAACTATTACTACCAATCACAAACACGGAAACATCACAACACACAACATTATTAATTACGGCACAACACAATATACATAATACATATTTCTGTCTTTTTTCACAATCATTAAAATGTAGGCATGCTATACTATATTGCAATTCGCAAGTAGTTTTATTAAAATAGAGTTTAATATTGATAATAAAACACAACAAAATATCTCTGGTTAGTACTTTCAGATCGCGGTATGAGAGCTTCGTAGTATAACTACGTAAGTCATATTCCAGAAATATTATTTTTTTTCTATAAGAACAAGAGTAATATATAAATGAAAAAGTAAGATTATATCTAATAAAAATTTCATACTTAAGGTATAAAAATTGATCAGTTTGGGCACAAAAATTAGATCCACCCTTTATACGAGCCATATTACTTCATAAGGTTTGCAGTACAGACGGCGTTTTTATATGGATCACTCTTCCTCCCTCCTCCTTCCTTAGCATCACTTTGCCCTCATGTATCCATACGAATTTATAATTCTTCTCCTTGGCAATTTTCCTTGCGGTTAGGTACATGTGTTTAAGGCGTGGAGTAAGAGCCTCCTGTATGTAAATTGGACTGCCGTATGCCATGCCGATGTCTTTAGTGTTTAGCTTCATTGTTTTCAGTTCTATGCCTCTATTATACTGTTTGATCGCTTTTAAGTATTTCTTTTTAGTTTCTGTTGTTGCAAATGTGGCAATGACGCACCCGTGACGCTTGACGTCTAAGCTACGCGGCTCTATATTGTCTTCGTCCTCGTCCCGATTTGTATATGCAAATCTTTTTGTACTTTCTATATCCTCCTCGCATATCTCCACATCTGCTATTTTTGCTATTTGCATGATTATATCTTCTAGTTTCTCGCCTCGGATATGGGGTATTCCTCTTATTTCTATCTTCTTAGCATTCTTTAACTGGTCTGAGCTGTCTATCCTTTCTTCCATGAATTCAATTCTTCTTTCCAGCTCCTTGTTCGTCTGTGATAGGTTTTGCAGTCGTTTTTCCATCTCTTCCTGATTATTTACCTTCATCAGAAGAATGTCGTATTTTTCGGTAAGGAACTGTATAGTGTTCTTAATTTCCTCGTTCTCCTTTAGAAGTGACGCCATCATTTTCGTCTGCTCCTCCATTTTATTCATCAAGCGGTCATTATTTTCTCGTTGTGTGGCAATCAGGTCTTCCTTCAGAGTTTTTATTAGATCAGCTAACTCGCCTGTCTTCTTTGGTTTACAGCATTTCCATGACTCCTTTGCAACTTTGCTCATCTTTTTGAAGTTCTCCAGTGTGAGTCCTACACATGAATAATGATAGGTATTTTGGCACTTGGTGCATTCAATAAGTTCCTCTGTTTCCAGACTTACGTTACACGCGATACAAGCCACACCGGCTGACATGTTTGTAGATAAAAGTCTTGCAACAATACTCTTAAACAGTTATGATATTGATGAATATCAATTATACAGTCACTTTCAGTACAATTCTACACTACTATTAGATAACCAATATGTTTATTAGGCTTTCACTGCACAACACCTCTCTTATCACTCAATATATCCTCGAAAACACTATTATCAATAACAGAGATCCAAATATGTCACTTTGCTCTATGCAGTGTTGCCAGCCATTGAATGGACAGAAACAATACACACAATCACAAATCAAAGACAATGCATTATCCTACTCAACCCGCACTCATCATCCAACCCCTTGCTATATAATACCAAGCCCACAAGTTTGTCATTTATTACAAAAGTTATACAAAAAATTAAAAAAAGAAAAAACAACAAGACACCAATCCAACATGCATAACAGGCAGCCAAAACAGATATGTGACTGAGCGTGCGCGCCGGAACAAGCAAGTCAATCAGGACTATGCAGTCATAACCCGCAGCAACCTCACTAGGCGAATGCCTGTATCGAGGCAAGCCGCTACAAAACATCAAGAAAGTACCGTATCTACCAATTCACCTTGAAATCGCACAAAAAATTACACAACATGTAAAAATAGCCTCTTTTTTGCTTCCTCTCTACCCGTGTCAAGCAACCAAACCTTTAGCCACCGGCTGAAGCATCTCCACCCACCGAGCAACTTTATTTGCTCGGGAACAGAGTTGTAGAGCCTCGGGGCAAGATACCTTGCCGAGCGCTGTCCCAAGGTTGTTCTCACTGGCGGAACAAACATAGTACCTCTTGTAACCGAGCGAGTACCACGCCGGTCCACCCAAGCAGCCTCTCCCGGGCAGGCTCTCCTGTAACGCGTAACAACATTTTTGATGTATGTTTGCCTGGAATCCAAGATACCATATTTCCTAAACAGTGGATCCGATGCATGCCTATAGGGCGCCCGGCTCATAACCCTCACAATCGCCTTCTGAGCCACATCAACAGGATACATGTGAACACCAGCTGCACTTCCCCAACACTCAACACCATAGCTCAGTATAGAGTCACAAAGCGCAAAATAAACAGATCTCAACCTATTATCATCCAAGACATCTCTCAACATTCTAAAAACATATATCAACTTCCTTAAGCGAACCGAAAGACCCTCCAGGTAAACATTCCATTTCAAATTCGAATCAATCGTCAGACCAAGGTATTTCACTGTCTCACAAGGTGAAATGAAGGGGCAGTCACACATTTGGCCCAGCGTACACCCGTGTAACCTCAGAGGAACAGGCAACGCTGGTTTACCCGCCTCTGAGATGAAGAACGGTATATACTTTGTTTTATCAGTATTAAGCGTTAGCAGATGTCCACTCAGCCACTTACCCACCAGAGAGATACCATTTTCAGCTCGTTCAAACACCCCATCCCAAGACACATCCCTAAACATGAGAACCATGTCATCGGCAAAAGAGACAATAGAGCAACCCACGCTGAGGTCACACAAATCGTTTATGTACACAAGAAATAATATTGGTCCCAGCGTACTGCCCTGTGGTACCCCACATCCCACATTCAGCGAAGCACTA
This sequence comes from Athripsodes cinereus, assembly GCA_947579605.1. Taxonomy (NCBI): domain Eukaryota; kingdom Metazoa; phylum Arthropoda; class Insecta; order Trichoptera; family Leptoceridae; genus Athripsodes; species Athripsodes cinereus. The sequence goes on from OX388316.1 coordinate 26,497,811, forward strand.
GTATACTCACCCACCCTGGTAGATTGTGTTCTACCTTTCAAGTAGGTCTCAAATACACTCAGTGCAACGCCCCTAATTCCAATCAGTTCAAGCTTTTTTAGCAATAGGATATGAGATACAGTATCGAATGCTTTAGCAAGGTCGAGAAATATTGCTAGACACTTGTCCCTGTTATCGAGGGCCTCAGTCAAATAGTTTGTAAAACAGTTCAAGGCATTCTGAGTACTCAGTCCAGGTCTAAAACCAAATTGATGGGCAGAAAAAAAATTCAACTTAATGAGGTACTTCTCCAACCTTGACTTTATTGCCTTTTCGAAAACCTTGGATATAACGCTTAACAATGAAATTGGCCTATAGTTGCCAGCCACCCTGCCGTCCCCCGACTTGTACACGGGTATCACAACTGCATGTTTTAACTGACTAGGAAAAGTTCCCTGTAGCAAACACAAGTTGACCATGTGAGCAAGAGGACCAGACAGATGGGTAGCACACCTTTTCAAAAGAATGGAGGTTATCTGATCCTGCCCAGTAGCTCGACTATTTTTTAGCGATCCAATAATCTTAACAATTTCATCTGCAGTCACCGGAGAGAAAAAAAACGAATGCGCAGGGGAATGTTGTCCTCCAACCCTCAACTCACCAGTCAGAACCTCTTCAGTCACACCAGTCTTCTCCAAATGTGCATTTTTAAATGTGCATTTTTAAGGTTTTTATCACCATTTAAAAAAGCGATTTTCGCACTTCGCCGCAAAAAGGTCAACTCGTGGCGGAGCAGTGTTTGACAATATCAGGCGCTACAAACAGTACTAAGAGTGAAATGTGTGGCAATACAAAATAGCGCCTAGCGACGTCACACCGGACTAATTCAATAACAGAAAATATGGATTTTTAAAATGAAAATAATGAATGAAATGTTTTATTTTATCGTTTCTTATTAGGATATTCGTGATCAGAGTATATTTATTAATATGAATTGATAACATTTATTCATATTCCTCACACATGCATGTTCCCCATTGAACAGATTACATTTTAGTATAAATAATTAATCTCATGTCTGTAATTTCAGTTCGCAGTATGTAAACGGATGTACGTAGTAATCATAATATTGAAGCAACATCTGATAAAATATGCATTTGCATATTATTATGTATTATTATCTACAAATTACAGTGGTTCCCCCCCCCCCCCCGCTCACCCGCCTGAAGCCAATTGATGAGCTGCATTATTTCCTATTGATTGACTTTCAATCATTGTGACATGTCCCCTGAATTAGGTCACACGATGCGAGGGGAGAGGAGTGGGTATAAAAAGTAGTAATATCAATCAGGAGCGCAGAATCTACGATGGATATTTACTTACGCTCCTCGCTAATGTAATAATGATAATAATGTCACCGTTTCTTCTTTCTGGTTTCCTAATACCACACTGAAAAATACGCAGTTGATTTTAAAGTAAATTAAAGATGACGCGGGAAAGAAAATTCTAAAATTTTCCTTTTCAATCAAATCTCTCAATAAAATATTCGAAAAAAGTATTTGGTAGCCAGATTTCTTTATTGTATCTTTTTTACTACGTACAACTATTACTAAAATACCATCATGGCATATCTCACAAGTGGGGTAACCAACCGACCTGCTGCATGAGATAAAAATGCAACTCTGCTCTGTGGGATAACTTCATCGTAGAATTCAAGATGTAAATTATCTCTATTTTTCGGACACCCGCCTTTTACAGGACTCTCAAAAACTTATGGAAAAGAGTGAAGATACCAATTCTTTGATAGATGCTCCAAGGAAAATAAAGTATGTTTATAGTATGTACCTTTTTTCATTTTATTTGATTTAATTTTTTTCTGAAATGCATTTATTAAATGTGTTTAATGAAGCTTTATACAATTTTGAAGATAGTTGTATTGTAATTTTTGAGAAGTTATTTCTATTAAATGTATATTAAATTTGTTTTTCATGATATTTTTGAAAGTTTGAAAAATAAAGAATTTATATAAAATTATATTCTATATAGCCTGTCAATGTAAATTTCAATAAAGAAACAGTTACTACAAAGGTACATACATATCTAATATATTTATATTTAAATAGATTTATATGAAATACAATGTATTTACTTATGCTTTATATTGGCGAGTGCCTGTGCTCTGCATTGTACTGTATGCGTGTGCGATATTGTCATTATTTTTTTTATTAAATTTTCATTGTAATGTTTCAAACAAATTGTGATATTTTTTTAATTTAATGGCTTTGTGCCGTGTATGAAATCAATAAATAAATAATTTTAATCTAATGTTAGCGCGTGTATTTTGAAAAAAAAATTTTTTTTAAAAACAACTATTTATAGGTATACTACTCTACCAATACGGCACAATGAAATTAAAAAAACAAATGCACAAGGAAATTAAAAAAAAAACAAATGTTTAAAAAACAAATGTCTCGAGTACATAGTCGATATTATCTCTCCATGCTCGTAATAAATGAACTATTCGATTCTCTGAAAGAATCTTAAGACAAACATCATTCTCTTCATGTCTCAAACTGAAAGTCTCCGCCTTCTTCTTTAAGACACTAAGAATAATATCCTCTTAAGATGAGGGCATTATTCAAGATCCTGAAGCAAATCTTCAATAGATTTAGTAGCTGATGTGAAATATTCTATACTATTTTCTTCTTTTTAGATCCTGGATCATATATTTATATTGTCATTGAGATGATATAATTTTTGTGTGTAGATAAAGACTTGTCGTTCATTATTAATGTTTGGATTAAAAGAACGAGCTTAAGATTAGACTAAGGCTTTGATTAGTTAATGACATGATTATTCTGTAACGTACTGGGGATTATATGTAGTTAATTATTATGTTAGTAGCTACATCATAGATAATATACTTAGTATGGTTATAAGGGTGTGTGTATCCAAGATCTAGTGAAAGAGGGACAGATACACAGTATTATAAATTGGGTTGCTTTTATGATGAAGAAAAAGGAGACAGATGCTATTTTTGATGCTATTTTTTAAACTTCAAATCGATACTATTTTGCTAACTACAAAGTGTAGTGATTTAAAACTCTTCCTATGTACATATTATTTCAGTACGATACAATGTCGCTTACTAATGGTTTTGCATTCTGGTGAGGTTGGCTGTAATTCTGAAAACCTGATTTCAGAAATAACGGGACAATGTCTGACAAATTCCATTGAATTGGGAAGATGTAAACCGGATACAGAAAAAAATGCCTTTAATCAAAATAAAGCTAAATAGGTAGTTTAGTACAAATAAGAATCTGGGGCAAAAGTTATCTTAAATGTAGGTTATAGGAACTGAAATAGTATGTATATGAAAATACTTACTTATGTAGTTATTTCTGGCCACGCTGAACATAAGCCTCCCCCATATGTCTCAAGGCATCTCTGTCTTGAGCTTTCTGGAACCAGTCACCAGCGATTCTTCTAATGTCGTCTGACCAAAGTGTTGGAGGTCTCTCCTCTACTCCTTTTATCTTCACGAAATCTCCACTCCACTACCCTTTCTGTCCATCTTTATTAAAATACTTTTATAATAAAAACAAAAGTCCTTTAAAATGCATAGAAATAAAACATACCTACTATCTTTTTGGTCTGTAGAATATAGGTGGTATCAAAAATGCATCATGCATCTGTACCATTTGATAGATTGCACCCAAGATAGCGATAAAATGGTTTGATGTACTATGTACATATCTATCAACTGACAACTGTATTTCCTATCGACTGAAAGTTCACACTTTATGCAGTATGCAAGCATATAAACATAATCAAATATTTTCAATGTGTAATACAGTGAGTTGTTATTCAAGAGTGTCATGCACAAGTATTGAACTGCATCTATAGATAAAATATTGTGAGTTGTGTCATGTAGATCACGTCTTATGTGTACAATAAATATTGGCATGTCCTATCAGTCGATAAAGTATTAAAAACCTAAATATAACCTTATACACCTTTCACACTAAGCTAAAAGCTTGTGCTGTGAAAGGGGAGTTTGCCATAATTAATTATTAACTGTTTTGTTAGTTTAGTAGGTATTCATATGTAATGTTTCATTAAGAGATAAAAGAATATTGTCTATACAAATAAAAATGTGTGTATTAAAAAGTATTAAGTTTTCATTCATTTTATTAATTCATTCGAAAATATTTTTTTTTTTAAATACATACATTTTTTTATGTTGTTATAATTAATAATTCTTTCAATGTTTTACGTTTGACAGGCAAGTCTGTACATAAATGTTGTACAGTGTTAGGATAGCTGATACAACATCAAATATTCAATCTTCTTGATACTGGAATCTGTACGTCACTTTGTCACTGTGAAGGATACAGTGAATAAAGCAAAGCAAATCTTTATCTGAAGAGAATTTATATAAAAAAACATAAATATATACTTCATAGTTTACTGCACTCACTATATACAATAAATAGTACCTAATACATAGTATTGAACTTATCTTATGCTCTCTTGTTGTGTGTCTTTTTATATATCTTTGTATCTGTGGGAAAGCCAGTAGACTAATAGCATTAATAATACCCCCGATTCAGTATTACATGATAAACGAAATAAAATTATGTATCTAATAGACATCGATGTCTTAAATACAGACCATCGCACAAAAAATACGTAAATGACCTGCTACTATTTCTTTTATCTCATCATGTCATATTTCACAAGTAGGGTAACCAGCAGACCAGTCGCATGCAACAAACATGCAAGCTGTCTTCTCGAGAACTTATGGGAGAAATTAAAATAATATATTTATTGAATTGACTTTCATTTTGTAAAACTTCATGTTTATATATGTGTTTATATGTGATTAGTTTGACAATGACTTTATAAGTCGAAACCAGGTGACTATTCAATTTAATATGAAGTAAAACTTAAATCAATTGTGTTTTCTTCCATATAATATGATATAAAAAATATTGTATTCTAGGTCCATTTATATTATACTTTTAGTCATGCCAGCTACAGGGTAACTCTGAAATCTTTAATAAATAATTAACAACAATGACATTTACCCGATGACTGAGATTTTTTTCGATAAAAAGCACTTATTATTTACCTAATATTGACAACTGATATTGAAGGGGAAAATTGAGGGACGCCGAGGTCCCGGTAGGAGACGGATGTTCTGGCTGCGAAACATAAGGGAGTAGACCGACATCCGAAGTGTGGAAGAGCTGTTCCGAGCAGCGCAGGACAGGGACAAGTTCGCCGAGGTGATCGCTAACGTTGGGGGGACCCGACAAGGCACTTGAAGAAGAAGATTATTTACCTGGGTCTGTGAGAGGAAGCAAATAGAGATGGTTTCAGAAGTAAGCTGTAAATATATATTTTTGCCGGGAGCTTCGGATGGTAGGCACACAATATAACATCCTTGAGGTCATGCTACGAGTAAACGGCACCTAACAAAGAACATAGAACAGACCTTATGTATAGAAGTTATATACATGTACAATGTACATAATATACATATAATTTAATAATATTATATAGTTTGTTATGTTTGTACGTATGTATGTTAAGCTTTTGTTTATATCAGAAGTACGCAGTATGAATAATAAACTTTTCCTTTCTCTACACTCGTTTACCTATCTCGTTATCTATTTGTGTGTACCTATTATATACTTATGATAATATAATATAATATATAAAATTCTACATACTACCCTTATAGTTTATATTGTCTGTAGTTGTCGTATTAAGAGTCTATGTACCTGATACCACAGTGAGTATGTCTACATATAGTTAGTGCTACTCTAACAAATTTCAAGTAAGTGGCTCTTCAGCGGTAGTGAAGCAAAATATTGCTAGGGGTCTAAGGAAAGGATTTTCAAAATTATCTTATTAAGATAATTTTGAAATAATATCTGCTGGACAACACCACTATACTCATTTGGGTGTTGTGTGGTACAATAAGGTGAACAAAAAATCTAAGTATGATTCTACAAAAAAAAAATCAGAGTTTTAAATTGAATCTGAAAGATATTTTTAAACAGCTGTTCAACTGCTCTGTTGTTGAGTTTTGTTAAGAAACTGTATTTGGTTACTATTTGTATTGTAGATATGTGTTTGTTTTTATTATTATTTGGTAAGCGCTATTGTGTTATGTAAATTGTATGAATTATGTTTAAACCCTCAAAGCACGAGCACTGCTCAATTTTGAGGGTCAAATATGTAATAAATGTGTTTTTTTAGTAATAAGGTGTGTATATATAATATTGTTGAGTCGTAAATTTTATTAAATAAAAATATTTGAATTTGAAGATAAGAGTGAATGTATATTTTGTTACCATATTATTATGTAATTGACTTATTGATGCTGTATTTATAGCATTTTTTTAAATATAAAAGGGGGTACAGATTATTAAAAAGTTTAAGAGCCACTGGTGAACCTATTTGATCTGATAGTTTACTGGTGTAATAATAATAGATATAAAGTATACTATGTGTGTATATCTTTAACTTTAATCTGAGGTTTTATTATCACTAGTCAGAGTTGCCGGAAATGATTAAATAATCATATCAATATAAAAATATGATTTTCATGATGATGATCTTCTCATAATCTTGGGTTAGTTGGAAGAGATCGCACCTTTATGATAAACTCGCCTTCTGTAGGTATATTAATTTTATTCATCTTGAATTTATACCTTCTATGTAATTGTTTATAATCAATGTACCTACAGTAAAGAATGAATAAATAAATAACTAAATAAATAAAATCTCCCTTGTTTTTTATGTAATATAAAAACAAAAAATATCTCTCTCTCTCTCTGATTTGCATCCTGTGGATTGGTTTGAAGAAAAACCCTGCATATTTCATTCCACTGCGTTCTATCCTGTGCGATCTTCTTCAACTCTTTGCACGATCCGCATCTCATATTCACCCCCTATGGTTTTACCCCTCAGTCATCTATTCTATAATTCCTTGTAGAAGGTTTTTGTGGGGCACTATGAGCCCAATCCATCTGGTGCGTCTTTCAGAGGAAGTCCTGAGCAAGTACTTCCCTCCTTCGATTCTGTCAAAAATTTCATCATTTGAGATGTGTTATCTTCAGGTTATTCCCACGATTCTTTTATGCGACCACATCTCAAACGTCTTCAATCTCCTTGTGAAATTAAAAATATTTTTTTTTCACTATACCTATGCATTTTTTGTATTAAGACGACGTCTTTCTCAATGGAAATCTATAAAGTAAAAACTAACATTTGTTTTTTTAATTTCACTATGGAATTCTATTTCTTCTAATTCTACGCCTAAAAACCGACCAGTGAATGTCTTCAATCTCTTTCAGATAAGAACCATGTCTCGTAGCAGTAGGTATAACAAGTCTCGATTAATAATGTCCTTGGAAGAGAAAATCATCATAATTACTTAGTAAAAAAAAAACATTTGTTTTCAATTTCACGATAATCTGCATATTTATCACTTGCAGTAGCTCCGCTGGCTACCCTACTTGTGAGATATATAGGTAATAGTAGTAGTGTTCCGTAACATACAGACTATTTTTCATACAGTCAGCTGTACAATAGTATCTTATAATTTATGAGCGCTGTGTCTGATTGCCTCAGGCTACTTTTGCATATACACCCTATGTACCCTATACACCCTACACATATCACATACATACACATAAAGTGAATGAAATGTTTTTGTTGTGAGGAGAGTGATACAAGAAACACGGAATCAATGTATAAATATTTTAAAACATTAGATTTGTATGTTTGTATGTAAATTAAATTTGTATTTTGTTCGTTGGAATAATGTGAATCTGATGTAAGGTAGAAAAAACAATGATTTTGCTGAGTCATGTTTTGACAATGTCCATTGATAGTTGATCAAGTGTACTTTCATCCATAGGGTTTAAAACTAAAATTCTTCTTCCTCTTTTTTTTATTTTTTTTAAAAAGATATATCTGGGTTTTTGTTATAAACCCAAATACAACGTTATACATCCTTCACACTAAGCTAAAAGCTTGCGTCGTGAAAGGGGAGTTTGCCGGCACCTGGGATCGAACCACGGACCCCTGATTCACGAGGCCGAGACTCTACCTCCAGGCAACCGACGAACTCGAATATATATATCGAAGAGAGACCCACCACACTACCGGATATCTTAGTGAATTCTTACTTACAAAAAGAGCACTGTTCTTCCGTCCGCAGGGGTTCCGTCGGCCCGGGCGTCCCTCTTTCACAATACACCGTTCCTATGACAACGATATCAGAGCGCAAGGAATGTCGTGGAAAGAGGTGACGCAATTGGCACAGAGACGCTCTGAATGGAGGAGGCTGTGCTCCCGAGAGGAGCGTTGAGGGCGATGATGATGATGAGGTTAAAATATATGTGCCATTTCCTCTGCGAAGGTTATTTTCACGTGGTGCTAAATCTGAACTATTGTCTTAAATTTTGCGAAGATTCTTCTCCAACCCGGTCCTCTTCTTCCTGGTATTTCCCCTGAATTGTTGGTTAGAAAACTACTAGTGAATAATATTGTATTAAGTAGGTACTGGGTAGATAATATCATGTACATACTTTGGTTTCTAAGGGATGTTTGTTTGTTAGTGATGTATTGAGGGTGTTGTGTAGAGAGTCGTGCGTGATTTGATGCCATCATCCATCTACATAGGTAGGAGCTATATATAATACACTTTAGCTTTACACAATATAGTCTTTTAAAATGATAAACTTCCTTCTTACAACCCTGTTTATAAATTATATACATTATATCATATACATGGATTGAATACAATATTAGTGCTTGTGTAGTTTCATTTCTATAACCCGTTATTTTTATCATTCTAAACAATATTCGTTGAAATGCATCACCTAGAATACTTATTTTTATACAATACAATCATAGACTATTTGGAACCAGCTCCCTCCAAAAGTCTATTCTTGTAGGTCTTTTTACACATTCAAGAAGGATCAATCAATCATCAATCAATAGGACGATTGCGTGTTGAGTAAGAGAAAACGGCGTGCATGTTTGATCACTGGATGAATGTTTAGGAAGCGAAAGAAGTGTGAAAGGATAGATCATTATGGCGTTCCGTTCTCTCTGCCTACCCCACCTGGGATACGGCATGAGGGTATAGATAAGGAAATTAACGGTTTCTAGTTTTCTGTCACATCTATGGTAAGCTTTTCATGTTTTACGTATCGTCTTTTGTGTATCTATCCATACACGATGAGCAGTCTGTAATGTGTAGTATTTTTATTGGAGTTGTATAGTGCAACAAAAGCCTAATTCTCTCAAGGTTTATTCTTAGATATGAAAGTAAAAATAATAATAAATTTTCATTATTTTTTATTTTCTTATTTTTATAGATAAAATGACAAACTTCGGAAAAGAATAAAAATAAACTATAAATATTTTAATTGAACTTATTAAAATAATCGTGCAACTCGATTACTTGCTCAGAATAAGACGAAATAATTTTTAATGCAAATAAAATATATCATTTTAGATAAAAATTGGTTTTTGGTACGGTATTTGGTTTAGGTTTTTATTCCTTTATAAAATAGGTATGATGTATGAGATATTCAAAAGGCAATAGAACTAAAAACTCTAAGATTATATGCATTAAACAACTCATTTATTACATCTGGTTAGTTGGGAAAAATCGCTTCTGTGACATGCATAACATTATTAATTCGTATCACCTCATTTCATGATACTGTAATTTGTATTCTTCTTTATTGTGCAACAAAGTTTATTATTAATTTATATTAAATCATAGACTTATAATTCAAGAATTGAAAATAGCACTTAAAGTTCAATTGAATCTTGGGTTCAAAATATTTTCACATCAATCTTAAACAAACGTTGGTCCAAGGTTGTTAAATAGTATGAATAAGGGTACGATAACTTAAGATATGTAGAAGTGAAACACAAACAGTAGGTAAGTTAAGGGGCCCCTTTAGCAAAAACGATAAAACATTCAATTTTCAACAAGTTTGGTACACAAACTCTCAAAACTTGTTGACCCTACGAACATTTTGATTTGATAAAATATGAAAACAAATATTAATTACCAATATCAAACATTAACTTTAAAAAAAAAATCTATTTTAGCTTCATAGTATTCGTTTATAAAAAAGCATATTTCTAAAAATCGAATTCGGGGGTGTGTTTGGTACACGAATGCACGAAAATCCTACAAATTTTCATATATTTATTTTAATATTGAGAATATTTAGATAGAGTTCGTCGGTAGCCTGGAGGTAGAGTCTCGGCCTCGTGAACATGGGGTCCGTGGTTCGATACCAGGTGCCGGCAAACTCCCCTTTCACGACACAAGCTTTTAGTAGCTTACTGTGAAAGGTGTATAAGGTTGTATTTGGGTTTATAACAAAAACCCAGATATATCTTTCTATTAAAAAAAAAAAAAAAATTATAGAACAAAAAAATCTATTTTTTTTGTTTTTTTCATGGATATTGACCGACTTAAAAAATATTTTTTTTGATAAAATTTCTCACATTTTGATACCAAAAATCACCACATGAACTCAATTTTTTGTGTACTAAAAAAAGTTTGCTAAAATCTATAGTATTTATATGCTTGATAGGATGAATAAAAAAAATATATATATATTACAAATAATTTGTATTTTGATATAACAAAAAGTACCTATTATGTTGTGAATGGCACAGTAGATTTTGCCAAGCGTGATATGTACCTGGGAATATATGGTGGGATGGGACTTGCACAAGGTATGTTGTCTAACATCTTAATTATGTTAATAATATTCAAATACTATCCAAACCTGTCGTTTCATTTGTGCATGTAATCTCTTTTCATTCTATATAATTGGTGTGCTTTTTTTATAAAATGTCCATAAATGTTTTAAAATCTATATTGTTTTATAGAAATTCAAAAATATATTTTATAAAGATGTGTATCAAGCTATAACAATATTATGATTTTACATGTTAGAGGTTTTTTTTTCAATGGCATTGGGTGCTCCATCCCGTGGAGCACCCGGTAAAGAATTGGTCTCCCACTCTTCTGCGTAAGTTTTCGAGTGCCCTGTAAAAGGCAGGTGTTCGAAAAAAATAAGACATTTTACATCTTAAATTCAGCGATGAGGTTTGCCACCCATCCTGAATGTCTTGATTTTATATTGGCACAAAGAGGACAGTTTGCATGTTTCTTACATGCAGCTGATCTGCTGGCTACCCCACTTGTGGGATATGCCGTGATGGTATAGTATAGTAGTAGTAGTACCTAAATAAATCTCGTCAGTCTGCGATTTATTAATTTTTTAGTAAAAAACTAATATTGGTAACAAATATTTGATTTTTTATTTTATCAAATCAATATGTTCGCAAGGGTCAACAAATTTTGGCAGTTTTTCTATCAAATTTGTTGAAAATAGAAAATTTTACCGTTTTTGCTAAACGGTGCCCTTAAGATTAATGGGAGTGAAATAGCAATGGTATATTAATATGTCACGGAGTGAAACAGCTAAATACCTTTTGTGTTCATATTTTGGAATCAGAATTCTGAGAGATTTTACAGGTTAAATTGACAAAATCATTTCTTTGTTCGAAAAGACGTCCATTGATTTTTCAGAGCTTCTCTGCGTCAACTATATCACCTTCTATTTGTGGATTCCTAAAGATTTGTTGTTATTGTCAGAGGAACAATATATTGTGAAAGACAGAAACCCGGGATTATTCAATTTATTTAAGCAACAATCGCTGAAATACTAAAATTATTTATTGAAATCAAGAAATCTCTGGAGTTTTCTCGACTAACAACATATTATATTGTGGTATGTTATGTGGAGAAACATATCTCCCTATCAAGAAGTGAAAAGTAATTCAAGTCCAAGACAGGTAAAGCCACTTTACAACTTTTAAGACACAAAGATCCATTTTATGAAGCAGTTTCAGTGTGTTCTACGCTGCGCTATGAATCGAGAATTGAACACTTTATTTTCCACATTTTATAGCATGGTTTTATAGTATTAAGCACCTGAGTATTGCAATTGAAGATAAATCAACCTTCAATGCAAGATACACATAATACATACAAACTACACAGCATACCCCGCATATTATCATTCTTTTCGTGCCAATAAAAGGTAAGACATTCAAAAAGGGTGGCAAATTTCATTGCTGACTTATTTATTTATTATTGGACAACATTAAACATAGCACTTCAAGGACACTGTACAATTCATCAATTCTAGGACATTACATCCACGTCATTTTACAAATATAGATAAATACATATATAGATTAAATGAGAATCTCAGATACATAAAAGCATCCACGTCAGAAGTTCCATATTACATTGAGTTACATTAAATATTTCGGATACAATATGTATCCACGTCAACAATGTAAAACAGAATACAATATTCAATAGTAATTAGTAAACTAAAAAGTTTTTGGTCCCTGCTTATGATACATAATATGTAAATGTTTTTCGAACACCTGCTTTTTGCAAAGGACGCTCAAAAACTTACAGAAAAGAGTGTGAGATCCATTAAAACAAGATATAAAATAATGCAATGTAAAATAATAATCAAAATTTTCTTTAAGGTTAAACAAAGAGCAATAAAAAGTAATATGAACGTAGTTAATGAGTTTTCTTCTTGTTGATAATAAAAGGCTTTGTGCATCTTCTGCGATTTTATCTAAATATTTATACTAATAATAATACTTAATCGGAAAAGCCCCGTAATGAGTGTTTGGTGTTTGTTTGTTTGTTTGTTTGTTTGTTTGTTTGGTTATGAGAGGCAATAAAAAAAGTCCAGGAAGTGTAATGAAGCAGCCATCTGTGCAAATTATACCCATTTAGACAACAAACTCTCAAGGGGTGAAGAAGTCTCAGTTAATATAAATATTTAAAGAAGAGGCTATCTGGGATTGCTATTCAAAATCAAAAATTGTATGATTTTCTAAATACATTTCTATATAAAAAAACGTTGATTAAATAATTTAAAGGTTACAACCATTCAAAGGCGGCGATACACATGCCTGTAAATGGAACAGTAGCGTGCATGCTTGTTAATGGCATGTGGAAGTTACTGGCGTGATGTGGATACATTTGCAAGTTAAACTTGCATGCAATTTGCGTCCTTGCATGCCTGTATTTGCAAGACGTATACACAAGCTAGCCACGAGACAGTACATGTCTCAAATCACTCATTCTCAAGCTTTTTTGCAATGGAAAACATTCGAAATGAATTAAATATCATCATATTGCAATTAGCAGTACAATGTGAGTTCGTCGGTAGCCTGGAGGTAGAGTTTCGGCCTTATGAACATGAGGTCCGGGGTTCGATCCCAGGTGCCGGCAAACTCCCCTTTCACGACACAAGCTTTTAGCTTACTGTGAAAGGTGTATAAGGTTGTATTTGGGTTTATGACAAAACCCAGATATATCTTTTAAAAAAAAAAAAAAAACAGTAAAAGAAGACGAATTAAGGTGAAAGATTGGATTAGCAGAAGGGAAAATTTTGGAGCAAGTAGTTGTCTGCTTACATAAATGCGACAAGAAGATATAGATGGTTACAGAAACCATTTAAGAATGCTGCCAGAAAAATTTGATGAATTGTTAGGGAAAATTGCGGATAAAATAAAAAAGAAGGTCAGCTACTGGCATACCTGTACCTGTCGCGACGTTCACACATGCCGGTTTCGTAGCCCCCCGCGTCCCCTTCCTCATGTTGCATGACAGTAAATCAAATGTTGTGCTATCTACTTGCGTGGCAGATACTGGCATGCCAGCTAGCGTATACACATGATAGTAGGTGGCATGTGCAAGGAGCTGTTATACAAGTGTGCATGCTACAGTCATGTGTATTCCCGGCTTTAGGCTATTTTTGCAAGTGGAGAGGCCAGCAATACAATGTTAATAGATATATTATATTGATAAGCAGTGGATGATGTGGTCTCAAATTTTCAACATTCTCGCAATGACAAATAATTAGATTTTATGACATCTAATGTCTGGTGTTTTGTGAAACATTATTGTAAATATATTAAAGCTATTAAAACTATCAAAAACGGATTATTCTGATTTTTGAAAACTTACTACCTATTCATTGTTTATGAAAACTGTGACATGGGAATTATTTTTACAATCGTACTGCCTCAGAACAGACAAAAGTTTAATGAAGCAGTGAATTCTATTTCTTATTATTGCTTTTATAACACGTGTAATTAGGTAAAAAAAAATAGAAATTTAATTTATTCTTCACTATACATTGGTACCAATATTAGAAATCAATTCAAAGTATTATAAAATTGTCACTAGAATGCAATGTCTTTGAAATATACCTATTATTAAAATTAAAGAAATGTACCAACATATAATATATAAATACAATTTTTTTTTTTTTTTTTTTTATTTATTGGAAAAATATCACAAAAATACATATATATTACAAATTTACTGAAATACACTTAAAAATCTATTGTTTACTATCCCATTGAAAGAGTTATACTTGTGTTGTGTACAATGTTTAGTTATATTGATTTTGTAGTAATTCCGTTTGATATTGTTGGGGAAAAAAATAATCACTGTATGAGGTTATATTATATTTAAATAAAACACATAAAATACACTCCGTGAAAAGGATGAGTTAGGAATTCGGAGTCTGGAGGACTACAAGATATAAGGTAGTTTCTTGTAACTAATGTGATACTTACATTACTTTTCGCGTGGTTTGTTGTGTATGTACTTTATCTTAACCCATGTGTCCTCTACAATTTTGACTCCAGCGCTGACAGCCAATCCTACACCTCCGGTCTTGCTTCATGGCTATTCTGAACGACCCAGCTAAATTTTTTGAGATAGTAGTCTTGCAGTGTGTCTCTCACCGTCTGCACATCTCCAAATTTAGAAGAAAAAGAAAATGTAAAAGCATGAAAAGAGCCAGCACGTTCGAGGTGATGAAAATCAAAAGACCTCACGACCAAATTGGTTAAAAAACGTCTTTTTCACGACTAAAACAACGAACAATAGTGGGAAAAATAGAAATAAATGGGATGAGTGAAAATCGTTACTGTATATGGATATACCCAACAGAGACCTGTAATCTCCGTAATACAGGAGAGACGATGGTCCTGGCCAGGACATGTTTTGAGAATGCCTAATGATAGTTGGCCAAAAAGAGCACTGTTCTTTCATCCGCAGGGGTTCCGTCGGCCCGGGCGTCCCTCTTTCACAATACACCGTTCCTATGACAACGATATCAGAGCGCAGAGAATGTCGTGGAAAGAGGTGACGCAATTGGCGCAGAGACGCTCTGAATGGAGGAGGCTGGTTTCTACCCTGTGCTCCCGAGAGGATTGTTGAGGGCGATGATGATGATGATATGGATATATATGTATCTGTGGCGCTAACTGTTTTCTATATTTTAACCAAATTGAGAGCTTAGTCAGGACAAATATCACTTTGAGGGTACATTGATATATCGTGCCTTAAAGTTTGATCCAAGTAGATAAGAACCTTACGCGGTAGTATAATAGAAGTATTAACTCCTATCTAATCGTTTTACGACATCTTAGACCTTTCTGTAAATGAGTCTGCTACTTAGTACTTACTGTCTTCTGAAAACGACTCTAGATGTACAATTAAAACCTTTCTTTAAACTCGACAAACTTAATTTATTTTTATGATTCTCTCCTGAAAGTAAGAAAGCAGTATTTAGAAACATAGTAGATGTGTGCTATTGCTTTGGAACAGTGTTTCTTAATCATATAAAAAGAAAGAATTAACCAGACACGTTGACTAGAGAACCACGTTTACACAATGTAATATTGTGCAAAATCTAATCGGAAAAAACGAGATAGGCTTCCCAACACTTACGAAATGACTCTAAGCCGGCTAAAATAATCATTTTCGGTGTCCACGGACAACGTTCACTAATTCCATCATTCTTACTACCACGATATAATGTCTACCGATTTCTTATATTTCAGATCTTGAATGGATCAAGATCCCTGCTAAATTACGCTGGAACAATTAAATTCAATACTTCATGACTGCTAGTTTGACCAGTCAGCAATAAATATTTAGAATATTTACTATTATTTTACTGTTTTACTGGATTTGGTCACAACATGCAGACGATAAAACCAATAAGATATTTCGAGTGGAGTACCATGATTACACAGTGTAACATTGTGCAAAATCATATCGGGAGAACTGAGAAAAGCACCTCAAGGTAAAAAATTAGCACATATTCTAAACATATAGGAATATTCGTCTGTTCTACCACAGTAAAACTATCTAGCGTCCGCCGACAAAAAACGATTTTAAAATTTACAATTTCTCTAAAAAGGCGTGAATTTTATGGAATGGAATTCCTAAAACAAATAAAAATTGACGAAAAGTACAATGAAGCTTATTTTTAGCCCACTCGAACTTCTGCATTGCGTCGTAAATGTTGAAAATTAAAAAAAATGCATCGCCAAACCTCCAAAGCGCTTACAAAGTGGCGCTGGCGCCCTGGTTAAGAATCACTGCTTTAGAATGTTACAACTTGGAACATTAACGTACATTCAATGTGTGTATAATCAAGGTTTAGTGTTTGAATTTCTCTGCAAAGATAACATTAAGCAGGTATTTATTTAAGAATTATAAGTTTTTGAGAATGTTTAAATAATAACATTTAATTTTATAATACAAATAATCATAATAATGTTATAATGTCATCATTAAAAGCCTTTTAGTATAAATGTTCTTCGTTGGGATATGTTTTGAGAATATCAGATGACAGCCATAATGAGCATGGTTTTTCATCCATAAGGCTTCGGACGAGATTGACCTCCCTCTAAAATAGGGTTGCCATAGTTTGCTGGGACATCGTTAGGATACTCTGAGATGGGGAAGGAAATATTTTCTTTTTGTTATTAGTGATAATATCATGTATAGTCAGAAGTGTATGAAATGAATCATGAAAATGAAATGAAAAAGTAGTTGAGAGACTCATTTTTTATTTAGAACACAATTACCCCGTACTACTGGCAATGTCTTATATTTTTCGAATAACGGCGCTAGATGTAGAAGGTGCTTGCATCGTCGATACGCAACAGACAACCGTGTGAAAATAAACTTGTTCACATAAAGTCTTCTCTCGGCTAGAGGGACATTGAAGGAGTGTAGTCAAAAGATTCCACACACGGGGGAATTTTGGCCGGCCAGGCCTTCAGGCTGCCCACTATGGCACCTTCTGTGTGGACAAGAATTTCTGATAATTGGAAGACCCCAGACTTCTGCGGTATCCGAATGGACGGTGTATCTCCTTCAATGTTCACATAAATAATGGCTGACAAAAAAAGCGAAGAAAAAAATATAATGTGATTTATTAGTATCATTAAAACATACTTTTTATGAATTTAAAAAAATATAAATAGTTCAAAAATTTCTTTCAAATCTCACAAATATCTCTTGTCGCACAATAAAGAAAAAATGTCAAATAATTATATCTAATACGGAGAAATTACACAATAAAAAATAACATAATTTCATTTTGTATAAAGATTTAAGCTAAAGTTCGTCCTTAAATAATATACATAAATATTTTTTATTTTATTTTGAAATTAAAAATGTTCCATCGTGTCGCCTGGAGCAAGAGCTTTCATGTTAATATAATATTACCATCTTGAGTTTGTTTATATGTCCTTTTTATAGTTTCAAAGATGGGATAAAATTACCAATTTTAGTTCCAATTGTAGTATATGTACCGCCGAAACGACCCCTTCATACTATATAGGTACTCATAATTTTATCCGTTAAAAACGCTTCGGATAAATCAGTCAATTTAAGTGGAGGATGTTTTACATGTTTATTATATGCAGTTGGTCTACAGGCTATACAACTTTTAGTAAAGGCTGTGATGGCATGAATGAATGACTTTATTAAATGAATTTTGAAGTTTTTCTTCACTCATGTTTTGTGGAAATGTTTTTTTTTTTTTGTACACAGCATGTACTCTAAAAGGTAAAGAAATATACCAGCATGGGGTCTAGAGTCTTTCGTTTCGCAGGTATATGGTCTCTACATACAAGTATGCATATGAATGTACTGTAGTGAATAAAACGACAAAAAATGTGATTTTAAAAATTCTTTAAATACAATCAATAAACAGAGGAACACGTGATTTTTTACAACTAACCCAATTTCATTTCAATCAACTTTCATAATTCATTCTCCAACAATATTAAATTCCTATTTTTTTGTTTATTTATTTCATTATTTTTTTTTTATTAGATATAATTGTTTATGTCAAAATTTGTCATGACTTGTATATTTTTGTAAATCCTTTTTTAATTTTGTATTGGAATTTGATCATTTGTTTTGCTTTTGTTTTTACGATAGATGGAGTATGTTTTCTATATAATTATCAATTTTTTTTATTGTTAAATATTTTTTTAATGACTTCAAACCGTATGATGTTGAAATAAATAATAAAATATTTTATTAAATCATACAAAAATAATATAAAAAACAATCGAATAATATAAAAAAATATTAAAACAAACAAAATTTATTATAAAATTTTAAGAAATGAAGAGTACAAGGGAAATGAATAATTGCAAAAAGAGACTAGGACACGGAAGCAACATTTTTTGTTGATTTCATAATTATCACCGGGTATGTTAGCTAGTAATAATATTATAAAAGCACAACCGTCTGCAGAGTGAAAGTGAAAAAGTATTTGTTCCATAAAAATAATTGAGAGTGTCTCCTTTCGCCATTCTGGAATCTGCTTCTATTTGTACAGCTGATGATTATAATTTGTCAAAGCCATTGAACCAACCAACCAACCCACCTACCTAATCGTACAAACTACAAAACCAACACCAACTGCCTTATCATTGTTTTTTTTAAGATTTTTTTACGAGGGGTAAATATTATTATTATTTTCAGACGAGCTATTTTACCCGACACTCCTCTCTAAAAAAAAAATTATACCCACCACATACTCACCTCGTGCCGTACCTGGATATAATGCTTGTTTGTATTGACATACATAATTAATGTAATTTATTTATTGTTTCTGAAATACGAGATCACAAAAAGACTGTTGCTTCTATGGTTTCATAAAGCGTCTATCGATTGGTGACCTTACATCGTGACAGTGAGAATGGTGGAATTGGTGAACGTTGTCCATGGACAACGTTCACGGCCAGCCTAGAGCCAATTCGTAAGCGTTTTGATGCCTTTCTCACTTCTACCGATTAGATTTTGCACAATGTTGCATTGTGTAGACATGGTTCTCCAATCGAGATTTCTGATTGGTTTTGTCATCTGCATCCGAATCCGGATAAACAATAAAAAAATTAGTAAATATTCTAAACAGTGATAATGCTATTTTTTTGTAGACTTTTTGATTATTTACTGTCAGTACACTTCTGTGTATAATGTTATGAGACTGAGATATTCTATAGCGGGTATTCATTTTTATTCCAGGCACATTATATTCAAACGTACTAAACCGTTTATAATGTTGAATAATGATAACTGAACAATAATTTCTTTTTTTTCCGTATGAGCATATTTTAAAATTTATTCAAGACATTTTTTATTTGTCCTTTAGGCTTCAGGGCAAATTGACGTAAAACGAATGAGTTTGAGATTTAAACTTTGTAAAGAATGTATTATATTTTTCATTATTCAAAAAATAATATACATTTTGAATTACATTTTTTATGCTTAAACATAAAATAATAATATACAAAACACTTTTAAGTACACATTAAAAGAAAATGAACAATTTAACCTCAACAAGCGAAAAAATAAAAGGTTTTAGAGGAACGATATTATTATTTTTATAATGTTCCTCCACACAAATTACGCGTCACATTGTGGGGCACCGATATTTCAATGTACTTTTAGGGTGACTCTCATTATGAATTTCACCTTATTTTTTTTAAGATTTTACTGCATAAAGTCGTGCACGTGGACGAAGCCAATATGCGGTTGTGGGTACCCCCCGTGAGTCTTGAACCAATTCTGACCAGCTCTTCCTGTCAGTAGCAATGCTTTTTGCATCCTCGGGCTTTAGTCGTATGTGGAGAAGGTCGGACTCTATGTGCTGAAGATGTAGGTATCTTAGGTTTTTTTCTATAAACCCAAATACAACCTTATTCACCTTTCACAAAAAGTTAAAAGATTGTGTTGTGAATGGAGGATTTGCTGGTACCTGGGATCGAACCGCGCATTTCTTGTTCATGAGGCTGAGATAATACGTCATGGCTACCGACGAACTCAAGTTAATTTTTTTTTTGTTTTTAATAATAATTATACTATAATAAGCAATAGTCTAGATCGATGGTCCTCAACCTTTTTATCGCCGTGGATCAATACTTTGATAATTATACCGCAGCCCGTTGAGGGGCAGATGTTGATTGTTTACAATAAAAAAGTTTAAGTTAAGACCTTTTTTTAGGTCTCAGTGTACACCATGATGAATAATATTCTGTAAGCAGATTTGTACGAAAGTACATGCTTTCCATTGTGAATTCCATGTAGTTTCTTTTCTCAGTTTTTTTACGTTGTATTATTTATGTTGATTGTGTTTGTTTTAAGTGAGTTTTTTATGTTATTGTACTGTAAAGGCTATTTTAAAATGTCGTATATTATGAGTCACGATCTCTCTTTTGTATAGAATTAAATGACAAAATAAATCAAGTTAAAATAAACTTTATAATAAGGGTCACACTAAGGGTACCTTGAAATATCGGGCGTTATTAACAAAGAGTAAATATTCCCTTTTCGCTATACTTATATTTCTTACAAAAACATTCAAATTACCACAAACTTAGAAGATATATTACATAATATTTTGATTGAAATAGAGAGAAATGAGTTTTTAAAAAACGTTTGTTTATTTTTTATTTTATCCTGTCACCAGCTGAACAATCCAGATGCTATGTGCGTCTTGTCCTTTCTGATGGAGATGAAAGATTTTGCGAGGTTACTTCGAGCTCCCTGACGGTAAGAAAACATTTTCTCTGAAAATGAATTTAAAAAATGTAAATATTAATGTAAAACTTTGTCTCATGGTACCATTTTTTAATGCTGATAACATTTTTTTTGAAAATTGAAAATTCAAGGACCCACTGACCACCCGGTTACAATAAATTTAATTCGTAATTTTTATTTGCCTCTTGTACTCACTGTGTCTCATGTTGTCCTTAATTGCAGGTCTGAATAATTTTGGGGTGTAAGCCTCATTGCTGCGATATTTGGATTTTATATCGGATATCATTGAAATTGTGAAACTGGACAACTGAGGTGTCGATGGTGTAGAACTGAAATAAAAAATGTTTTTATATTTCGACCGCTGCATCGATTTATTAACTACTCTAGCTACAATATGTAAGACATTTGAAACATAATATCTAAGTTATCCTATTAAAAGGTGAAAATTACTGTAAACATTTGTTTAAGATCAAGAATATTTATTTATTATATTTGCTTTATCCTTACTACAGACTTGAAGGTGACGTTTACAGACCTATCAAAGTCTATATCAAGATACATACAATATAATACAAATTATAAAAAAAATAATACTTATTACAGTAAAATAAGAAGAGAAAAAAGTTGATAAAAATAAAGACAACAGTAGGTAATGATAGTAGATAGAATGAATATATAACATCTTCGTAAGAATTAACATCGAATGTGCATAATTGTGTACAATTATCTATCTATTCCCTCACGCCGTATCCCAAGTGGGGTAGGCAGAGAGAACGGAACGCCAATTAGATCTGTCCTTACATACTTCTTTCGCTTCCTCTACAGTCATACACTTTCTCATGCACGCACTTTGGTTTCTTTTACTCAAAACACGGACGTCCTTGAGAATTTGATCTACATGTTCAAGCCATGTAGTTCTCGGACGCCCGCGCTTCCTCACACCCCTCCTTTCAGCCAAGTATATCCTCTTTGTCATTCTTTCCTCTTTCATTCGTTCCACATGACCAAACCATCTCAATTTATTTACACGCATTCTATCCACAACACTCCTCTTGCATCCACTCATTCTTCCATTATGTAGCACAATTATTTTTGAAGTTATTAATTTTAAAAATCACAATTTTTATGAAAAAATCTCATGTCTTGGCACCTTTGGATGCCTATAGACTGGCAACCAGTGATGATATAAACCTTGGTATATGTATTAATACATTACAAACTATTTTTGACATTTTTTTTGGAATTTTTAAAATTGTCACTTATTGAAAAATTTAATTTTTAAAATTTAATTTAATTTTTTTTTTCAAACCGTGACCCCTATCCTGTGGCACACCAGATTAAATCCCCATTCAACAGCTTTAAAACGAGACCTCTCCCAGGTTTATATCATCACTGGTTACCAGTCTATAGGCATCCAAAGGTGCCAAGACATGAGATTTTTTCATAAAAATTGTGATTTTTAAAAATTAATAACTTCAAAAATAATTGTGCTACATAACTGAAATTTGGTATTTTTTCATTAGTCTATGATATATTGCTGCATAAAAAAAAATCATGAAAATCTGAGACATCAAGTCTGAATCAGTGTGATGATTTGACACGGAATAACCCGACTATGTAATAATAGTGTAATTTGTGAAGATTGTTGAATGAAAGCTGAGGAAATATAAAGAACAAAAATGAGCCATATTAAACTACGGTAGTTAAATTTACTTACAAATACAACATACGAAAATTGATTTAGGTACTTAATATATTATTAATTTATTATTTTTTACCATAATAAAATAATAAATCTCGTCAGACAGTGTATATGTAGCACTGTTATTAGCGGAGATAATCATAAAAAATCATTATAATCTGAGACATCAAGTCTGAAAATCTCTCAAAATTGTGTTGAATTGACACGGAATGACCCAGTCTGTCTTTAAGAATTAAACTTCACATTCTTCTACTTAAATGACTTGATTTCAACTGCCACGCACAAGTTCTCGTATCAAATGGGAGTTTAGTCTGAAGAACAGGATAATACGGGATATAATTATTAAAAGCAAATAAGTAAGTACCTACCCATACAATATCTAAAGCTAAGGTGAGCTCAAACTATTACGAACAACATCCATACATACAGAGATAGATACTGTATAATTCTAAGGTAATTTAGTACGAGTTCACACTGAACGGTATATAATAATAACGCACACTTCCGCAGATTTTCCACGCTACGATTTAATCCCTCCCTGATCCACCCAAATGAGATATTTGGCGGTAGCAACATCTTTCCTGAGAATACATACAATATAATAATAGAACTACTTACTCTATTTACAACTCCATGTTACTATCACAAGAAGGTCTTATTATTGTATTTGTTCACATATGCATGTATAGTAACACAATCATTGAACAATGATAAGTTGAGTGATATAAACATACAAAGATAGAAACTCAGAGCCATAAAACTATATAATAACTTGCTGCCCAGACAAACGTTATTGTGCCGTAAACATTATTTCTAGATTATATCGCTATTAAAAAATAGCGGTTGATGCTACAAGGGTGAAAATTTAGGGCTGTATGTATTTATAAATGCCTCACCATAACAAAAAATTGACAAAAAAATTAAACAAAAAATGGGGTGGACCACCCTTAACTTTTAGAGGTATGAAAAAAATGTTGGCCGATTTTCAGACCTACCCGATAAGCACACAAAATTTCATCAAAATCGGTCCAGCCGTTTTGGAGGAGTATGATAACAAACACCGTGACACGAGAATTTTATATATTAGATATAATGTTAGGTGAAAGCTATAGGAAAACGTCATGAAGAAATCAAGAAACAAATGTTTTTTTACTATGTTGTTTCTTTATTTAGTTTTCTATTTATCAACATTGTCGATTGATAATGTTCTTGTATGTAAGACGAAACAAGTTTCTCTCAATAAAAAAACAACAATATTGTAGAAAAAATATTTGTTTTTTGATTTTAATATGGAATTCTACTACCTAAACACCGACACAATGAATACTTTGGATCATGTTTTGAGAATTTTCAATGATCAGCAGGGTTGCTTTTGTCACAACCTAAATACGATCTTAATCTTGTATTGATCTTAACCCTATACAATGCACAAAGTGACCTAATCAAAAATACGTGCATACCAATCCCGCGGTAGCTGAGAATAGTGGTTTTCAACATTTACATGAGTATTATGGTTGTATAATGTGATGCAACCCTAAGAATGTTAAAATTAGAAGATAATGTTTCATAAAAAAATTATAAATATTGCAATTATATTAATGTATACAACCAATATCTGGTACATTCTTGAGGTCATGTCACACAATACAACTATAATACTCATGTAAATGTTGAAAACGGCTATCCTTAGTTACTGCGGGATTGGCATGCACGTACTTTTATATAATCCATGAATATGTATTCTTGCTGTGAGAGCATGTATAGAATCAAATCGAATCTAGTTTCATCAGTAATAAATATATGAGATCTTACATCTCGACGTTTGGTTCTGAGGACATAGATGCGTAAATATCCAACCAGCTTAGATCTTCAGTTGAAGAGTATTCGGACGTCACTGATTCCGTCGTAGATCCCATATCCGCAGTTGAGGATTCAGTATAGGAGTCAAATGTATAATATTCTGTAGTTGATGGTGTTTCAGGTTCAAGGGACAATTCAGTGATCTAAAATGAAGAAAAATTACAGTTAATAATATTCTAGTTGAAGTTTCTAGATGTGCTGCGTAAATCTGTGATATTTCCTTTCAATTGACTTTCAGTCGCAATACTAGGAATGGTCCTGATGGTAGCATCAGGAATAAATGATCCACACAGCTTATGCAGAAACATCAACGATACAATACATAAAGAACTGTGAAAATTTAATTCAATGCAAATATAGAAAATGTGTTAAATACATACACAGAAAAAGCTTTGATTAAGGAAGATTCATTATACTGTGCATTATAATTATCTAAATTGAACGCATTTCTCTGTAAAATTTGTGTAAATTGTCATCAATATAAATGAATAATTTATTAATAAAACAAGGTATATAGTTATTCCACTGTTGACTTTATTAATTTTGCGAATCGGCTTCAAAGAGCTTCCGCTCTCATCGTCAGGCATAAGTTAAGTATTAATTAAAAACTATCCTTTATTTAAGATATTTGGATTATATCATGGGACTATAAAATGTGTCTACTATTTTTAACATAAAATCAAAAACACTTGAAACTCCTTAAAACTTTTTACCTTGGTAAAAGTGACTTGTGCAATATCTGGTAGTACTTCTAAATCAGGATAGTAAAACGAGGCAGCCAAATGGCTCGGTTCTTTAGCTGTGTGCATTTGGATTGGTAAAGTGGTCTGAAGTTCCCATTTTGGAGCAGTGAAAGTTAAACCTCCGTCTGTGCCAGCGTCCAAAGGATGCAACTAGAATGAGAAATAAAATCTTACCATTGCTTTGCTATACCATGTTTGATTTCATCATTCAGAATAGGTGTGCCAAAGACTTACAGGAACTGTAATCTCTTCAATCCATTCTCCACCTTTCATCAAATTCAAACTGTCCACTCCAACAAACCAATCTGGAGAAGGAACGATGCGGGATACAATGGATATCTGAAATCATTATTTGAATTAAAGTCTGAAATATAATAACTCTAAGGTTTGTACATTCATAGAGTGAAAATTCATTATGATGATATTATACTTTAAAAATAACACAGTTTACTTTTCACTTAGATTTATTCAAATCTCGAGCGCTTTCGTCAATGTTAATAAATTGTCATTTTCCTACAAGATTCTTTTGTACTTCTCTCTAATACTCTATTGTGCCTAAATACTACTTCAATAGAATACCTACATACCTAAATAATGAATCAGATATGGTTTGAGTGGTCACCCACAATGATTTTTGGCAGTTGCTGAGATATGTAGATAATTAAAACAGAAACAGTTAAATTATAAAAAGAGATTAATCTGTCCATATACATCTATTAACTAGTATTAATTTAATTCTTTTGCTCAAGTCATTTTAAAAGTTGATGTTATTCAAATGACTAAAAAAACTTACCAAACTGTGGTTAGAGTCGACGAAAAAATCCTTCGACAATTCACCAGTTCCATTGCGAAGAGACGAAGTTTTAAATTGATCAAAGATCCCGTCATCATTTTGGTTTTCAATTAATCCAAGTGGATTCCCCGTCTCTGCAAATTTTTGAAGTCCTGATGTAGAATTATCTCCTATGTGGAAAATATGTTGGGAATCATCATGGACTTGACCTGAAAGCAGTGAAAATATGTAGTTTCATTTGTATTCATGAATAAAGGTGGAGCCTTCGCAAAAGATTAACAGCCGATTCTATAAAAATGAAATTGTCTCTTTATATTTTTGTGGAAAAAATATCTAGTAGTAATCATAGAGACTTATTGAATTGATTCCCCAGTTTTTATCGTAAGTTTTCGGGTGACCTACTGTAAAAAGTAGGTGATTGAAAAAATAAAAAAAAAATATACATCTTAAATTCAGCGATGAGATTTGCCACCCTTCCTGATTTTCTTTATTTTTGTTACTACGGAGAGGGCAATCTGAATGTTTATAACATGCAGTTCATCTACTGGTTATCCCACTTATTGGATTTACCATGATGGAAAAGTAATAGTATGTATGTAATTTCTAAAAAATATTATATTGTGCTTTAATTTTATTAATATTCTTTCATTGTATTTTGCTTTTTGTCTATTGTCCATTAATTTAATTAACCCTCTATCATTAACCCTCCTTTACACGAGACTTGTCTCTATAAGGAGGATGTTTAGATTTAAGTTTTATCAAATAGTCTATGTATTGTAATGTCTGTATAATTATTGTTAAATAAAATAAATAAATAAATAAATAAAAAAATTAGGTTATACAACAGCTGTCAAGGTAGGAGTGTTATATGTTTATTTTATAAAATAGAGTTAATAAAAGATATTTCAGATTATTCTTATAACATTTTCATATTCGATTGAAAGATTGTAGGCTATATAAGTTAATAATAATAATTGATCTGCGCTTTTTTTACCTACTGAAAGAAAAACAACAACAACAAAATACAGCGCGCTTATCTTGGGCTCTCGTCCAAGTTTTATGGAGGCCTGATGTTTTCCCAAAGGCACCTTAAATCCAGAATTAATTAACCCTAAGCGATTAACGTCACCGATTAGATAATTTAAGGGAAAAATTCTGCTTTTTGTCATACTGGAAAATTGTGTGGACAGTAAAAATGGGAAGAGAGAGATAATAAATATTTAAAAGTTCCAGTATTAGAGCTACAGTGCATCCGATATAAATTTGCACATAAATGCTATCTTCTAACTTCTATCTATCTATGTATATAAAAAATGCTATCTTCTAACTCAGAATCTGTTCCCTAGCCCCCCCCCCTCTGATCCATAATCCCTACCACATGTTGGGTGTGTGTCAAATATTATTTTAATAATTGTTTTATTTTCTTTATTTCAAATATTTTTAATAATTATTATTATTTATTAATTAATTTAAGATCATTAATTGTATCGGCATCAACTTTGTAACACTTTATTTTAAATTATGAATTAAATACAATAAATATTCACTGTAAATCCTAACGAACTTTTGTATTTGTTTAATTCAGTATAGATCAGCACCTGATGATGCGAACTCGGAGTCTGCGAAACCGGTCGTGCGTTAGTCTTACTCAACAGTAACATAAAACAAAAATAATAAATATTTATTTTATTTTATTTCATAATTTAATTTAAGATCAATTTATGGACCGATGGTTCTTGGTGGAAGTTTATTATAATAAACTATTAAAACACGTTTTTAGAAAATTCTGACTGAAGATCACACATAACATACTACAAAACGTGTTTTCATCTCAATATCTTTTATTTATTGAAGGCTTATTATAAAAATGTTCGAATATTATGTTTAGTGTAATCTCACAACGGACGCATTGTAAATGATGAGATAATTCAAATTTAGTCCCTTTCACTAGAACCCAAGTTTGATAAAAACAAATATCCATATACTCAAAGTAGGTAAGTACCTACACCATTGAGATTAGGGATTGAAAAATTCTAAATTTTTGTGTTAGTTGGAGGAAATCGCTATTTTGCATTACATAACATAATATTTCGTCGTTTTCATTGCAAGTATAAATCAATATCTAGTACATTCTTGAGGTTATGTCACAATATAATACTACCATAATTACTTGATCATTTACATTTTCAAAATTGTGTAATATTTTTAAATTTAATTTAATTCAAAATCTTATATTTCTATTTCTTACCACACTCTTTTTCAAAATTACTTTTTTATTTCTTGATTCGAAAACCATAACTGATGTTTTTCTTTTGACAATTTAAGTTCTACAATCTAGGTAGGTACATGTATTATGATTGTTATTAATAAAACAGACTCATTTATTGTTTTTGTGTAACCATTTTAAATTCAAATTGTTTTTTGTACCTTTATATTAAGTTTTGTTCAAAAATACTTGTATAATTTTTATCCATCAATTTATTTGCATGCAACTTTAACTATATTTTACTATCTTCGTCTGTCAAATGATCATTTTTGTCTTTTTGTTTAAGATCGTATTTACTAACCATAATCTACTGACCTGTAATACACTGACTATGATTTAATATTGATGTTGTATTTATCTTTTTGTTTAAGATCGTATTTACTAACCATAATCTACTGACCTGTAATACACTGACTATGATTTAATATTGATGTTGTATTTATCTTTTTGTTTAAGATCGTATTTACTAACCATAATCTACTGACCTGTAATACACTGACTATGATTTAATATTGATGTTGTATTTATCTTTTTGTTTAAGATCGTATTTACTAACCATAATCTACTGACCTGTAATACACTGACTATGATTTAATATTGATGTTGTATTTATCTTTTTTTTATATTATTATTATCTCTTTTATTTGTAATGTTTGTTGTTATTATATTATATATGTATGATTATGTATGATAAATAAATTAAAATATTTTATTTGGTGAGATTTGAAACTCGACAATTTTATGAAATAAATTGTATAAAAGCAACCGGAAATTAAAACGAGCTTTTATGGGAAATAATATTATGTACAATCGTTAAATCTAAACACAACATAAATTATGACATTCTTCATTAAACAGAAATAACAATTCTATCAGGGGCGTACCTACTACAACATCCGGTGTACAAGAGTTTTACTCGAAAACTTGTAAATAAATAACTTATTAGCATAATTGAGGCATGTTAACTTTTTTGAATGTCTTAATTTGTTGACTCAAAATGACAGCTTGCATGCTTATTGCATGTGCCTGATCTGCTGGCTACCTCATTTATGGTATATAAGTATTTTAAATTAAGCGATGAGGCATGCCAACTATCCTGAATGTCTTTACTTGTTGACACGGAGAGGACAGCTTGAGTGTTTATGTCATGCGGCTTATCTGCTGGCTATCACTTGAAATGTAGCACAATTAAATTTGGAGTAAAAACTAGGACAAAAAATTAATAAGCTACGGTGGTTTGACCACGACGAAAAAATGGATAATCAAAGAATAACCAAGAGATCATACATGCCTGAGAGGAATAGTGCTATGAGATGTAGCCAAAAGATCAAATTATAAACCAGATCCTTCAGGACGTACAGGCGTTGAGCACATCGAATAGAAGAACATGTATGAGAAATTGACTATAATGGATGCGAAAAGCGTATACAAGGATAGGAGTAAATGGCGTTCGATTCTTTCTGCCTACCCCGCAAGAGAAGCAGCGTGATGGTGATGATCTACTACTACAATGCCATCACGGAATATCCCACTAGTAGGGTAGCCAGCATGGTGATGATGATGAGATTTAATTATTTTTAACAAATAATACAACAATAGTCAAATAAGTAATATAATCCATACTATTAATAAGGGGCTCCAAATATCTCTTGCATGGTAATTTCATAATGTGAAACCACCACTGTATTTTATGTAAGAGTAAACCACATTTTAATTTGTAATATCTGCGCTTGTATGGACTTTTAAAAAGGCAACAAACCCTAAAGTACAGGTTAAGAAGTGTCATGGGGGAGGGGGGATATACCACCCGCCTCTCCTCTCACGATAGCAAAAGCACATCTCTGCCCTCCGCGTGTTAATGAGATTTATTTTCCGCTAATTTTATAATTAAATTTTTCAACGTAATTAAAAAAAATCAACATAAGTAGATATCTCACGGTGTAAAAATAATGACAAATAATAAGATGTTAAGAAATTCAGGATGGGAGGCATTCCTCATCGCTGAATTGTTTTAGTTTTGTTAAAGGCTATTATTAGTCGTATGATTTTGAAATAAATAAGTCAATTGAAGTTGCAAAGGATTGGTTTCCCATTCATTTCCATAAGTTTATGAACATCCTGTAAAAGGTAGGCGTTCGAAAAATATACATAATTTAAATCTTTTATTCAGCGATGAGGTTTGCCACCCATTCTGAATGTCTTTATTTTATTTATTTATTTAGATGAACACACGGCGTGAGCCTTTTACATGTTAAACAAGCAGTATGAAAAACAACAAGCACAAACAGACGCAATAGTCAAAAATACATTTTTGTATACATAGAGTAATTAGTTAATAAGTAACAGTCAAAAAAAATCAATAAATAGTGCAAAACAAAAGTCAATATGAAACAACAGTTCTACGATAAATAAATTACATTAATTATGGCCTAAATCACTCGCAAACGAGTGGATGGCCTTGATAAAAATAGAATAGAATACATTAATTATGTCAGTCCAAATAAGCATGAGTATGTCAAAGAAAAAAACAATTCTGAACAAATAAAAACAAAGATAATATGCTATTAGGATAATTTCAATGTCAACAGTGAGAATAAATGTAGTACGAAACAAATATGAACTAATTAAATTATTATAAAATAAAATGGAGTAAAACATTATTTATATAAAAAAAAAACAAAGAAGAAAGAAATGACAAAAGTCAATAAAATCAAGTAAGATCAAATTTTCAATGGTCATATATGTAATTACAATACATAGATGAAGAAATGATATCATGTGTCTTAATATTTTATTAGTACGGAGAGGACAGCTTTCATGTTTATTGCATGCGGCTGATCTGCTGGCTATCCCACTTGTGGGATATGCTGTGACAGAATAGCTTAGCTCTTATTGCACACCTAAAGAAGACATGTTCCAGGGTCTCTAGATGAAGCTCGCACCTAAAAAAAAACATCTCTATCTATCTATACCCTCACGCTGTGTCCCAGGTGGGCAGGTAGGCAGAGAGAACGGTACGCCATATAGATCTATTCATAGATACTTCTTTCGCTTCTTCTACATTCATACAGTTTTTCAAACATGCACGCCGATTTCTCTTACCCAACACGCGGCCGTCCTAAACAATTTGATCCACGTGACGAAGTCTCATGGTTCTTGGACGTCCGCACTTTCTCACACCATAGGTACACCATCCATAGGTATATTCGAATAATCTATATTAATATTATAAAGAGGAAAGATTTGATTGTTTATATTAAATAGACTCCGAAACTGCTGAACCGATTTGAAAAATTCGGTCACTGTTGGGAAGCTACGCTATCCCCGCGTGACATAGGTTATATTATATTTTCAAAAAAGTTAAGGATCCTTACTAAAACTCGAATCTACCCATGCAAAGCCGGGGGGGACCGCTAGTTAAGTATATATTATTGTACCTACGATTAAATGTATGAGAATTAATTAGTGTTTATAGAAATTAATCACACAGAGGTAAAATATTACTGGATATTAATTAGGAATTAGCATTCTGTGAATGTTGTGCCATGTAACATGTATAATAGATCAGCTAATTAATATCTACAAATCTATTTATTATACGGCATATTGTACAGATGACAAGTAAAATAATTTAAGATTAGTATATAATACCTATCTACATATTGTATCTCCTTCTACGAGTGCTGTATCAGATCCCCCTGACGTTGGAGATCACCGTGAAGAAGGCCTCTCTATCGTGATCAACTCAGAATCCTCCAGCCGTCGTATTCCGGTACAATCTAGAATACCTTCTGCCCACTCTTCGTTTGCCTTCAATCTTATTTTGTACTCTATGTATGTATATCACATAAAAATTATAGTATATAAATTCTACATATTAAATTTAATCTTTTAATCCAAATGTTGTGAAACAAAGTTTTGTAAACTTGATGATGGGAGCAGAAACTCTTAGAAACCGATTGATCAATAAAGTCACTGTAAAAGTATACCTACGAAATATAAGTGTTTAATTTTCATTAATTTGTGCAGCAATATTTAAAAGAAACATTTATTATTAAAACATGACATCTTCTACAAATGAGGTCGCCAGGAGACTACTCAAATATTACTCGCTGATTCCTATCAACTCTTCAATCAAATTCATCTATCACTAGTAAAAAATATGAATTTGACTACCAGTAATCAGTTACAGAAAGAAACAGGTCGGTTTTACTGAAAATATCAAAACAGAAGCAAAAATTTGATAACTATATTTTTTGGAGTGAGTGAAATAATTTGATCACCCTCTGCTTTCATCCTTCTTTCAAGCCATGTCCACGTTTCACTTGCAAATCTAACTTCCATGAGAGGGCCTTTGGTGTTGTTGGACCGGTTATGTGGAATCGCCTACTGGTGCTACTGAGAGATAGTCAGACAGTCACTAGCTTCAGAAGCAAATTAAAAACTGAACTCTTCACTGGCGCCCTTGAGATGGTCTACGGACTGTTAAACGGCGTCAAAAATAAAATAAAATCATCATCATACGTAAGACTTGGCCCTACAATGGCAGATGCAACAACCTTTTAGCTGTGATAGATATGTTTCTATCAGTAATCATTGGTCGGATTGCACCATTCAAATTATTGCTCGAAACATTTCTCTTTTCAATGTTACTTTCACACTTTCCATTTCTTGTGAACTAACTGCCTACGTCTTAAAGTCAAGTGCATTATAATTATGTTAATATCTGGAAAAGGGATCGTAACATTTTTAAATTTTTAATTAAACTGGGACAACATTAATATTATTATTGCTACTTATAAAACAACAAGGTAAAGAAATTTAATAATAATTGTAATATGTACATTTTAATAAATTAATTTTTAATGAATTCTACCAAAGTCTATAAACACACAATGATATGCTTCTGATAATCGTCCGAGTTAAACAAAGTGTAAGACAAGGATATTCAATGTTACCATTAAATGTACAATACACACCATCAGAGTAAGTAATATGCTTTGTCATGAAGGTGGGGTTAGTCGGCGATGGGTGAAATCGAACCCGGATCTCCCGGTTGAAAGTCCAAGAATCTATCATCAGGCTACCGACCATCTCATGGTAGTATTTATATTCGTCAAAATTGGATGAGGTGTAAAACAGGGATGTGCAATGTCTCCAGCACTCTTTCATATGTAACAAGCCATTGACGATATAAAAGAAGATTTGAAAGAATGGCCATGGGCGAAAATATGATACAGTTGATTTTATGATAAGATATCGATGATAGGGCATTGTCCGTTTATACTAAAAATAAGTTTAAAAAACCCTTTAACGCATTTAAAAGATAACCTACTTTTTTTGCAGCGTCGATGACATACATTGTACATTTATTTATGCAATGAAGCGCAAATATTGGCCCAAAGAGTACTCCATACTAACTAAAGTGGAATATAATACACTCATTAAACTTTCGTCAAACTATTTAACAATTTTCATCATCAGCAAGACAGCTGATATAAGTCGCCGACATGTCACCGATGCTGTGTCCATATAGTGTGATAATGGTTTAACTTTTCTTGGCTTTCCTACTTGAATTTTTCAAGTGAAAAATAATTAAGAAGTTTGAGAGCTTACATCATTTGGTTTCTGCTCTACATTTCCTCCTCCGCCCTCTCTCGCATTTCCTCCTTTCCATTTTCCTCACCCTCTCTCGTGGTATAACATAAACTTTTCTTGATTCGGGTAAACATTACAATAATGGACGTATATAGAATCGTGTTGAAAGATTTAAAATTATTAACAGACTACATAACACATCCTAAATCACTCGCAAATGAGTGGATGGCCTTGAGAAGAATAGAATAGAATAGACTACATAACACATAAAAACTAAATATT
This sequence comes from Athripsodes cinereus, assembly GCA_947579605.1. NCBI lineage: Eukaryota > Metazoa > Arthropoda > Insecta > Trichoptera > Leptoceridae > Athripsodes > Athripsodes cinereus. The sequence continues at coordinate 26,532,065 of OX388316.1, forward strand.
CTATATTTTCAAGTGTAACTTTGTGGAAATACATTATAAAAGATAATATTTAAATTAAAACACTGTTTAATTCCACTATGAGATTGCTTTAATTAAAACGTTTTCGACTACAATGTAGTCATCATCAGTAATAACACAATACTGTATTGTGTTATTACTGATGATGACTACATTGTAGTCGAAAACGTTTTAATTAAAGCAATCTCATAGTGGAATTAAACAGTGTTTTAATTTAAATATTATCTTACATAAAAACTAATTAATGTTTTTATTGTGAATAGTGTAGATGTTTTGGCGAATCATTTACAAATAATTTTTAATCGATCATTAACCTCTGGGATCTTTCCAAATACTTGGAAATCTGGGTTTGTAAGTCCAATATTTAAAAAAGGCGATAAATGTCATATTGAGAACTATAGACCGATATGCATACTGTCAGCGATTCCCAAACTTTTCGAATCGATCATAGTTAATAAAATTAAGCATTGTATTAGTAAAATCATATCAACTCAACAGCACGGTTTTATTCATAAAAAGTCTACTCTTACAAATTTACTTACATACCAACATTACATTATGGATACCCTTTCTAAACGAGGTCAAGTCGATTCCATATACACTGACTTTTCAAAAGCTTTTGACAAGGTGTCTCATGACAGGCTATTATATAAACTGCGAGCATATGGAGTCGACGGAGTCTTCCATCGTTGGTTGGAAAGTTACCTCAAAGAAAGAACGTTGATAGTTAAGATTGGGAATTGCACCTCTGATCCTATTCAAGCATTTAGCGGTGTGCCACAGGGATCGCATTTGGGACCATTACTGTTTAATGTTTTTGTAAACGACATAGTCAAGATTTTCGGTGACATAGAAGTTTTGCTTTTCGCGGATGATTTGAAACTATATAAGACAATCAACAATACAGAAGATTGTTTAATTCTACAGAGTAACTTAGACAATCTAAACAACTGGTGTATTCAAAATAGTCTTAACCTTAATGTCTCAAAGTGTCAGGTCATCCGATTTTATAAAACAAGATCGTGCCTTGTATTTGACTATTCCATCAACAATGTTGCACTTGAAATTGTAACAAAATTAAAAGATCTCGGCATCACATTCACTGAAAACTTGACTTTTAATATACATATTGAGGAAATTGTCGGCAAAGCAATGAGAGTTTTGGGCTTTGTTTTCAGATTGGCCGTCGATTTGAAGTTGATTCAGTCGTATAGATTATTATTTGTATCCCTGGTGAGACCACTGTTAGAGTACAACTCTCTAGTATGGTCTCCTAACTACGCTGTACATATAAACAGTATTGAAAGGGTTCAAAGGAAGTTTTTGAGATTAATCAATTATAAAATGGGTATACCACTGGAAAATATTGACTATCCTGCCTTGATGAGTGAGCTCGGTTTACTCAGTTTACAAAACCGTAGAGAAATAGCCGACCTTAGTTTCCTTTATAAATTAATAAATGGCATAGTTGACTCCCCAGAGCTGCTCGGACTTATTCAGTTTCATGTCCCGACCCGATCTACCAGACAGACATCTCTGTTCCATGAGTATAATGCAAAAAACAATTATATGTTTCATTCTCCTATAGTTCGGATCCATCGTCTGGGTAATCTGGTGGATGGATATGCAGACATCATTGCCGATGGTTTCCTCAAATATAAATCTGACGTAATCAAACAATATAACCAAATGTTAAAATGACATTGGGCAACTCGTTGATCATCTACCCATTTATGTTCAATATTTTATCGAGTGTTGTAAATTTTGAGTCAATCATTTAATCATACTTTCTATATCACTTTGACCTAAATTAATCTGACTAAAAATCTTATTAAACAATGTTCCAATTATAATTTCTCTAATTAAAATGACTATTTGAATATTTTGGATTGACATATAATAATTATCTCACTTACACTTATACCTGTTTGACATTAAATATTTATCCTCTTTTGACATTGAATTTTTAAGTATTATTGATTGACAAAAATAATAATTATCTCATTACTAATTTTTTTACTTGTATGACTTTATATTTATGAATCCTCTACTTAAAATGACTTGTTTGAATATTTTATTTTGACATATTTATAAGAATTGTATTATATACATTTATTTTACCAGTATTACTATTTTTGATTCGACACATTAATTGTAATTTTTTTGTCATGTTGTTGTTCTCTATTCTGATTTGATTGTAAACATGTTAAGGGCTAACGCCGTGGATGTGTGTAAATAAATAAATAAATAAATAAATAAATGTAAGTAAAAAATTGTTCTTTGTGTTGTACTTGTTATTATTAATTTGTTGAAATTTACTTTAGTAGCGTTAACACCGACAAATTTAAATCTAATATGCCTAAATGAAAGGTACAATGAATCGTACATGTCCGAGCACTACTTATCATGTGGATCGAATATTTTTTTCTCTCTCCAATTTACGTAGGATATAATACTGTACATAAATCAATACAAAGTTATTTGGATTATTATTAGGATTTTCAAAGACTGAAGCGTGTTAAATGAAGAGAGCTGTTTTATATGTTTGAAAATGATAGAAATGCTATTGCCCATCGTGCTAGGGGCACAACACGAAAAAATAGTTTTTCTAAGGTTTTGTGATTTTTGAAATGTCTGCGGAACTTCATTTTAATACTTATATATTTTTTTTTAATTTACGCTGTTTACTCCCACATATTTATTTATAACAAAGGCTATAATGTGTTAAGGATTACCATGTCATTATCAGTAAACCTTAATTCCTACTATATTTTGTGGGACTACCATCACAAATAATATTACATTTGTTAAAAAAACATATGTGTAGATAAAGATGTGTGGTAATTTTTTTAAATACGAAGTGCTTCAGTATCAAAAGAATAAGTTATTTTAAATCAAAATCATTAAAGACTAAATGCACTTTAATTATCACATCATTTTTGAAATTTTATTTTATTCAAACATCATCAAACCACGAAACAGAAATAAAATCCATCAAAATACCTTTTATATTTCAAAATAAGAAAACATGAACAATTCAAATAATACCTACTAGTGAGCAAATTTTCAACTAGAAGATATTCGTATAAGAAGAGAACTATTTTAAACTAATGTATAAATCTTTACTTGGTATGTCACATTTTTTTTACTAAATTTTACGCACTCGGTCAATTACTGAAGCGTTTACCCATCCATAAACTTTTCATGATTAATTTGTATTTTAAAAGGTTGGCTTTAAAATATTAAATTTACTATAGATAGCTATTACTACAAAATGTCAGGTGGTGAGGGTTGCTAGATATTATCCCCCAACTCCGCGCAGACGTTTAAGCCACTACCATAATCTTTTTCTATTCTTGTCTTTCGTGAATAAAAAAACACAATATGGCCAATTCTGAATCATAAAATAGCTTAGTTGCACTAACTAAGTGTGAGAAGATAGTTGAGTCATGATAATTAGTTCTAATTCATATTCACAGTTTTCCGTACTAATTTAGTTCATTAGTTCATTTTGACACCTTAGTAGGTACAACTATAAATTTCGAGAATCTATGGATTTCGTATTCAGAATGAAATTTTAGTTGACAGCCGACGACTAAAATAAGTTGGATTTGCCAGAATTTTATTCGCGACTTTTAATGTGAGAATATTATTAGTTGCTGTCATTTTACCGCAGAATATTGCTATATTTTGGAAGTGTTGAGTTGTTTTTTCAATTAAAAGTAAAAATTTATATTTTTAGGGCAACTCTTAGCATGTATAAATTGTAAAATTAAACCACCATCACCGACGCAAACACGAACGCCAAAATATATCGGCAAATTTTCACGCGCGACAACTATTAAATTGTTGCCAGAAGTGTAAATCTGTAAATTTGTTGAAAATTTAATATTTTACCGTTTTTGCTAAACGGGGCCCTTAAGAGGAAATGACAAGCATATTATTGACTATGAGTTTTCATAACTCAACAATTAGAAATGTCTTGTATTTGAAAATTCGTTGTTTTTTTTAATTTTACTATATTTAATTATGTTTTTATTAAAAACACAACAGAAAGTAAAATAAACTATATAATAATCGCACAGTCAAAGACATAGGTATGTATGTTCCGTTCAAAGGTTTCAAATATTTCAAAATTTTATGCGGCGTCATAATTTTTTCATTAATTATAATATACATCACGACATATCCCACAAATGGGGTAGCCAGCAGACCAGCTAATTAATTTAATAAATTTCTACATTTTCCACAAGTGGTGTAGCCAGCATGGTGATGATGATGAGATTTAATTATTTTTAACAAATAATACAACAATAGTCAAATAAGTAATATAATCCATACTATTAATAAGGGGCTCCAAATATCTCTTGGAAGATATTTGGAGGAATGACTAAATGCATATAAAAGAAACATTCAATTCACCTTCGCGAACCAATAATTAATAAATTAAAGATGGGTGGCATACCTCATCACTTAATTGAATATCTTATTTAGGATGTTCACGAACCTGCTTTTTACAAGACGCTCGAAAACTTGCAGAAAAGAGAAGGAGACTTATTTTTTACAAGGGTCTCATAATTTTTGTGAAGAAAATCACTATGTTTATAATATGAAATATAAATTGTCATTACCGACCTACTCCACCTTTACGAAATAAATCTATTATCTGGTTGTTGTTTTTCAGGTTTGCCATGTCTAGTTTTATTTTGTCAACGTTTCTGTCCACTTGTTGGTCCCATCTTCAGGATATGAATGAATTGTTTACGTGAGAGTGTTTGATGCATAATCTGGATATTTTCGTACACAGATTCATCTTAAAAATAATTATATAAGTGAAATCATTCTCACGACTAATGATCATACAAGTTGTCCTCTGCTTATAAGCAAAAGATATTCAACAATGGCGTATCGTATAGCATCACTAAATTGAAGATGTTGACTATGTCTTAACTGTGAGAATACCTACCTCTTAAAGGATACTTAAAAACTTATAGATATGATTGGGAGGCCTATTCATTGCCAAGGTTTCTACAGACGGGTTTAAAAAGGTATTAATTATTAATAAAATATTTTATCTACCATTTTATTATCTTTTCCTTATTATCTTCCCAAATAATTAGCTCAGTTAATATTATTGCATAAATTATATTTTAATGGCAGATATAGAAGGTACTTATCTATTATAAAAACAAATCCCATCAAACAGCAAAAGCTTTTTAATGGTTTCTCTACCAAATCATCTGCGCAATACAGTTTTATTAACGCAATATGAATAGCATACCGTAGGCTCATTGCATTGATACCACACGACTTTTGACAAACAGTTTAGGCGTTTTGCAATACACTAACTCAGTATACTCGTACATAGCTCAAGTCTAATTTGGAAATAAGTTGAAGGTATGAGAAGGTTCAATGTACGTACAATAAGGGTGACCCTTATCCTGAACCAGCCCTTAATTTAGTAATTTTGCTATTGCATTCAATAAAATTCAATTGAAATATTAAACCTTAATGAGTAAACGCAAAGTAATAAATGCGCAACCAAAACTCTGTCGCTTATTTCTCCATCTATATCATAAAGACATCTTACAAATATGGGATAGCCAGTAGACCAACTGATATAATAAACACACAGGTCTTACTCTTTATTTAGGATGAGTGGCATATCTCATCGCTGAATCGAAAATATTCTTAATGAGCATATTACCTTATTTTTGTTTTTTTTTTTATGTATGTTTGAAATACATACTAATAAAGATACTAAATATTAAAGTTTTTATTTATTACTTAAGCGGTTGTTTTGCGAATCTTCCAGACTCATTGCAAAGATATCTCCTGAACAATGAAAAATTAAAAAGTATAGGGTTTAATTTTTAGATTTTATGTTCGCGCTACGTTCACAAACATCTGTTGGCCATTAACAAAATGTTGATAATCTAAAATCACAAGAAGAGCAGTCACAATTGAGTGTATTACAAGTCACAGTGATACAATTATACTAATAATGATGATATTAATTTCCAAAAGATGTCGATAAGAAAAACAATGTACAGAGGGCGAGTTTATTGCAGAGGTGCGATTTCTTCCAACTTACCCAATTTCGTGAAACGTTCACACAAAACTTTAAAGAAAGGAAAAGAGGAGATAGGAGAATAAAGGGTAGGAAAATTACTAAGACGCAAATGCCAAATTTTGAGAGATAAACTGGCCCTTGATGACCCGCTTGAAAGCATGAAGATTGGGGTGTAGGTAACCTTATTCTGGAAGGCAAACTACTCCAACAGCGAGCACCGTGAATAGAAAATGAGTTCGTGAAAAAGTTTTAGCTATAAGTTAGCATCACCAAAAGACGCTCGCTATACTTCTTCCGCTTCTTCTCTTTTCATACAATTCATCATACATCGATTTCTCTTAATTAACACGCGTCCGTCCTTTAGAATTTGGTTTACTACAAAAAAAAATGTGACTGATAAAAAATTTCAGTAACCATGAAATTTTTGCACATTGGTGTTACACCTTAAATTATGTACCACAATAATCAAGGTACCGAAAAATTATTAACATCAACACATTCTGGGATATTGAAAAAAAGTTTCAATAGCCCGTTCTCGGTTATTATTTACTGTGTTCAATAAAATATTATTATGTAATACGCACAGATGCATAGTCACCTATATAGAACATACATAACGCTTGTGTGTGTGTGTTGTATGTATTATGAAGAGGTGGACTATGATTTTTTATTGCCTTAGTTCATAAAAAACACGCGTGCGGGGTAAATAATAATTTTAAAATACCTGAACATGAGTTTAATATCGCGGAGCCACCAATGTTCATTAGGGATGGGAAAATATTTTTTTAGATAAATAGAAAATACATCGATAGTTAATACAAATGTATAAAATTTTATTTAAACTTCTTCCTGCAAGGATCAAGGGTTTTCCTCATTTACACGAGATTTGTCTCTATAAGGAGGATGTTTCGATTTAAGTTTTGATTAAATAGTTTGTGAATAATGTTATATCTGTGTTGATTGTTGTGTTTTATATATTTTTTTTAATTATTATTGATAGTCTGGAAGCTCCATGATCATAATACAGCGTTACTATGATAACGACATTAGAAATGATGTGAAATAGGTAGGAAGGGGTTAACCAATTGGCGCAGTATAATAAAAAAGGATGTAAAAAGTTCGTACCTATTTACAATAATTAGAGGGCATTTAAATTATGGAATATGTATAAACGTCGTATCTTGTAAAAAGCAAGGTAAGATATTTATAACATATAATTCAGCAACGAGATATAAGACTCATCCAGGACATCTTAATTTTTATTGACACGGAGAAGATGACTTATGGATTTGTTACATGCAGTCCGTTAATTGTCAACTCTTCTTGTGGAAATTGCTTTGTATCTATTCTTTTTTTTTTTTTTTTAAAAAAGATATATCTGGGTTTTGTTTGTTATAAACCCAAATACAACCTTATACACCTTTCACAGTAAGCTACTAAAGTAGCTTGTGTCGTGAAAGGGGAGTTTGCCGGCACCTGGTATCGAACCACCGACCCCATGTTCACGAGGCCGAGACTCTACCTCCAGGCTACCGACGAACTCTAATTTAATATTAATATTTATTTTTATTTCATTTATAAAACAGTATTTAAAAAAGATAAAAGTCACAAAAAATCTACCTAACTGGGCATGAGTCCGTACCAAGGTAGACTAAGCCAATTGTTGATTGATTGTATCTTTTAATGAAATTACACAACTCTCCCCTGGATTTTTGTAAAGAAACACAAAAGCTTAACTAATTTAAGTAATATACATAGTGATCTACCTGTTTTTGACCAATAAAGTCATTGTCAAACATTGGATGCTTCGTAATAATTTAACTCTTTGTGTCATAAAGCCAATCTAAAGAGAAAATTTTCTTTGATCCAAGATTGAACTCAATGTTGTTTTGTCTCGATGCAAAATAAAAAAAAAGATATTATTCGCTTCGCATCACTAGAGTTAAGTCAGAGGCGGGTGTGTAAAAATATCAAATAACGTACGAAATATCCTCGGCAATATTGAGTTTGAATGTTTTCTATTCATTCTGAACGGCCGGGCACATGACGTGACGCCTCCTCTTTATTGTTTTTAATACAACGTTAGTTTCCCCCGTTTTATTTTACATCCAGCAAGCCTTACGTACCATAAAAATATCACTGGCATGAAAACGTGAAAATTAATTATATTATATTTTTCCAAAAACATTTAAAAATATTTTATTGATTATTTTCTCAAAGTAGAGAATATCACCCATATGAACAAACTTATGATAAAATTGATCTATTTCAATATTCCAGAATTGTGATAATTCTTATCAGGTTATCAAAATCCGATACCTGACGTCATACCAGCTGACCACAACAATACTATCCAGTGTTGCCTGTTCACTACACCATCACATCTTTGGCAAATGGGGTAACTTGTGAAAAAAGTGATCAATATACAAAAAGGCTATTTATGAAATTTTTCACAAATGGGGTAACTTGTGAAATAAGTAATCAATAAACAATGAGGCTTCTTATGGCAACTTTCACAAATGGATTAACTTATGACATAAGTGATCAATATACAAAGAGGTTACTTATGAAATTTTTCACAGATGGGGTAACTAGTGTAATAAGTTGTGTATTTTGATCAATATACAAAGAGGTTTCAAATGACATATTAATTATTTCACAGATGGGGTAACAAGTGAAATAAGAGCATTATGATCAATATACAGTGGGCTTACTTCCGACAAAGACCTAGCTAGCCTCGAGTCTTGCCTCAAGAATGGGTAACAAATATTATACCAAAATATTTGAAATGTTATTTTTTTAAGATTTAGCTGGTTTTATAATGTTGAGAAACCAAGTACCTGATGTCCCTCACCCAATCAACATTGCTTTTCTTCTCACGCTTGGTAGGATGGACATTTATAGATGGTTGTTTGAGATTGTGAAGAAGGAGTTTATAATTATATGATTTGTTTGTTTTCTGTCCACATTATGTTTTTTATATATTATACATGTTAGTTGTTTAATGGCATAAATCAGCCCTAGTTGGTTGGGTTGCCTAATAAAATTAAAAAAAAAAAAAAAAATGTTGAGAAGTGTGAATGGCAATTCTGCCACCGCGTTAAAAAAATTAAAACAACTTTTCTCGTTACCATGAGATTGACATGCACGTATTTTAAACTATAGTCACTTCGCGTTTATAGTCACTTCGTTTCGTAAAGTTTAAGATAAAGACAGTAGCCAAGCAGAACAGAATTTTGTTTAAAATAAAAATATAAGACGTCTCAGATCAAATAATTTCAGTAAATATTGATAATATAAACATTAATAACGATTCTAGTGTAAAGGATTGTGTATAATGTATTATTATTATATAGTGTGTTGTATATTATATGTAGTAAGTGTAACGACGGGCGTTACGTGAAACGCGACGCCCGCCGTTGTGTATAACACCCGTTAAAGGATAATGTTTGAACGGTTATAATGTTGTAATAGTGTTGGTTGGTTGGGTGAAAATAGCGCATTATATAAGTAAGTAGGTACCTATAAAGAAACTAAACTATGGTTGTATTCAGTTTAAGGTCTTGCAAACAATGTTTTGTATAAAAACATTATATTTTTTTCTGTAACTGCACATCTCGGCCTCGGTCTCACGCATAGGAGGTATTCGATTCGTTCCCTGGTGCCGGCAAACTCCCCATTCACGACACAAGCTTTTAGCTTATTATGAAAGGTGTAAAGGCTAAAGATGTTAAGGTCCGTAAGATTTCATATCTGGGTCACGTTCTGCGAGGCGATAAGTATAGTTTGCTCCAGCTGATACTGATGGGGAAGATTGAGGGGCAGCGTGGTCCTGGTAGAAGGCAAACGTCTTGGCTACGTAACATAAGAAACTGGACCGGGATGAGACATGTAGGAGAGCTGTTCCAGGTCGCGCAAGATAGAGAAGCCTTCGCCAGAGTGATTGCCAACGTCGGGGGGACCTGATACGGCACGAGAAGAAGAAGAATGAAAGGTGTATAAAAATGCATTTGGGGCTATAACAAAAGCACAGGTACATCTTTATTAATAAAAAAAATAAACATTCCTTTGATATTTTGCATTACAACTCTATTATCATTCAAAGTTGGGGTGGATTGCTTTCACCCTGTGTTCCCAAAAGAAAAGTTTGAGTGAAATAGAACGTTACTAATATCTAACCGCAGTCATCTTTATCATCATATATATGTACATAAAATCACGTCGCTTCCCTCGTGGGTTAGGCAGAAACGACCGAGCGCCACTTTCTCCAATCCATGCATGTACCTTTCGCTTCCGTCACTTTCATACAATTTCTCATGCGTGTTCTTCTATTCAATGTGTCAAATAAGTGACCGTCCTGTCGGATATGGTTTATTATCATGGCATCTTCCACAACCACTAATTGATGATAAGTAGTGGTTTCACAGTATGTAGTGAGCATGCAGGTCAATCTCTCCGTGTCAAAAATTTAAAATAAATAAGACATTCAGGATGGGTGGAATCTACTGAACTGAAATATGCCAAATAATGATATTTGATTGGTTCCTACTTTTTACAAGATTAACGAAAATTAAAAAAAAAGAGACCAATGTTATTCTTGGAACTAAATACGTAAAATTACAAAAATGAAATAAATCTGTTGACATAGCACTATGTGTATGTGGAGCCTTAAAGCTGTTTCGCATAATGGCATCCCATGTGATTAGATATTGTTATAAAAGCTTGGCAAGTTCCTATACGTCTTAGAGCTTTATTCCATCTTCAGGTGGCATACAACGCAGTGGCGTACTCAGGTAAGGGCAAAAGATCTAAAATTTATTTTAACGATGTAAGCTCAAACATAGTCATATTGAAATGGATACCTGACTCCCCCCTAGATGTTACTTTGGATAAAATAGGATTACGATTGTCACCTTGTCATTGTAAAAATTGAGGACTCAAGTAGTAATGGATGACATTTTGCGATTATCATTAAAAACAAATACTGTTTTATTCACTTAAAAAATATGATTAATTTTTAAGACTAAAATTACAATAGGGGAAATGTTTTCAAATAAAATGATATTCGTCTTTATGACTTGCAAACATGAGTTTTCGTTTCAAACTTTTGAGGGAGTTATGACGTCAAATTTTCCAATAATAATTCAAAGTTTCATAATTGAAAGTGGACAAGCATCACTGCAGAGAAATTTTACAATTACCTTCTATTAAAAATCTTTGTTTTTGAAGTTAATAGTGTCAACCAATAGGACACTTTATTATTTATTTATTCACAATTCACGGTCTGAGCCTTTTATTTATTTATTTATTTTACATCAATATACGGCGTGAGCCTTTTACATGTTTACAAACATCAGAATAATAGACAACAAATACAAACATACACGATAATCAGAAATCACAAAAAAATCATGCATTTTACGTGTTAAATTTTTAGTCTTTACATAATTCTTATGATGTACAAAAACAACATTTCGAAATATATACACAACACAATATAATAAATAGACAACGAAACTAGAAACTATAAGTTATCAAAAAATATATAGGCATGGATTAAACGATATTAAATTATGAAGGTTTTATAGTTTTATCATGCATAGTATATGTATTGATGTTTCATTTCTTATTATAATATTATAAACTAAACAATGTTATGTGGGTGTGTTTGCTGTGCGGTTGCCTGTACTGTATACCTAGCGCATACCTACATTTATTATGTATTATTATTCCACTTATTAATATTTATTTTTTACTTATTGTCATTATGGAGTTGATGACTTGTCCTGGGAACTTCAGGGCCTTTTTGGAGTTTGTAGATGTCTGGGTATCTCGGTGGGATCTCCTGCGTGAGCCAGGCTCACTTAGGAGAGCTTGATGGTTGATTTTACCTTGTGTGGTTGTGGCTGTCGCGGGTGAACTCGTTTTTTCGTCTTTGTGTTGTCCTGTCTCCCTTGGTGGAGAGTATTAGGTCTGGTTGGGATGTCCCTTAGGGAGGGAAGCGTCTCTGCAAAATCTCCGGTAACGGCGACCCTCGGGTTCGCCGGCCTGAAAACCTAGAAAAATCTCTGGACACCTCAACTCAGCTTTTGGTCCAAAATATATGCAATTTTGTAAATAGTTTCGTACTTTTATTTTTTATATATTTTTTTTTACTTTTGTAACCTAGATTAAGAAAACTTGTTTATTTAATTTATTTTGTAAAGATATATGTTTTATTAATATGTTTGCTTCTCTCGGCTATAGAGGGACATCGAAGGAATGTAGTCAAAAGATTCCACACGCGGGGGTATTTTGGCCGGCCAGCCCTTCAGGCTGCCCACTATGGCACCTTCGGTGTGGACAAGATTTGTTAAGTGTAGTATTTCGGATAAATGGAAGTCCCCAGACTTCTGCGGTATCCGGGTGGACGGTGGGTCCTTCAATGTCCTTATTGTCATTATGCTCTGTATTGTTTGCAAGATACCGTATAATATTATTATTAAGTAATTATTTGTATAGCTTTTAAGTTAAAGTGAAATGTATTATTATTTTCTCTATATCCTGTAAAAGGCATTAGCCGTATATTAGATAAATAAATAAATAAATAAATAAATAATATGTCAATTTTATATTTTTTATTAGTTAGTATAAAATAAGCAAAATAAATATTTTAAACAAGATTAATAAATGTCTTTAAAAATGGATGTCAATGACGTTTAAAATGTTTAATATCAGTGGAGTAATGGAAGAATGTCAATTAATATATAGAAAGAGCAAATATTAAAACGAGATATTTTGTAAATAATTTAAAGAGACCGAATATTAAATAATTTAAAAAGACAGAGAAAAAATATTGAATTAACAATATAGTGTCAATTTACAAGAGTAAATCAACAAATTAGAAAAAAGTTACTGGAAATACTAAAAAAGTGTTATTTTTATTGATCTTAGTTATATAGTAATATATATGTACTTTTATATGTTATATTGTAATTTTTATGTTGAAGAAAGAAGTGAAGAATGAAATAAAAAATAATTTATGCTTTACCCTAAACTTGCCCTCCCTGTAGAAGAAATACTGGGTACGCCATTGATTTATCTACCAAAGCATGGGTGGGTAACAATTGTACCATTCTATTTAACAGCTTTTCAGGGGGTCAAATGGAAGAGTATTATTGAAATTCTTAACGTCTGAATGAAAAAAAAATATTATTCTAAATAAAAAAAATATACATATATTAGTTACCTTATTATGTATTAGGTACACATAGTAGTCAGGTGGCTCTGAAATGGCTCTATTCAAATAAATTTATTTCATTTAAAATATATATTTTCAATTTGAATCACCTCGAAGTTATAATTACAATAAAAAAGGTAATTCAATATCCATTTAAATGTTACTAACAATTTATTTTTACGAATGTTTTTCTTAATAAAAACAAAACACTTTTATTTAGAACATCCACAGTGATTTTATGAATCGCGAGCTGGCTATCAAGTGCTTCCGCTCTCATCATCAGGCTAACGTAAAGTGAAGAAATTATATTCAAATACATGTTGCTGCGGATGTCGTGACTGTGGAATATACGGCAATGGACCGGAATAACACGGATGGGAGAGCTGGTCCGCAAAGCGCGAAATAGAGAAGCATTCTTCAGAGTGATCGCCAACGTGGGAAGAGACCTGATACTGCACTAATAGAAGAAGAAGATATGTTGCTAATAAGAAAATATTGATAATAATAGTGGGGATAATGTAAGTCAATTGTAATGAACAATGCATTAATTAATATTAATTACCTACTATTGTGGGCGGATTTAAAGAAAACATCTCTAGCATTTGCCCTTGTGCGATAAAGGGAAAACCCATATCAAAGACGAGAAATATTTTTTAAAGAAATATGGCAAAATTTATATCAATAAAGATGATGATATCATTCTCTTGATCAGTGGTTCCCAAAGTCACATCCAACAAAAAATACCAATCTTGGGATCCACCTTTAAGCTGTCTTAGTGAAAAGGAGGCATAAATATTGGTAATGCTCAAGATTCCCTAGTAGCGAGTCGTGGAACTACTTTACCCATTAGGGCCCACTCAACATTCGCTTCCCACGAATGGGACACGACCCAAAGTTTGGGAAATACTGCTCTAGATAATAGGTATTTAAATATAATGTTGAGAATCCCTGGTTAAGATGATATAAGTAGTTTGTATTACGTATTTACAAACATTTCTATCTATAACAAACCCTAGATCTCTGATAGATTTTTTCAACATATTGTTTCGTATCTTTTCATAATTACTCAACCGTGATGTATCTATCTATCTTTAACAGAAGGTTGTTTATTGTGTTCCCTCATTCTTTTATTTCATAAAATAAAATCTTTTGGTAGATATTCTTAAAGGGAAGAGAAATCAGAAGTTTCCTACCTATATGAAGTGGTGGGATATATAATATTATTGTGGTTGTAGTACTGCGATCAGAACAGGCGGTAAGTTTAGTATCAAACATGATTTTAGTTTGGATTCAAACCACGCGCCCGTCACAGCCGGACTGACGAACTCTGGCGGTGAATTACAAAAATATATTCTGACGAGAATTTTTTTCGTGTATTGCAAACAGGGTTGTCGATTCACAAAGACATAATTATGATTTTTATATCAATATTATCGAAGTGTTATAAAGGAAAACAATGTTAAATTAACCATTTTCACAAAAAAAAAACTTTTGAAAATTGTAAAAAAAATTGGATTATGTTTGAAAGTATTTTTCCTTCACAAATCATTCAAATTTATTTACTCTACGGATCGCCATTATTTCGTATATTTTTTATCTATTTTAAGAAACAAACATGGTTTCAACCACTTTTTAATGACAAGGGTATTTCAGTGTCCTATAACATTACTTTACAAGTAACCCCACATAATTCAAGAAAATTACTAATTGAGGGGTGCAGAAGCTTAGTCAAATCAACCCTTTTTCACAAATATTTAAGCATGGATACAGAAATGTTTGTACTTGTAGCAAAAACACTTCAAGCACTTTTTACTCTTTTCTGTGAGTTAACAAGTGTCTTATGAAAGGCAGATGTTCGAAAAAAATTACATCTTAAATTCAGCGATAAGATTTACCACTAATCTTAAATGTCTTGATTTTTTGTTGGTACGAAGAAAACACTTGTATTTTTGTAACAAGCAGCTGATCTGCAAGCTTCATACTTGTGAGATATGCCGTGATGGTATTGTAGTCGTAATAGTAGTAGAACTTCCAGTAAAAATAGAAATGTGATGTTTTCTCAGTTTCAATGTTTTAGGATTGAGGTGACATTGATTCTTTACTCCTCATTTCAGTATATCATTTCTCAAAAATATTATAACCAATATAATATACATAACATATATATTTAACACGATAATGACAAATTCCATTTTCACTTATAGTAAAAAAAGTGTGTACTTTTTCGAGATAAATTTTGTTTTGTTATAGGTATGCATAAATAATTTTTTGAGGCAATAATTATTAATACTCTTAAATTAAGTATATATTTTTTATTTAAAAACTTCAACAGCGAGGTTGGAACTTCAGATCAACGGACTATTAATTAAAAGGTGCAAACACCTTCGTAAAAAAGTTGACTCTTTAACATTTTCGTTTGTGGCATTCCTGTTAGTAGATTCACCCCCTCTCTTGCAGGGCCAGTGCGCGTGTGGAATAGTAATCTGAGATTATACGGAGGAGTAGAAAAATGTTTAATTGAATCCTGCTTCAGGAGAAATAGAAAGAAAAAATGCTTTGAGCTGCCTCACTCCAGCCCACAGCCGTATAGCCATACAGACATAATTTCTCCATCTACAGAATCGTAAAAGGTATCTATCCAACCTGGAATAGGTATGCCTGAATTAGCTGATAAATCATTACAGATTTCTTTCACGAAGAAATACAGATAATACTACGTGCAATGTGGTTGGTGAAATGAAAAAATCAAGTCGCAATCGGAAAATAAACAAGCACTTTTCATTCAATGCAATTCTACGCCATCCAGTAGACCTAGTCAAAACACATTTTAGCGTTACGTTTTCGTTCGAATAGAGGACGTTGCGAGAAAGTGTGTATTTTCGTAGCTAAAATACACAAGTACCTACCTACGAAAATTGTCATTTTCTCGCAACGCCGTCTATATTCGAACGAAAACGCAAAGCTAAAAGGTGTTTTGACTAGGCTTACAGGTAATTTCTTTTCACAAAATTCTTCGGTCTAGGGTGCTTCCTCTCTGTTTCATAGAAATTAGAACGTTCAAGATTTGTAGCTGTTGTAATTTCTCCTGATTCACAAGTTGTAGGTACATGGATGTATTATTTCATATATAAGAAAAAGCTGATACAAGATAAAAGGTCTTCACTCTTTTAAATAAATTTCAAGTATCCTGTAAGAAATTGATAGGTATTCATGAAACTACATTATGAAACATTAGTTTAGAATATTTACTATTTTTCATTATTGTTTAATTGGATTTGGGTACAAAACCCAGATGAAAAAAACAGATATCTCTTCATTGGTTTGTATGAAATGTTTCTCGATTAGTGAACCATGAACACCGTGATAGTGAGATTAGCGGAGTTGGTGAACGTTCTCCATGGATACCAAATGTGATCATTCAAACCAGCCTAGAGCCAATTCGTAAGTTTTGGAAAACTTTTTTCAATACTTCAGATTATATTTTGTACAATGTTATATTGTGTTATAATCGAGATGTTTGATTCGTTAAATATTAGTTTATTTTTTATACGTTACATATCAGACCCAGGACATTTGAAAAAGGTTATTCTTCATTTTTCCCTGCCCGGGAAAAATTGAACCCAGGACCTCGTGATTCAAAGTCAAGGGCGTTACCTCAGCGCCACACCGGCCGACATATTATATGTACATACAGAATGAATTTCTCGTATAAAAATGTATATTTACAAATTTCCAATAAGCAATAACATTATCGAGATAATTATTATTATTATTATGTATAAGTAATATAACCATGACGCGACAGACGCAGTATGGTGCACAGTGTGGTTTGTATGGGGTGCGAATATAGTAGGTAGGTACCTACATAATACATATACATAGTTATAGGGAGTATCCAGAATGTTAAATTACGGTAATGGACCACAGGCAATTAAGAATACACATTGAGTAGTGACACCAGATGGGAGGGACATAGGTACAGGGCGACTACTGAGCCGCACAACCGGCACATATCAAGGGTTAGGTACCTACTGAAGGCTTACAACTTCCTTAGTACCTAGCTAACTATGTAAAGAGTAATATTATAATAATATATTTTAGCAAAATTTAGCACAGTGAGAATGCAGTCAAGCTTTTAAAATGAGTTCCTTATTTTGATAAATCTTCATATTTTTTTATTTAAATAATATTTTATTTTACATTTGCATATTAATTTGAACATAGTCAACTAATAGTCAACAATCTCACAACTGGGGTAGCCACCAGACCAGCTACATTTTATAAACATGCAAGCTATCTAAAAAATTAAGACATACAGGATTGGTGGTAAACCTCATCGCTGAGTTAAAGATTTACAACGCCCTTATTTTACAACGCCCTTATTTTCTGAAGGACCGACCTGCTAAAATCGCCGTCGTAGGAATCTTTTAAACTACACTCTCTTCAATGCCCCTTTTGAAAGTATGTTTATTTTATTGGATATAAAGTAATACAAATTTATATAAAAAGACACAAGACAGGACAAAAATAGTACAATTAATAAAATATAGATAACATCGAGTAAATATGATATATACAAATTGCTGAGTAACAAAAAGCCGAGGTGAGGTGCCCAGAAACTTGTTACATATTTGACGTTCAGAAGGCGCGAGCCCGAGAATCACCAGTGAAGAATGGTGTGAAAACATTAAACCCAGACATAACAGTAAGAATAGTTATTCCGTGATTATAATAAATACTAGTGAATATGAATAATATTGAGATGGACGGCTGCTTGA
This sequence comes from Athripsodes cinereus, assembly GCA_947579605.1. NCBI lineage: Eukaryota > Metazoa > Arthropoda > Insecta > Trichoptera > Leptoceridae > Athripsodes > Athripsodes cinereus. Next base: position 26,550,153 of record OX388316.1, read on the forward strand.
TAGCACAGTCTCTACCTGGAACCTGGCGGGGCCAACTGCCTGGAACCGATTACCAGCGGATTTAAGAAAGAACCAGCCCACTGCAACGTTCAGGAGTAAGCTGAAAACACTGCTTTTCAAGAAAAGTCATGGCGCCCTTGAGATGGTCACGGATCATTAAACGGCGCCAAATATAAATTGTCTTTATTATTATTATTATTACCTTTTAAACGGCATTTTTTATTCAATATTTTCAGTGGAACATTTCACCAAAATAAGAATTCTCTTTATAAGTTAAGATATATCTGAAATAATATTGGTGCAATTCGCCATAAGAGTAGATATTTACATTTTTGTAATATGTACCTAACCCTTAAGGATCCCGGGGGTGTGCACTGAAGGGATGAATGTATAACAACATTTTACAGGAAGTAAATACATTTGAATAACTTGATAATATAATTTATCCCCGTATATAGGTATATAATATGTACCATCATATATCATCATACATACTATCTAAATGTAATATAGAGTAGAAATGTACCTACTGCGTATACCCAGAGGGTAGCCCCAGTCTAGTAGTTATATATTAGGTATGTTTAAAATAAATATATATTTGAATAGTATTTTACATAGCTATATATTTTCACTACACTACTAGAGATGCAATAAATAGTGATAAGATGTTAAAATAAAACATAATATTTTTTTAACCTAACCTTTAAGAACCTGTTGACAAGTCAACTTATATGACTTAACAGGACCATGTATTTAAAGTAAAAAAGTAATTCCGATGGTGGCTTGATTAATTTGCGAGCTGCACCCACATCGTTAGGCAAATGTAAAGATTTTTTCGTTCAATCATCATCTTCTGATAAACTAAACTTTATCAACAAATAGTTGTAGGCCTAATACCGGATAAGATCGGATAACTGATGAGACAGCCGGATAGTGTCACTATAGTTTAGACAAAATAATCGATGCCGACTGCCATACAAAAAGCGAAGTAAGTAACATCCTATAAGCCAAGTGCTTCACGTTTGCGAGGGATTGAAAACTATATCAATATCACATGAGATCTCCTCTATAACAACAGCAAAAAGCAACAATTAAATTTAATACAAATACGAGCAATAAATGGATTATGTTAGATATATTATCAATATCTAATATTTTTTGTGTGTGTATCACTGGTGTTTATTGTGTGTGCAATCTTCTTTGCATATCCTTCCCCCACTCCCTTCCTTATACCCCAGTGTGCTCACATAATTGTTACAAAAAACTCTCCCTTCTGCGGAAAACTTTGGTGATGTGCACACGCATATATATCAGTCATATATCAAACAGTTTCAATAGTGTAATTAAGTGATTGTGTTTAATTAAAGTAATTCAGTGATAATAAAAATCAATTAGTGATATTAAAACAAACAATTATATAAGGTGTTTAAGTGCAATACAAGAAAGAAAATAGAAATTTAGGGTGAGTTACAGCCTCCTATATACAGTCCTAATTTCAGTAGTGATATTTAGCCTTTTAACAGGAAAATATTCTACAGATTAATCTGCGAAGATTTCATATATTCCTAAACATGTTTAATGATGACTATTCGGTATCCAGCCGGATATGTTGTGGTATGATTCGATGGGAAATTCAATTCATCTCTAAATTATGTATGGGTATTATTTATTTCCGTAACTAAATGCAGCTCATGTATTCCGTTTCCTGTTTGGAATGGCATGAACATTTTCCAGAACATTATTTGTTAAAATGTCAATGTTTATTTTTTGATTTGTTTTTATGTACGTGATGTCTATATTATAACAGAATAGTAATTGTACATGTAATATTTAACATTGAAATCAATGAGAACAGCAGTAATTTATTTACTAGACTATAATATATCTTGCTGAACTAAAGTTGTTAATTAATGTCTTAACACGCGATGTTTTAAAAATACCCCTGTTTTACAGGACACTCGAAAACTTTCAAAAATGCGTGGGAGTTCTATTCTATATTGGAGACTCCACGGTTTGTTAGTTTTTAATGCACAGATTTTTATCAAGATCCCGAGATAATAATAATAAACTTTATTATACAATAAGGAGCATACATAATTACCAAGTTATAAAACAATGTGAAACAAATAAATTATATTGTGCAATGGGCGAGTTTATCGCAGAAGAGATATCTTCCAACTAACCCATGTCGGGTCGGTTCTGACTTCTTTATATATTTTCAATTAAACACCTAGAAACACTAGTGCTTCTTTCTTTTACTACACGTGAAAATTTATAAAAATTGCATCAACACTTACCAAAAACCATAGACCAATGTGCTGGAGGTCTAAACTTGGGGTAACTTTTCGGAAACCTCTCTTCAGACCACAGACCCTCGAAAGTCATGCGATAGACAACCAGTACATTATGTTGTAGCTGTTGTGTTTGTTCAGTCGGCAAGTCTTCAAAACTGTATGGAGTATCAGGACTGCTGATGTCAAAGACAAACGTGTTGCCGCACAACAGAAATATTGATAAGAAGATAACAAGCAGAATCATGTTATTTTTTTTATATGAAAACTTGAAAAATAAATCACACAATAATATTAGAAATGTCACAAGATTGAGTACCAAAAATCACATGTCAGACTTTAATTACAATAAGCGAAAAAGTTTACCGAATTAATTATAATACGAAAATAAAAAAAATGATAAAGTTTCCAAACTGAAATGGCAATGTGCTGGTCATTTAGTTAGAAGATCCTGGAGTGGAGACCGTCGGAGGACAAGAAAAGCATAGGAAGACAACAAAAAAGATGCGTTGATGACATTGTCCAAGTGATGGGAGAGAAATGGGCTTGTATTGCTCAAGACAGAGATTGAAGAAGATTTTGAAAAAGCCTTTATCCAACCGTGGAGAAATGAAGGCTACCAGTAGTAAGCGAAAAGGTTTACTCAATAAATCTTGAACAAGACCGTCAATTATTTGAAGAAATTCGCGATACAATAAAAACCATTGATTATAAAAACATTAAATTTGAACGAAATTTAATTTGAAGAAACGTGGAATTATCTACTTAACGGTGATATTTTTTATTTTACTCGCCCAATGCAACAAATTTTGTGATCCTTTTGAGAAGCTTTGAGTTTTATTTATAAATTATTGTAAAAAAAAAATCTAAAAATTGATTTTTCGATACATCTCCACTACAGTAAATATCCAATAAAATTTGAAAACAAAGTTCAAAGCACAACAAACTTTTTAAGCACAATTTAAGACAAATTTGAATAAGTTTTCAATAAAAAAGCTTAATTACTTAAAATCTGTCGCGATACGATTCCCGATATTTACTCACTCGCTATTCCGATTAACAAACTAAATCAAAATGATGAACACATGTGTTTAATTAACACTGCATGTCACGCATGTGCGATGAATCTCGGAAATGTTTTTTTTCTTTCATTAAATCCATTGGGTATTTTACTTTGGGTATTTGCCAGCTAGATCAACTCTTTCACACTCCACACATCCACCACTTGCCATTTTTGATTCAGCGATGAAGTTTACCACTCAACTCATTTGTCATAATTGTCGTTGGCACGGAGAGAACTACTTGGATATTATACCAGTTAAATGCAGTTAGATTACTAACTGTCTACAGTTGTAGGAGGGAGTGACCGTGTTGGTATGAGTGGGTGGATATATTCAGTTCCTTTTTTATTATTCTACATTCAGCTTTATTGCTTCATCGCAAATTTTTCCAGACGATAAACACTTCCTTGATGTTTCTTAGATACAATTATGGTAAGTGTACGATGAAAGGATGACGTGAGGAAAGTGGAGTAAGTATTTTTTTTGAAAGAGAGGGTGTGAGAAAGCGCGGATGTCCAAGAACTACGTGGTTCAACCACGCGCATCAAATTTATGGATGGCCGCGTGTAAAATAAGAGAAATTAGCGTGCATGTGTGAGAAACTGGATGAATTTTGGAGGAAGCGAAAGAAGTATGTAAGGATAGATCAAGATGGCGTTTTGTTCTCTCTCCCTACTCCATCTGGGACACGGCATGATAGTATAAATACATAGATTTATATATGAAGTAAAAGACTGTTTCTAAGAAATAAAAAAAAACTTTTGTGTATCACGAAGTGTTAAAACATTTTTTGCGTCTAATTTGAATATTTAATATTTTGTTCATCATGATCTTATACATTTTATTAGTCACAGCTCAGTGGGTACTTAGTGTGTGGGAATATTTCAAAGTACTAAATATTAGTGTACTTATGTACTTTAAGTACCTATGTAATTTTAGTGTTTTGTGCCTAAATATGTATATGTCACCGTCAGACAGTTGAATAAATCAGTTTACTGGGGGGTTAGGCGGTTGTTAAGATACGGACATTTAATTTAATGGCTAACGGAGGTCTAGTCAGATTTTTTTACCGCATCGTCTTTCAATCCTAGCGCCACAGTGTCAAGTTATGAAACTAAATTTCATCAATCGGGCTTACTTAAATCAGACAGAATGTTGAACGTTTGGCGTGTCATTGTGATGATGATGATTATTCTGGATGATTTTGTTTTGACGCCGTTTAACAATCCCTAGACCGTCTCAAGGGCGCCTTTTATTTTTGTTTAACTATTATAAAATTTTGAAAGCACTTTGAAGCAAATTTGATTAAAATGCGAGACTTTTATGTACATAAATGTAATATGTAACTTTTAAATTTGAAATTTTTAACTTGTTTAAAAGTTATAACACCCAAAAAATTAACTTTATAAAACTTGTGATCCAAAGAAACGGCTGGGCATTTAATCGAATGCCAGTATTTTACTAACAAACCTAGCCATTTAGACAATTGGCTAATCTAACTATCGAACAGCGACATCTTTATAAGCGGTATTTTAATATGTTATGAGCAGAGTTGAACAGTAACGATTAAGGAACTAAAAAACTACATTAAAAATTGATATTCACTGAATGCTATTGACATTTTTTTTAATTGTAACGTAATTTTCCGTTATTTTAAGTTCTAATTTTTTCTAAATAAAGGTAATTTTTTTGCTTTAGAAATCAACTTAAACAATTAGCTGACTTACCTACTGGTAATGAATTTACGCTCCGAAGGAAAAAAGCGAGTAGGAAGACCAAAGCTTCGGTGGATAGACGGGGTCATAGAGAACTGTGGGTGCTGGGTGTGAACTATAGGGAGGCTGCCTTGGATAGGAGAGAATGGAGACAAATTCTGCGAAAACCCAAGACCTGCCAAGGGTTGTACAGCTGCAGTTAATTCTACGTTACGACAAGGCGATGTTTGTCGCCACCTATTGGAGTGGAGAGACTTAGTCTGAATACAAAAACTAATGAACTGTTGCTTGGGTCATATCACATTAAAAAAAAATCGTTAACTGAGTTAATATTTTGATAAACGGTGCGTAGCTCTGGTTATGTGTATGACATTATTATAATATGAAGTGGTACTTAACAGCTCTATGAATATTTCAATATTTTAGTCGAGATGCGAATCTGAACATTATAGGAATATCATTTATGTACCAGTCGTTGCCCTATTATTGGTTTTTTGTATTTCTAATTTAAAAAAATACAGTCTTAATGGACAAAAACAGTATGACACAAAAATATTAATATAACTTATTAATTTAAAATAAAATAAACTTTGTATTTTCCACTAGAATAACTTTAATTAGAGTTAAAACGTTTTAATTAGAGTTAAAACGTCCCTACAGAAGAGTGGAGTTTACAAAATAAAGTGCAGAGATTGTGACGCAGCCTACATAGGTCAAAGTGGAAGAAAAATTGAACAACGTTTTAAAGAACATGAAAAGGTAGTGAAGAATATGACAATTAACAGTGAAATGGCTGAACATTCGAGAGATACAGGACACACCTTTGGAATAGATAACATAGAATTGATTCATAACTATGACAAAAGAAGAAAGTTGGATATATTAGAAAGAAATAATTGCTGCATAAAGAATGAAAACATTATAAATATCCAAATTCCACCCATAACATCTCCAATCTTGTCTATGCTTCTTTATACACCACTCCTTCACCTTCACCTCAACATTGACTGTCCTTGAAAATAATTTATGTTTAGTATTGTTATTGATGATGGAACAAAGTAGTTCCGAAAACGTTTTAACTCTAAATAAAGTTATTCTAGTGGAAAATACTTATTTTTTCTAAAAAAAATTATTCGTAAATAATAAAAGCAAGAAATAAGCCTAAAAGCAATATAAATAAATAGTTAAGAATAATATTTTAAAAAATTCTGTAAAACCACTTAACTTTTAATGCACTTTGAGTTGACTTTATTCATCGCATTATCGCATGCACTATGGACAATATTTTTTACGCATCTCTACGTGCTGCGCGCTTTGCACAGTACTGGAAATCAGTTTGATTGGTTTTGTGGGTTTCGACACGATAAATAAAAAAGTTAACATGCAAAGACAGTTCATTTTAGAATATAGGTTTCCCTTTTATATATCCGCCTATTTTTATTATGAAAAAACTGCATCCTCTTCCTCTCTGCGATCTTGTTAACATCACTATATTAATTGGCCTGCAGACTTCTAATAACTGTAATATTATCTTTATAAATAAATGTGATACAGTTATTTTTCTTTCGGAACAAGATAAACAAATGTTTGTTCGAATAACGAATATAATTAATTAGACATTTGTAAGTTACAAACATATTAACAGACAAACTTAAATTTTTATTATATTGTTCATGCATTATGGTATATCGTAAAACCATATGGCGATCATTAAGATGTCTCGTCTCCTACCATTCTAGGATAGGAGGGGATTATGTACCTACTTATATTGACTCATTGTAGAGTGGGTATAGAATAATTACTCCGCATTCACATTCACAACATAATACACAATCATAGATTTATACTCTATGATATCATTGAGATGTAGTGGAGAATTAATTCTAAATCACTAGCAAACGAGTGGATGGGCTTGAGAAGAAAAAAATAGAGAATTAGCCTTTTTTTCATCTCTTACAAATCAGCTTTTCAGTGGACTTATGGATCTAATCTGTTATTTTATAACACGTGGAGTTTCTCGTTTAAATAGAACACCAGAAAAATAGTTACAATTTGTATCTAGTTAAAAAAATTATAGTTTACATTGTAGTAATTGCTGACAGTGCAGTATTTGGGCGTCCCTCTTTCACAATACACCGTTCCTATGACAACGACATCAGAATGTCGTGGAAAGAGGTGACGCAATTGGCACACAGACGCTCTGAATGGAGGAGGCTGGTTTCTGCCCTGTGCTCCCGAGAGGAGCGCTGAGGGCGATGATGATGATGATGATGATTTGGTTACTATAGATATGATTGTGTAGGTATATGTAGGTGATGAATGCTTTTTATATTGCGTATATTTTTTGTGCATATGATTGATAGATATGTTTGCCCTAGTACAGGATTTACCTAGTTGGGCAGCATCAATTTAGTACCTATTAGAATTGTAAATATTAAGAAATACATAAATAAAAGTCTAAGTCTAAAAAATATTGTCAACCGACGGCACTTGGTGGAAGTTCATGTTAAATTTAAAAAAAAAAAAAAAAAAAAAAAAAAAAAACACTTGTATTTAGTACTTTTACAGTGACTTTATTGATAGCAAGCCGGCTTTCAAGAACTTTCGCTCCCATTATCAGGCTAACTTTGCCGTATTAAAATTACTTAAACTTTATAGTGTCTTATAAAATACAGGTGTTCGTAAAACCTCACGTGAAAGAAAATTAACATTTAGAATTCAATGATGAGGCAAACCACCCATCCTGAATGTTTTATTTTAATGGAACAGAAAGGACAATCTGCATGTTTAATACTAACTTACAGTAAGTCCACTGGTTTCCTCACTTGTGGGATATACCGTGATGGTATAGTAATAGAAGTAGTGGCTTTATAAAGTTCGTCGAAATAATAATAAAAACATTTGAAAGTCAAGTAATATAAAAGTTAAGACAGCACGACTGTGAATGACGTTATTACAGTTGGTAAATCAATACTCAGGTACCTATGTACCTTTTTACATTTCTCCACCTCAAATAATTCTAATGCAGTCCAGACACCTTTCTAAATCTTTATCGATACTATCAGAATACATAAAGCATCTCCTTTCGTTTAGAGAACATTATCCACCTTCTAGAGCAGACATAGTCAACCTAGGACCAACACGTCAGATTTGAGCCCCAGCGTGTTTTGGTTCGATCAATTACTGTGGGATCTTCAGAGTAGAACAGATCTCCTGTTTTTGTGTCTCAAATATTCCAGTATTCCGCAATAGGCAGACATATACATATTATTCAACAAAATTTTCTTAAACCATCACCCAATCATTGGAAAAATTGTAAGAACAAAGCTATTGTTGAAGACTTACTATTTTACTCGTGCCGATCAAACTTCATACTTTTGCTTTATACGCTTCGGATGGCAAATATTTACGTGAGCAGGTCGCTGGTACCGTGCGGCTTTAAAAGAGCTCGACTAATTTCTTGAACATGCCTTCTGTTCTTTGGAAACCCAAATCTGTTTCATCCATAAATAGATTTGGATTTCTATGACTTCTAATTGAAAATAAAAATCCATCCCAGCATGAGCTCTACAGGAGCCTAAATCAATGAGTAGAAGAAAGCCTTAAGAAAATACATCGAATAAAATGTTCCTCAAAATTAAAAGGTTTTCCATGCCTATCCTAGACTAGCTGATGTCCAGAATATCGGACTGGCAGTAATAATAATAATAAATGAAATGATAGATATAAAAATATTCTTATGAATAATTCATCATATATAACAGCAACAGTGAGAAGATATCATAAAGAAAAGAGTGCGTCAGGGGTGCATTATGTCTCCCTATTTCTCCCTGCAAACATCAAACAGTATTATTAGGCACTATTATTATATCTAATGCCTCTATTGTGAGTGAGTGAGTGAAAAGTGAACATGGCAGGTTTTGTGGGTCAGATATTTCTTGCAAATCATAACAAAAAAGTGTAGATTTTGTGGTAAAATAAGCAACGATCCATAAATAAAGAAAAAAATTATGGTATGTAAAAATGTTTTTGGTTTTTAAATTTTTCATTTTTTCATGCAGTTTCAAGATATTATTACAACTATAAATTTATCGATACAATTCAATCCGTAGAGTAAGTACGCATACATTTTGAAAATGGAATGGCAATCAGATTCTTATCATCAATTTTGTGCTCGGGTGTCTGAGACTCTATCATCGGGTTTTTTTGCGCTCATTGTTACACGTAGATTAATTTTAGTTTTGTCAACAATTTCTGCCATAGCATATTTACAGAAATAATAAATAAAAATCGAAAAAAGAAGGAAGATAACGTCTTATTTTCAGCAAATTACCTGTAATAACTTATTAAATAATATTGCTTAGCTATCAACGCATCACCGCTTATCTAAACAATTATGACGTCAAATTTCACTTTTCTAATTGTGACAAAACCTCGTACTACATCGACTGCGCCAGTTTTATTTTAATTTTATTTTTTTAGAGATATATCTCAATATTTTGTAAAAAATATACTTGCATATGATGTGGATTTGCTGACACCTTATGAAGGATGAAAAGGAAAGTTACAGGGATTAGTTTAAGTATGCGTGACCATGCGAATAGTCCCTCCCCCCCCTCTACACAAATACAATATCCACTACTGCATCCATCAGACCAGTTTATCCCAACAAGACTGAAGCTTCTTTAAGGGATGAAGGGAATCCTATTCCTATTCTATATTATTATTTTTATTATGTTATTTCATTCATCCATAACTCCTTGCAGAATAGATTCAAATCTACGTGAATTATCTATTCAGTTTGGGATTCAAGCGAAAGTATTATATCTTCGTGGTATAAGTACTATGACCAAAGTACTGGATATTATATCAAAATCGAGAATATTTTAGATATAAAATGTACCTGAGTGTCAAATAAGGGATGCATAAAAATTTTATACAGCAATAACAGCTAATGTACAGTATATATTGAATATGTTATATATTTTGCTGCACATAGGATCGATTTGAATATAACTTAAAGAGAATATTAGAAAAATGAGCGGATGCAAGAGGATTGTTGTGTATAGAATGCGTGTAAATAAGTTACGATGGTTTGGACATGTGAAACAAATGAATGAGGGAAGGATGACAAAGAGAATATAACTATCTGAAAAAGGGGATGTGATGGAAGCGTTGGCGTCCAAAAACCATGTGGATCAAATTCTCAAGGTTGACCGTGTGTTGAGTAAGAAAAATCAACGTGCATGCATGAGAAATTATGAGAATTTAGAAGAATTGAAAGAAGTTCGTAAGGATAGATCTATATGGCGCTCTGTTCTATCTGCCTACCCCGCTTGGGATATGGCTTGAGGGTATACTATAGTTAGATGTATAATTTTCATAATCCGTGATTGATAATTCCTATTTTTTCCCCTCTCTCTCTATTGGAATTAAGTCTTGCTTTTTTTCTACAAGTTTAAGCCATAAAGTGTACCTTTACCGCGCATTCTGAATCTTTTTGGCACGGAGAGAACAACAGTATGTTAATCACATTGCTCAATTTTACACCTGGCTATCCCACTTGTAGAAAATGTCACGATAACATAGAGATATTTTCTTATTGAGATTGTCTAATACAAGAAATCTTACAAATGCAGACCTTACTTAAGTTTCAATACGAGCACAATGAATTCGTATATTGTTGGAGATGCAATAGATACAAGCTCGTAACTCAAGTTAAGTTCAGTAAAGTGATGGTGTATGTACTCGTAATCTTATAGATTAGATCATTAGTGAGATTATATTGTCTCTCTACCTACCCTGCAGTAACGTGTCAGAGTGTAGCAAGGTGTATAATGCAGGATTATATTGGACTTAGGTACCAAAAATCTAACAATATAAATACATACTATATATCATATTCTGCATGCAATTTATTATAGTCTTGGAGCACCCGTCTTAGAATTGGTCTCTCACTCTTTACCGTAAGTTTTCGAGATCCTGTGAAAGGCAGGTGTTCGAAAAAAATATATTTCACGTATAGTATGCCACACATCATATATGTCTTATTTTTTTATGGTACAGAGAGGACAGCTCGCATGTTGAGATACTAGAGTAGGTAGTAAAAGTAGCAAACATTATATATTGCTACTACTACTATACCATCACGGCATGTCCCACAAGTGGGGTAGCCAGCAAACCAGCTGCATGTAAGAAACGTGCAAGCTATCCTCTACGTGCCAATAAAAAATCAATACATTCAGGATGGATGGTAAACCTCATCGCTGACTTTAAGATGTAAACTGTCTTAATTTTTTCGAACACCTGCCTTTACAGGACACTTGAAAACTTACGGAGAAGAGTGGGAGACCAATTCTTTCTTAACATTATATATTGCATATGCATAAATTATTCTTTAAGTAATTAGGAGATGTATTTCCTAAAAATGTATAAATATCTTTTTTTTTTTTAAATTAAGATAAATCTGGGTTTTGTTATAAACCCAAATACAACCTTATACACCTTTCACAGTAAGCTAAAAGCTTGTGTCGTGAAAGGGGAGTTTTGCCGGCATCTGGGATCGAACCACGGACCCCTTGTTCATGAGGCCGAGACTCTACCTCCAGGCTACCGACGAACTCAATCAGAACAATATCAATGAATACATAAACGTCTAGTACATTCTTGGGGTTATATCACATGATTCAATCATTATACCGATAATTATACTCGTGTAAATGTTAAAAACGACTATTCTTAGCTACCACAGGATTGGCATGCACGTACTTTTTCCTTTGCAAATTGTAGGTTAGGATCAAGACACAATTAAGATCGTATTTAAGCAATAAGACTTAAAATGTGGCACTATCTGCCATTTAAACTTTAAAGGAACCTCGACCACAAAAAAAAACACCAAAAAAGAATGGAAGACTTATTCTTTGCCAGAGACCCCGCTGGATACGTTCAGTGTAGATACTTATCATACACCAATATGTCCATCATAAGTGAAAATGAGATAATGGACATTTTTTGTTATTGTGAAATGTGAAATGTGGTATGGACATATTGGATTTAGAAGTACATCGACGGACATATGTTAATTTTTTTGCTGGCTTTTTATTTTACTTCTTTTCCTTGCTTTGTCAGGATCAACAATTTTAACAATTGTATCCATTTTAACTGCTATAAGTATTATTTTTTTAATAAAATGGCGGAACAACACAGCACACGCGACATTTGAATTTGATTTTTTAGACAGTATTTTCCTAATAAATCTGTGGACATACGTGAGTAAGATCAAAACTAAACCAAAGTAAAAACGATTCTCCATGTGCCCATATATCATAGTGAAATTTTGTACCTGGTGGACATACCGGTGATTGATAAGTATCTACTATATTATTACTTACTTATTACTTATATCTTAAGTGTGCCTGTGTAGAATTGTTACACTGGAATGAATACCGTAGACTTGGACATAGCTATATGATTGCACATATTTATGCATATATGTGGTTTGGACTAAATGGTTGTTTTGAATACCTATATTATTTTATAATTTGTAATATTTAACATTAATTTCACAAGTTTGTTTTTTATTAAAAAATTTTTTGAACTGTTTTCTTCTTGTATATATGTTAAATTGTATGGAGTGTAGAGAAATTATATGTTTTGATGTAAATTGTATTAGTTAGATATTTTATTTTGTATTTAAAAAAGGCAATAGCCGTTTATAGTTTAATCAATAAATAAATAGATATCTTAGACTTGACACAATAATATTACATCACAATTAATTATACGACAGATCGTCCTTATAGTACGTAGATGGGTAAATCCTTGTGTCTGCGGTATCTGGGACAAATAGATTATGACTACGGATTTGCTCAACTGAGGAGCTATGTAGGTATATATAATAATACCTACAAGTGTATTGGTTAACTCAACTAGTACGTACGTAGTAGAAGTACAAGTAAGAATAAATTATTGACATTACTGAATACCTACATACCTACGGAGTGTTCTGTGTTAGATTCCTGCAGCTGATAAGATAGTAAATGTTCGTACTTATAATATTATGAGAGAGTCTTACTTCAGCCAGTCAAGTGGAAACTGATGGATTAATCTCAAGAATACCGTCTGTGAAGTAATATAACAATAAGTATATAAACCCTGCTAAAGAAAAATGCGTTAACTTTTAGTAAAGATCAATCGTATATTCCACATTAGGTACAGCAAATATCTGTTGGTAATATTTGTACAAGAGATGTTTATGGTTTTAGCTCGGTCATGTTTTATTGAGAATGTCCAATAGTCAAAAAGAGAACTGTCTTTATGACTACTTACTTATGCAGCTATTCCTGTCCACTGCTGAACATAAGCCTCCCCCATATGTCTCCAGGCATCTGTGTCCTGGGCTTTCTGCAACCAGTCACCAGCGATTCTTCTAATGTCGTCTGACCAACGTGTTGGAGGTCTTCCTCTACTCCTTTTATCTTCACGAGATCTCCACTCAACTAACCTTTTTGTCCATCTTTGATCTTTAAGTCTAGCAACATGCCCTGCCCATGACCACTTCAGCCTTGCTACTCTTTCGACAACATCCGTAACTCCCGATCTACTACGTATCTCCGTGTTTCTAATGCGATCAGAGAGTTTTATTTGTAGCATCGCTCTTTCATGCTTCTTTTTGACTATTGGAAAAAATTCGACTAAGTGAAAAATTTCATATCTTTTTTTCATTTAGGTACAATACACTGTTCCAAAGATCGCGATATCAAAAGCGATAGAAATGATTGGAAAAGCGTGGCTCATGATTTATGATATTTCCCTTGCGTGGGAAACAGAGAGGCCAGTGCGCCAAAACAATGTATTTTCTTACATTAATTTCACTTCCTTCACCCTCATACAGTACCACTCTTCTTCAGATATAATAATAATAAAGAAGGTTTTTGTCCCTGTAGTTCTGTAAGTGATCTCCCATGATTGTACTATTTCATAGAACATCATGGAAGAATCAACTCGAATAATGTTGGGGTTCTACATTTTGAATATACATAAATTTATTTTAATATTTTATGGTTTTTGTTATTTAATATTATTTTTAAATTTTATTGTTAATCTTATATTGTGTTCAAAATGTAGAATCAAATATTGTTTTGTTTAATAAATGAGATATGAAATAATAATAAAATTTATTGTGCAAAATATTTGGATACAAATAATAATAAATTTTGTTATAAAAATAAAATCAAAAACACTGTTTACTTTCACTTGTTATTTATTTTAAATATTTTAGCAAAGATCTTTCGTTATATTAACATCATCAGTGCTCACTTACAACTAAACACAAAACAAAATCTGCTGGTATACATAAGCATTATACATTTGTATGGGGATTTCCCATTTCTAAGAAATAATAATTATGTGGTTGGTTTACAAGGTGGATCGGAATATACAAAAGGATAGATAAGAAATGTATAATGCTTATGTATACCAGCAGATTTTGTTTTGTGTTTAGTTGTAAGTGAGCACTGATGATGTTAATATAACGAAAGATCTTTGCTAAAATATTTAAAATAAATAACAAGTGAAAGTAAACAGTGTTTTTGATTTTATTTTTATAACAAAATTTATTAAAAATGAACTTTCACCAAGTGACTACCGAAAAAATTAATAGTTTACAAATAATAAGGTAACTACATGGTATAAACCCCTCTCAACTTGGAGTACCATGGTTACGACACTCAAAAAGAAGTATCCGACCTATTATAGAGCACAGGTTGGCAAAATTGTCCAAAAACTTTGTCTCAGTGTGCGCCTGTTCAACAAGCTGCCTGAAGAAATAAAGTCCATGAAGGATGAGAAAAAATTTCGAGGAGTAGTGAAGTTATACCTCATTGAAAAAGCTTTTTACTGTGTCGACGAAATGCTGAATTGAACCATTTACATTCATTTCAGCATGGAAATAATTTCCTGATGTTTTTTGTTTTTATTTGATCTATGATGATTGATGATGGAATCTGTATTGAATACTGTTTGACGAAATGCTAACAGAGCCCTTTACACTCTGCTTAGCAATGATATTGTGTTTTGATCTATGATTCTGTTTTTTTTTGTATATATATATATATAATCTATTGCATGATCCTGTCTTCTGTAAATTGACGAGTCCAAGTACCAAAAACTTTGGTCTAAGGACGATAAACAACAATAAACAATAAAAAAAAATAAACAATAAACGAATAATTTTGCACAATGGGTGAGTTTATCGCAGGGACGCGATATCTTCCAACTAACCCAAGGAATCAGATATCCTCTGATCTCCTCTGATTCTCAGATATCCTCTGATTCCTAAAATAGGTATTTAGGAAGGTGGTAGTTTGAACAAAGTTATTCCTCCATGAACGCCGATTTCTCTTACCTATACAATACGGCGCTATAATTTAGAATATTATGTTTCACGTGGTCAAACCTTATAGTATTCAGACAACTTATACATAATTTTACACCGTTCTTTTAGAAATACAAATAAACATTTTCTCCGTCATTTATTCTCTCCAAATATGCAAACACTTTCTCAAAATATCAATGCGCATTCTACTCATTTTGTAACTCTTGTATTTCTAAATCAATATCAGAAACAAACGAATTCATTATTTGTGTAACCCTTTTGATCGACGCCACAGGCAGAAGCTTTGTAAAAAAGTTTTTTCATTTAAAATGTGTCAAATTTTCAACAATACTTTTGCACTGACAGCTGCGGACTTTCAGGTTTAAAATGTCAAACATAATAATAACAATCTAACAGTTTCAGAAATCAGTGAAATAAGAAAAATGGAGAGTGTCTCGCGGTCTTTTCAATTTGTATCAGTTAAAATACAACTAAATAATATAACAGAAAGTATGGATCTTTGTTCTCTGCTTATACATTTCTAATAGATTTTTCCGACATCAATAATGAATGAATATGTTCCTGAATCTATGCAATCTCTATATCAATAGTGATAAGCATTTTATCAAAGCTCAGGATAAAAATCATATTTTTTTATAGAATCTTTCAATCTTACGTAATATTAGACTAGAAATTTATTATTTTCTTATTAATAACAGCTTCGAACAAAATCATAAACATTATTTGTTGCCGTTAGCTCACATACATGTAGTGATGTGAGAAGAGAAAATTCTCCAAAGAAATTTCTCGAGAACGAGAAATTTCTCCGAGTATTTCTCCTCTGATGGAAGAGAAATTTCTCTCCATAATTTTTCTTAGTGGTATTATGACCTTTCGCCCAGTACACTTCGCAGCCAACCGGATTGATCCAAAAAATTGTGGGGCTGATTAAGGCCCAAATCAGAGGTTATTAACATCTTTTTCCATGTACCTACGTACCTGCAATTTTTTTTAAACTTAAATATGGGCATGTGGGGTGTCAAACATCAAGATTTTTCATCATTATTAGCACTTTTTTCTATGTGATACCTAATTTTTTTTTGTTTCCATAATTAATTGTAGCCATATTGGTGATAAATTGTCTCAACATTTGTACATTGTTATTGATTGATTGAATAAAGTAATTATTATTATTATACTGTTAAATAAAAAATAAAAAAAAATCTCCGAAAATTCTCAACTTCGAGAAATTTACCGAGAAATTTCTCGGTAAATTTCTCGAAAATTTATTTCTTGAGAATTCCACAACACTACATACATGTATACTCAACAGATGTCAAAATATAATACTTTGAAACAGGAATAGGTGAGATTGGTGAATGCATCATGGATAGAGTGCACGCAAACCAGCCTACGCCGATTCTTAAGCATCGTGACACCTTTTCTATTCCTTACTAAAGAGAGTTTGCACAATTGATTAGTTGTGCATATTTTGAGGTATCTATTGAGCAATATTTTATTAATATATTATTTTACTCACATTCGGTTGATGAAAGATTTTTATCCATTTATCCAAAGAACCAACGTCTTTTTCAGATGGAATTATCTCAATGCAATAAATCAAAAGGGTACTTTTGGGATATTTGGTGAGGGTAAAGATAGATAGATAGATAAATCATAAGTGTATAAATTTAATTCAACCTATAAAATGTTAATCTCAGCAATAATAAAGAAAGGATTGATCACATTTTTTCGTAATATTGAAGTGGATATTACTCAATATCTACCATATTGACATTACAGATATATGCCAGGATATACTTAGGTGGTACTCGTAATAATATCATATTATGGGAAGAAAGAACATCCCACTCGATAATACTGTCTTGATTAGAGATGACACTAGCTGTGGTTTATTCGGATCTCGAGTAACGGATATTCGACGGTCGAAAGATAAGCGTTAACTTACATATTATTACCTATTATTTATTCGAATAGTTTCGTAATGTGGTTTATTCGGACACTAGCTGTGATTGATTAAACAACAGAAACTGAATGTCAAACTACTAGAAAAGAGAAACCCGTGCATAATACTCAAATATATATATAATGATTATAATATAGACCAATTACAAAATAATTTCAAAGAGCAGAATCCTTCATATGCTCACTTTTTTAATGAAGGAACTTCAACGGTTTTTAACATAAAGAAGGTGATAAAGAGTAAGGAGGATTATATCCATGTTATTGTTGAAGTGGACAGAGAATTAAGACTGGCCTTGCTCAATAATGATAAAATCTACATTGGAATGCAACGCATAAGCGTTAACGATGCTAATCCACTTCCTCAGTGCTATAAGTGTCAGGGATTTGGACACACATCAAAAAAATGTTTTAAAGATGATAACACATGTTCGCATTGCAGTGAAAACCACATTTTTGCAAATTGTCCCAATTTAGCAAAGATAGCAATTTGCAAAAATTGTACAAATAGTAACTCAAACTATCAAACTAAATATAATACAGCACATAGAACAACTAGCAAAAATTGCTCTGTGTACATAAGAATGGAAGGCTTGGCCAAACAAAAAATCAACTATTAGAATATTTAAGGGAATCGTATTGAACGTAAAAGCAACAATATATTATGGATCAAGACTTCATCGAGTTAGATCATGAAGTATTATACACGAGAGAAGAAAATTTACAAGACTGGATCTCTCAACTGAACCCATGTAAACATGGAGATATTACAGCTGTGCATATTAATATAAGATCAATTAACAAATATTGGGATCATTTAATTATACAGATGAAAGACTATATAGATAATATAGATTTGCTCGTATTGACTGAAACATCAACAGATTATTTTAGTAAAGATCTATATAAAATAGAAGGATTTGAATCTTATTGTTTCTGCAGAACAAATAGACAAGGTGGTGGTGTAATGGTGTTTATTAAATCTATTATTGAATTTGAACAAATTGAGTGTAATAGTGAATATAGTGAAATGGTGTGTGGTAAGATAACAGTTGATGATTTCCACTTCTATTTATTGGCGATTTATAGACCTCCTAATTTAAATAAAAATCATTATATAAATGAATTAAATGATATATTGACTAGTAATATGAAAGACAATGAGAATGTATTGATAATGGGAGACATAAATATTAACTTATTATCTGACCAGGAGAATATTGTGATGAATTATGAAAATATGCTTATTAGCAATCAGTTTGTGAAATGTATTAATGACGTCACGAGAGAAGTGATGGTAGCTGGAAGAAAAACAATATCATGTATTGATCATATTTTCGTAAGGAGGGTTGGTAAAAAAATACACTCGAGTGATAATTTAATTACTTGTGTTAGTGAATGTGCAATAGCAGATCACTATATGGTTGCAATTAAGGTAACTTTTGAAACTAAAAAATCTAAAAATCAGCTACATGACGTAGAGGTTAATGAGAATCATGTGATTTCTGAAAATAAATGCTCTCGTCTAATTCAAGAAGTTGATTGGAATAGTATGTTAGTTGAGAACTCAGTAAATGCGTTATATAATAGGATAAAAGAAACCTTTAAAGAAATTTATGCCAAATGCAAAATTACAGAAAAGAAACCAGTTAAAAAGAGACCATGCTCAATGAACTTATGGATGACAGATGATCTTTTAAAAGAGATTAAAAAAAGGGATGCTTTATTTAAAAAATGGAAAAATACCCCCTCTAATCAAACATATGAAATAGAATATAAAAGATTTAGAAATGAGCTTAATAAACTTATATTAAATACTAAAACAAACTTTTATAAAGATAAATTTAATAGCTGCTTTGGTGACATCAAAAAAACTTGGAATAAAATAAATATTATCTTAGGAAGAAAAACTAAAAATAGTTGTGATGAAGTTGTACAAAAATATCTTTTAAAAAACAATCAATTAGACACAATACTGGAGAAATTTAATGAAAATTTTTCTGATAAAGTGTATAAAACTCTTCACATATGTAATCATAAAACGATGCATCATATTGATCTTATTAATGTAACTGAAAATACCTCTATGTTCCTTCGATCTGCAAACAACAGCGATATTATAAACATTATT
The DNA here is from genome assembly GCA_947579605.1 of Athripsodes cinereus. Classification (NCBI taxonomy): domain Eukaryota; kingdom Metazoa; phylum Arthropoda; class Insecta; order Trichoptera; family Leptoceridae; genus Athripsodes; species Athripsodes cinereus. Next base: position 26,569,709 of record OX388316.1, read on the forward strand.
AAAAACATGAAAAACTCTAAATCACCGGGTATAGACAACATTAGGATGCATGATTTGAAAAAAAATGTTGAGAAAATTGCTCCCATTATTACTCATCTCATCAACAAAATTATAGAAGAAGGATACATACCTCAAGAACTAAAAACCGCAATATTAAGACCAATCTATAAGGGTGGACAACACTATGACATGAATAATTATAGACCAATAAGCATTTTACCAGCTATTGAAAAAATTCTGGAAAAATATGTGTGTAACCAATTAAAAAAATACATAGAAAAAAATAACATTGTGGATCCATCGCAATACGGATATCAAGAAAATAAGGGAACCGAGACACTTCTACAAGATTTTGGAAATCTAGTGAATGACGCACTGGACAAAAGAAAACATGTTCTTGTTATTTTTATAGACTATTCTAAGGCCTTTGATACCATCGATCACGAAAAATTATTAGAGTATCTAGAATTAATTGGGATTACTGGTAAATTATTGCTGTTTTTCAAAAATTATTTAAGTGATCGCAGATGCATAGTTAAAATAAACAATACATTTAGTGATATAAAATACATAAAATCGGGTGTGCCGCAAGGATCAATTTTAGGACCAGTATTATATTTAATTTATGTTTCCATGCTTAAAAATCTTTTTAAAAATGTTCAGCATTTTATTTATGCTGACGATACTGCACTATACATTGAAGGACCCACCGTCCACCCGGATACCGCAGAAGTCTGGGGACTTCCATTTATCCGAAATTCTACACTTAACAAATCTTGTCCACACCGGAGGCGCCATAGTGGGCAGCCTGAAGGGCTGGCCGGCCAAACCACCAAACCGCCAAAACCTCCGTGTGAAATCTTTTGACTAAACTCCTTCGATGTACCTTTATACGAGAGAAGCAAACATATACAAAAAAAAAGAAAAGTAATCAAATAAACAAGTTATCTTAACCTAAGTTACAAAATAATAAAAAGTAAAAGTGCGTAATATATTTACAAAATAATTGCATAATATTATGGAACAAAAGCTGAGTTGAGGTGTCCAGAGACTTTTACTAGGTTATTCAGGCCGGCGAACCCGAGGGTCGCCGTTACCGGGGCTGTTGCAAAGACGCTTCCCTCCCCAAGGGACATCCCAACCAGACCTAATACTCTCCACCAAGGGAGACAGGACAATACAAAGACGAAAAAAAACGAGTTCGCCCGCGACAGTCACAATCACACAAGGCAAAATCAACCATCAAGCTCTCCTAAGCGAGCCCGGCTCACGCAGGAGATCCCACCGAGACACCCAGACATCTACAAACTTCAAAAAGGCCCTGAAATTCCCAGGACAAGTCATCAACTCCGCAAACCAGAAGGGTCTAGGAGTGTCATCACTCATACTATCAATCATCACGTTTCTTGCATCCATCATCAATGGGCACTCCCACAGGATGTGCCCCGCAGACTGAGCTCCCGTCCCACAAGCACACCACGGGTCGTCCGCAAGCCCAAGCTCGAAGAGCTTGGCTTTTAGCTCCCCATGGCCCGTCACCAACTGAACAGAAAAGTGGTCAAAGGACAGGAAACGCCTTTTAATCCTCTCTCTCACATCCGGGAGAAAACCGTAGACAAGCCTAGCGGTTCTCCCCCGGTCCCATCTTTCTTGCCACACTTCCAACGTTCTCTCTCTAATTCGGCTGAATGCCCTACTTATTCCCCTGATTCCGGATTCCACTTGAATGGAAATACCGAGGTGCTCTACTCTACCATCCGCCTTGATCCTACGTCTGGCCACACTGTCTAAGACTTCTAAATCGGCAGGCAGTACACCAGCAATGACTGGAAGGCCATCGCTAGCGGCTGTACGATACGCACCAGTGACGGCGAGCAGCGGGAGTCTCTGTCCCCTCAAGACCGCCGTCGACACAGAGCCCACCAAGAGTCTGTGCGACCAAACACGGGCAGCATACGTGACTTGCGCCACGTACGTCGCCCGATATATGGCTCTCACAGTTCCCGACCTCAGACCCCATGTACCACGACTCAGTCTGCGAAGAGTAAAAAACAGTACTTTCGCTCTATCGGCAGTTGCTCTTACGTGCGGAAGGAAGGAAAAGCCTCTGTCCAGGACAACACCCAGATATCGGACTTCATCGACCACCCTGACGGGTGTTCCACTCATCCGAAGGACCGGGTTTCTGCCCCTTCCAAGCGTACTCTTCAACCACATCGCGGAGGTCTTGCTCGGTGAGAAAACAAGCCTATTCACACTGCCCCACGTCACGACGCGCTCGATCGCGGTTTTAAATTTGTCCTCGATCGCTCTTCTCGTGCTGCCAGACAGCAGGAGGAGAGCATCGTCGGCATAAGCAAAGATTGTGCAGCCAGGCGGAAGATCCATTCTCAAAAGGTCATCGAAGAGAACGTTCCACAGGAATGGTCCGAGAACCGAACCCTGCGGACAGCCCATATCCACACCTCTTTCAACCATGTGTCCTGCGTGAGTGATCACCACCGACCTGTCACTGAAGTAGCTGCTGATGACTTCAAACAGCCAGCGGGGGCAACCCCGTATCTTCAGTTTGACCAGGATGAGTGGCCACCACGCATTATCAAAGGCCCCAGCTATGTCAAGAAAGACACCCAGTACATTCTTCTCTTCTCTATCATCCCTCCACTTCATGCAGGCGTCAATGGCGTGCTCCGTGGATAAGCCCCGGCTAAAGCCAAACTGTTTTGGATCTCCCGGCGCAAGGGCCCCAGCAAGCCGGTTCCTCAACAAGATCTCTAGTATCTTGCCAAAGGAAGGCAGCAGAGTGATGGGCCTATACGCCTTGAGATCCGACAGTGGCTTGTCATTGCCTTTGGGGATTACTCTGAGCAAGCCTCTCTTCCATACTTTCGGAAACACTCCCTGTCTCAGACAGATCTGGAAAAGCCCCAGCATCTCTGCCGGACAGAATCTCCAGACCTGCTTCACAATCGCACCATTCACTCTGTCAATCCCAGGTGCTTTCCTTGGTCCTAATCCCTTGACGATTTCACCCAATTCTTGATGTGTCACATCGTCAATTTCGATTACTGACTCATCGGGGGGGCAGCGTGACCAGAAACGCAGCGCCGAATGAAATGGCGTGTCCCTCGACATTGAGTCAAGGGGCACCAAACCATTCAACAGCGCCCTTAGTGTGCCGTCAATACACACTGTTTCACTATCGCCAGAAACAATACTGGTAAGATAATGATCGGCAGACCTTTTAGACTTAACCACAGTTCGAGTCACAGACCAAGGGTCGGCGTTTCCCATTTCTGTTATCCACTCTTTCCAGGCCGAGGTCTTTGCACGCCTTATGGCCAATTTGAAAGAGCCCCTCGCTCGCTGGAGCCGCTCAAAGAGTTGCCTCCCAGCGGGAGAGTCCCGCAACACGCTGCCACTTCTCACCGGGCAGAAGGCCCGTTCGGCGGACTTAAATTGGCGTCTTAAAACCGTGAGTTCCGGGGTCCACCAATTGGTGGAACGACGTCCCCCAGGCCTGCACCTACCCAGCGCCACTGTCGCCGCTGAGACGACCGCTGAGTTAAAATTTTCCCCAGCTACTTCAGCTCCATTAGACAGCCATACATCAAAATCTTTCAACTCTTCTTTCAAACAAATTCCAAAAGAATTCCAATTGGGCCTTGAACCCCTGAAGCTCCAAAGGCCGTATGGTTCAATCCCCAACGAACCTCCGACAGACCAAGTAATCAGCCGGTGGTCGCTGACAACCTCTCCAACGTGAACCTTCCAGTTTGAAAGGTCTGTAAGCAAGTCATCAGTGCATAGGGCTAGATCAATCCAGCTCTCCCCCATTGGCCCAGCAAACGTAGCCGGTTGACCAGCAACATTGAGAATGCTGAGGCCGGCAGAAGATATGAAATCCTCCACCAGTCCACCACTCCCAGTGCGGTCTGAGCCAGGTCTGTCATGCCAGAGAGGCGAGCGTGCATTGAAATCACCAGCCACCAAGACCGGCCTACCCTGCAGAGCATCAAGGGCTCTTCTCAGACCACGCAAGTGTATACCTACATCATCAGAAAATTTAAAATATACAGATATCAAGAAAATCTCTCGTCCACCGATTCGGAGGCATATGCAACACCGGAATTCATCCGAAAGTCCGTCCAAGAGCAGCGGTTGCACCTTACTAGTGTCCACTAAGAAACCCGCCATGGGACGAGACCCCTTGTCGATCACGGCAAGTGGTACATCGGCACCATCGAGGATTACTCGCGAAAACAACTGCTCCTGAACGAAAACCAATGGAATCTCCCTACGCTGCACGGTCCTAACCAAATCGATAGCCGATGCACGGCAGCGCCCTAGATTAATTTGACCCAGCACGACAGCAGCCTCACTAGCCATCGTAATTCGTCGCCTGTACTATCCTGTCAATTGCGTACCGTTGAGCGGGACAATCCCGATCACCCGTGGGGTGGGCCGCATTTCTCCTGAAGGCTGTGCACGTGGCACACACCCTTCTTTCAATAGGGACTTTGCAGTCCCTCTCCTCGTGCCCCTCTTTGGCACAACGTGCGCACACTGGAGCAGCGTGTTTGCACTCCCTCTGGGTGTGCCCATACATCTGGCACTTGAAGCACCAATACTGCACTAGTAATGACGCATGAAAATATTGATGTGGCGTGTAAATTACTTCAAGATGATTACAATAACTTGATTAAATGGTCACATGATTATGGCCTAATAATAAATGCTAAAAAAACTAAATTGATACATATAAAAACTCCCCATACTATTACGTTAACTAAACCCTACATAATTTCACATGATTATAACTGCATTCACAATAACATTCAATGTAATTGTAATTGTAAAAATATTGATCAGGTAACAACATATAAGTATTTAGGTGTAATAATTGATAATAATTTTAAATGGGACGAACATATAAGTAAACTATGTAATAGGTTAAGATCAGTTGCTGGTCGCCTTCATAAGGTAAAATATTTTGTACCTAATCGTATAACAAAAACCATTTATTTATCGTTGGCAGAGTCTTTAATACGATATGGAATTTCTATCTGGGGAAATACAACAAAAACTAATTTAAATAAAATACAAAGTGTTCAAAACATACTTATTAAAATAGTAACTAATTACAAATCTATTCCAGGTAGTCATTTCAATGCCAACGATACATATAGGGCTAATAACTTAATGACTTCAAAAGGAATATTTTTAAACAAATTTTTATTGCCTTACATTTTGGACAATAGATACAGAAATAAGTTAATACACAATTATAATACTAGATACACACATAATGAAGGATTGGTAATTCCAAAAGTAAATAATAAATACGGTATGAGAACCCGAGACTATATAATACCCAAAATAATAAATATGCTACCAAAAAATATTAAAAATACCCATAGACTAGGTAAGTTAAAGATTCTTATGAAACAATGGACTGTAAATAATATTGATATCATAAATGCTTTATAAAATTTAATATTGTCATACAAAATAAAATAAAATATAGGGAGTTGATTGATTTGTAAGGAACAAGAGTTATAAAAGTTTTAATACAAGAATAATTGCAATTAAGACCACAGTTTATTTCGTTTTCTAAGTTAAATTTTTGATTTTTAAACACTACACTGTATTTTTATTAAGTATAAGTTGATAAATAAGCATGTTTAATAGCACCTATAGCACCTACCTAGTAAAGTCTCAGACATGTTAGCATATTAGTATTGTTGTATTCTAGTTATAATAATGAGTATCATATTATAGTCAGGAATATTATGCATATATTTTAAAGTAAGGAATGAAGATAATATATTAGAATAATAATTTATATGTAAAAATGATTTTGTAACCTTTGTAAAATATCAAAACATTGAATTATATTTGTATATGGATATATAAAAAAGAACCTGTTGACAAGTCTTATAAAAGACTTAACAGGACTTGTAATATTTACTTGTAATATTTTTGATAAAATAAATAAAAAAAAAAAAATTAAAAAAAAATGTGATCGAATAAAAACTGTTAGAGAACAGTTATGATAAATCAATCAGATATATCGATTGGAGAACAATGTTTACACAATGTAACATTGCAAAAATATAATCAGAAGTGAGAAAGGCGTCTCAATTTTGACGAATTGACTCTGGGCTGGCTTAAGTGATCACTCTCAGTGTTCATGGACAACGTTCACCAATTCCGCTATTCTCACTGTCACGATGTAAGGTCCACCAATCGAGAAACACATTTTGCAAACCATAGAAGCAACCATCTTTTGGAATCTCATATTTCAGATCTCAAATGGATCGCGATCTCCCGTCTAAATGGCGCCGGAAGTTTAATACTTTATCGGCTGCTAGTTCGACCAGTTAGTAATAAATGTTTAGAATATTTACAATTTATTTTTTTATCGTTTTATTGGAAATGGGCACAACATGCAGATGACAAAACCAAAGTATTGACTAGAACTAAACTATTGAACTTAATTGTTACGGCGCAAATTTAAGGTGTTGAAATACTGTGTAATTTTTTTTACGAATCCAGGTATTTCTATTTCCTGATTTTTTGCCGGAATTTAATGATTATCCGAACGGATATTAAAAAGTATCTAACTGGAGTATGGATAGTAATACTTGGTATTGAATCAAGTGTTAGTATCCATACTCCAGTTAGATAGTAACACTGTCGAAAAGGTTTAATACCGAATATGTGTCTTCCATCTCTTAAGTCATGATAATAATAGCAGAGTAAAATACAATAATCTTGAACGTTTTATATTGTAGTAGGTATCTATCATTATAGGCCCTCGGAGATCCCTTCACATTCTCACCACTTAGCACCAGGCAAGTGATACGAGTATTGTGAAAGTGATTTATAAAAACAGTGATTGTAGAATTAGAACAACTGTTATTTTTATTTTGAAATAATGGTAAGGATACTCAAAATTGATGAACCGACTGAGATGATGAACAGTGACAAATAAATAATATATCAAATAGATAGATTCTTCTTCTATCAGCGCCGCATCAGGTCCCCCCGACGTTGGCGATCACTTTGGAGAATGGTTCTCTGTCCCGTGCTGTGCGGACCAGTTCTCCCATCTGTGTTATTCCGGTCCATTGCAATATATTCCGCAGACACGACATCTGCCTCCTTCCCACTCCACGATGTCTTTGAATCTTGCCCTCTATTATCAACTGCAGAAGTCGATATTTATCGCCTCGCAGGATGTGGCTTAAGTATGAAACTTTACAAACCTTAATATTTGTCAGGAGCTCTCTATACGTATGCGCTCTACGTAGTACTTCTGTAATGGGCACTAAATCTGCCCACGGTATTCTAAGCATTCTTCGATGAATCCACATCTCGAATACCTCTAACAGTCTCATTGTGTTAAAAATTAAATAAAACAATAAATTAATAAACCAGTTCTCTTAAAGATGTCCAGCTATCTTAACGAAACCGTTGGAGTTTCATAACTATTAGTGGGAAAAATAAATAGTGTTTTTGTTTAATATATTATTCTGAAATAATTAAAAAAGTTTTAAAACAAATAAAGTTTTTTGTCCAACATATTTCTAAAATAACGTATATAAAGACCTGTTAGGTTCTACATAGATCGATGTGTTAATTGATCTATCTGTTATTGCTCCATAGTTTCCTATCCTACAATGTGTGTAGTCCTACATATGGCGCAGTCGTCTTAATAAATGATACCGATATATCTCTCACCTCCTTCCTCTTATTTTCTATATCAATATGTTTATATACACACACATAAATACTCCTTCTGTTTTACTTTTTCTTTTACTGTCTCTCCTACTTCTACCATATAATAATATCTATGTAATAATCCCTAATACATCTCTCCGCTAAGACGTATTCTTTACCGATCAGCGATTTTTTTCGTTTCCTGAACATTTCCGTTGATATTAAGTTATCATCTATACGCAGATGTCGACAACAATAATTTAAAAATATAAATTAAATTGAATTTCTTTTACATTGAAAACAACAATCACCGATTTGGTGATAATAACTTAATGCAAAAAAAAAACAATTAAAATATATGTACTTTAATATAAAAAGAAGTTTGACTGAATATAGGAACAGGTAGGTATATGAAAGATAATAAAGTAGGTAATAAAAAATAGAAAAGTTTCAATAGATTTTATTTTGTGATAAATGTTTAAGTTTTTCACTTTTGATATAGGTATTTATATTTGTATTTATTTACTCATTTATTATTATTATTATTGTTATAGATTTCTTAGGAAAGTATATAATATTTGTTTTTATGTTAGGGTTGACTGGAAGACGATGCCCAGCAACAAGTCGGCCTTTTTTTATTTTATTTTTTTTATTATCATGTTGTGTATTTGTTTGTTTATTTATTTTGAATTTGGTCAATAATGATTTATTTATTTATTTATTTATAAATTAAGTACACTACGCCATCAAGGTACATCCCAGAAGCTAGATAGCCAGCAAACCAGCTGCATGTAACAAAAATGCAGTCCGTCTTCTCAGTGTAAAAAATAAGGTACTTATTCACGACGCGTAGCAAACTTCATCGCTGATTTTTAAATGTAAAATGTCTTTATTTTTTTATTTTATTTTATTTTTTTTATTTTTATTTTTCTTTTAGATACAACAGCATTTACAATAGGAATAAGTAATTTACAAGTTCAATATTTGATTTACATCGCCAATTATAGTATCTTAAATATATTCATTATTATGTAGTACAAAAAAAAAAACAATATAAGTAAGTACACAATAGGTGGGGAAGAGAAGGAAGAAAGAAAGAAAAGAAAAATAACAAATAAGTTAATAGGAATTTTGTCAAACACCTACCTTAAACAGAACAATCTAAAACGTACGGAAAAGAGTGGGAGACCAACTGCTTTCAGGGCTCTACCAAAAAAGGCGACGTTGTCTTTTGTAAGCCTTTAATGGTAATATAACCTCCATACAATGGTTAATTGTAAAAATAACATCGAGAAACTGAAACATTTTAAACTTTTGTACCTACATAAAATATACCATAAAGTATAAAATAGGTACCTATGTTTATGGAATTAATTGTGGCGCATTGTGGTGGATCATAGCTGATCTCTGAAAGATTTACCTTTTTCTGTGCTTTATATAATTATGTAGTTATTGCCTGTTTTGTGCTTAAAATGAATAGATAAATTTAAATAAATAAATGTAAATGTAAAGTATAAATGGTACTTAACTATGTACATCAATATTAATGTATCTCGTATCTCTCTCACATTTGGTTGGTTGGTAGAAATTGCCTAAAGGCAATAAACCCGCCATTTGTGTTACTTTATACCACAATAAAGATTATTTTATTTATTTATTTTATTTATTTATAAATAAAATATCTGAATCAGATGGTTGTTAACCTCTGTATACTATTTCCAATTGGAATTTATCTTGAATGAGTCGATTTCCAGCGCGGGGAGAATTCCATGGCGCAGAAATTACATTCGTTGACGTCCTCTCATTGAGATTTGATTTATCAAAGTATTTTACAAAATCACCGGGAATTCCTCACAGATACAAAGATATACGAGTCTTTTCAGAAAATGGGTACTTATTCCCAAGGTATATCTAATAAGGAATTTCTTTCCACTTTCAGCGATACTAGCAATATCCTTCACTCTTTCAATATAACATTATATATTATTATTATTACACAAACTAGTTTTCTGGAACTCGCAGTCTTGTGCGAAGCATTTATCAAATATAAAATAAAATAGGTGGTCGGTTGGAAGAGTCTGTTGGAAGTTGGAAGAGTCTCGCACTTTCAATCGAAAGATTCTGGGGGGTTTGTGTGTGTGTTTGTGTACTAACGTATTCGAAAACGAAAACACTCGAAAACTCATGGTCTCCCACACTTTTCCGTAAGTTTTTGAATGTTCTGTAAAAAGTAGGTGTTTGAAAAAATAAAGACAATTTACATCTTACATTTAGCGATGAGGTTTGTCACCCATACTTCGATCTTTGTATGAATTGTCTTTATTCATTTTATGTTATGTTATTTTATGTTTTGTTGGCAAGAAGAATATGGCTCAGGAATAAGAATATGTTAAGGTATTACATGCAGCTGTTCTCGCTAGTTACCCCACTTGTGGAATATGCCGTGATGATTTATAGATACTATTATGACATCTACTATAAGTAGGGTAGCGAGTAGACAAACAGCATGTAATAAGCATACAAGCTATCTTCTCCGTGCTAATAAAACATTCAGAATAGGTGCCAATATAGCTCATCACTACTATATTAAAGAAGTAAAATGTTTCATCCTCATGTAATTAAGTACGAACCTTACTTATACATGAAACTTGAAAACTTCCAGAAAGAATGACCAAGAAGATATATTTGGCTGAGAGGAATGGTGCTCGGAGACGTGGAGGTACGAGGTTCAAATGGCGAGATCATTTAAATTAAATCCTACAGGACGGTCGTCACGTGTTGAGCACATTGAACAGGAGAGCATGCATGAGGATTTGTATGACGGTGACGGAAGCGAAAGATGTATGCAAGGATAGAAGGAAGTGGCGCTCGATCCTTTCTGCCTACTCCGCGAGGGAAGCAGCGTGATGGTATGTATGTATGTAGAATGATAAAACTATTCTTAGCCGGGGGGCTTCATGGTACAACGTCTTTACAAATATATTAAAATATTTGTGTAAGGACTATCTTACATAATATATAAAACCATTCTATTCTTTGTTTCCTTTGATCTTTATTTCTTGACAAATTAATCAAATGTATTAGATTTTATTTTACTATATTCTAGTTTTTTGGAAAATAGAAACAAGTGTTTTTTTCTACTGTAGATTATAAATCGTGAGATAGACGTCTTTTGACTTATCGGGTAATAATCAATCTCGAATAAGTATAATGCCAATCCCGCGGTAGTTAACGAGAGTCGTTTTCAACATTTAGGTACCTACATGAGTATTATGGTTATGTGATAAAACACTAAGAATGAACCGGTCATCAATAAATACATATCGGTATGAAAGACAGATAGGTGTAATAAAAAGACATTTTAAATCTTAAATTCCGCGATAAGGTTTGCCACCCATCCTGAATGCTTAAAAATTTTCTTGTCACGGAGAGAATTTTATACATTTTTATTCCATTCAGCTGCTCTGCTGGTTACGCCATTTGTGAGAATATATGCTGTAACGGTGTATAAGTGTTAGTAATAGAAGTCAAACACATTATAAATATTCTTATATTTAATTATAAATAAACTACTTTTTTAGTATATCCACTGTGACTTAATTGGAAGCGAGCCGGCTTTCAAGAGCTTCCGCTCTCATCATCAAGCTAGCGTCTAGTTACTTTATTCTTGCTCGCGTCCAATAAAGTCCAAGTGTTTTTTTTTTAATTTAATTTTATTTTTATTTATAATTACATATACGGCACAAGGCCATGAAACACATAAAAAGCATTAAACAGTATGATGCACTACAACAATTCTTTTCAAATACAAATTAAAAAATCACAAAAAAATGAAATTCGGAACACCACTCAATCACATTAAATAAAATTTATTGGAATGTCAAATACAAATTAAAAAAAACATGAAAAAATAAAATTTGAAATATTACTCAATCATATTAAAATAAAATTTAAAGGAATGTCGAATACAAAGTAAAAAATCACGAAAAAATAAAATTTGAAATATTACTTAATTATATCAAAGTAAAATTTATAGGAACGTCAAATACAAATTAAAAATTCCTCGAAAAAATAAAATTAGAAATTTTACTTAATTATGTCAAAATAAAATTTATAGAATCACATTAAAAATAAAATCTATACCAAAGAAGTGTTTTATTAAAAATTCAACATGAACTTCCACCAAGAACCGTCAGTTGAAAATATCAACTTTATTCTAATATTTATTTGACAGTCAGTTAGATAATACCCAATTGATTAAACTTATCTGGGAGACGAAAAGATGTTACAAAAAACAAATACCTAATAATTTGATTATAAACTGTAAAGTAAATAAAGCTCCTTCTCACAATGAAAGCTGTGAGAATTCTAAAAATAAGCTGATAAATTCGATAAAGAAAGGTCAACCCTTTCTTTAACAAGAATGTCGGAAATTTCCAAGAAAGGACGCGGAGGTGAATTAACACGGTAAAAAAATGTTTTTGTAAAAATAATAATGCTAGTGAAAATATGTAAATTGAAATAATGAAAATATCTTTAAGGTAAAAAATGGTTTAATTTATTCTAGAAAAAAATATTCGGAACGTTCGGCAATGTTAACATGTAATTTTATTTTTAGATCTAAATGAAATTTTTGAACATTGTTTTTATACCTCAATTTATTATTTTTAAGATGTCCGAAAAAGAACTACCTACTGAAGAAAGAAACTTAAAGTTTTTTTACAATAAAGTGTTGTTTTGATGTACCTAATATCCCATATTACCAACCATCTGAAATTTCGCATGTTTAGTATTTCAATTTTATAAGAATTTATCGTTTTAGTAGAAAAACTTCCTTATTAAGATCATTCATTTATTGTTTTTTTCCTGGGAGGACCTGGCCAAGAATTGGTCTTCCACTTTTTTCCGCAAATTTTTGAGTGTTCTGTTAAAATAAATGTTCGAAAAATTAGAAGCATTTTGTATCTGAAATTTAGGGACTACGCTTCCACCCATCCTAAGTTTATTTGTTATTAGAAGGGACAGGACTTGTTTATTAAATACAGCTGATCTGCTGACAATGCGTGTATCATCCGATATCAGGTTTTGACACCTAACCAGGGCCCAAGAGTGGAAGACACAAAGCTTTAAAAACAAGACTAAGTGTCTTATGAAGATTTTAGATGTAAGATGATATGAATATGTCACGAATGATGCTGTGTGCCGACCCACCCACCAGAGATCTGTAATGTTGTGTATTAAAACATGGGATTCCAGTTTTCAAGTGACTTTATTCTCACCTTGGTTACATATATTATTAGGTACATCTCAGTATAATGCATTATTGTTACATTTGTTACCACTTATCCTATACATGTAAATATATTATAACTACTTATACAACATGTTCTCTTTTTTTTGGCGTTGTACTATAATGTAAAAACAACATGTAATATTTGTGATACAGAAGAGACGATGTTCCTGGCTGGGTTATGTTCTGAGAATGCCCATGCGTTGTACTGTAATGTAAAAACAACATGTAATATTTGTGATACAGAAGAGACGATGTTCCTGGCTGGGTTATGTTCTGAGAATGCCCATGCGTTGTACTGTAATGTAAAAACAACATGTAATATTTGTGATACAGAAGAGACGATGTTCCTGGCTGGGTTATGTTCTGAGAATGCCCATGCGTTGTACTGTAATGTAAAAACAACATGTAATATTTGTGATACAGAAGAGACGATGTTCCTGGCTGGGTTATGTTCTGAGAATGCCCAATGATAGTTGGCCAAAAAGATCGCTGTTCTTCCATCCGGAATGGTACTGTGGGCCCGGGCGTCCCGCTTTCACAATACACCGTTCCTATGACAACGACATCAGATTGCAGGGAATGTCATGGTAAGAGGTGCAGTCGCTCTGAATGGAGAAGGTAGGATACTACCCTGTGCTCTCGGGAGGAGTGTTGAGGGCGATGATGATGATCTGCTGACTACCCCACTTATGCGATATGCGGTGATGGTAAAGTAGTAGTAATAGATTAGGCTTGATTAAAAAATAATTAAATCTCCAAACAGATCTATATAAATTTGCATGAAAATTATAATTGAATACTTGAAATAAAATAGGGGCTAAGCGCCAGAGGATTTTTTAAAATTCTTTTAATAATAACAATGTGTGGCACTTATTGACTAACGAATTTTTCGATGGATTTAAGAGCCGAAAACAGACAGGCATGACACATATACTTTTTTTGGGGGATTGGCTTTAGCATATACAACCGATTAACGAAAAAAAAAAGTATTTTTGGTTTGGCGCTTAGCCCCTATTTTATTTCCAGTATTCAATTTACTATATCAAAACTTGGAGTTTATCAAGTGGCGTTTGAAGTTTTTGGTTGAGAAAGACAAATAGTAGGTAATAGAGAAAAGTTAGAAATGAAAAATAAGACGAAGTGGAAGTGGAAAGAGATGAAGAAAAGAAGATTTAGAATCTCAAACAATGTAGACGTTGTTGGTTGGACCCAAAGAGAAGAAGTTGAGATTTTTTGTCGGTTGAAATATCAGTATTAATATTTGAATCCATTTAAATGTTGTTATTCTGGATTGTATATTATTTGAGCCTCAAATATCAAATATTGGAACATAATCGTTGAATTATTGATCTTTAATTTCTTAATTTTATCGACTACCCGACTTTTATAGAAGATCAAATCATTTTGAATATTTTGAGTATTCCACAATGCACTTCTGTAACATGATTATTTAAATCGCGATCGATTTTGATAAATAATAAAGTAACGGAATTGCATTGTGGAATACTCAAAATATTCAAAATGTCTCGAAACTGTTACATAGTTAGTCCTAAAATAAAGGAGATCAATTCTTTGACGAATCTCTACAGTCTACAAAACTAGAAAAAATAGTGATGTGCGTAGCAAAATTATTGATTTAATATTCAAATTACATCATAAATTGTGTCGGTGCACACGTAATAGAATTCCGTAATTATAATCGCGACAGAAACGTCTTTTGAATTATCAGATAATTTTATCAATCGATAATTGATTCTTTTCAGTATTGCGGGTCCTAGATGCTGGAACAAGCTGCCTCTGCATCTGCGAGAAGAGATGAATTGAGAGGGCTTCAGAAAGAACCTGAAAATACTGATTGATAATAACCTGATAAGTCGAAAGACGTCTCTCTCGCGATCAATAATTAATAGCAGAAAGAAACAATCGCTTCAATTTACTAATATTAAAACTACATAATGCGATTAATACGACTATTTTTGTAATTTCCTTGTACAGCGTTGAGTAAGATGGCTAGTAGTCTATACGTAATAACAATAATATTAATAGTTATAGGTATGTGTGTAAGTCGTTGTAATATTGGGAGTAGAAGTTACCAACAGACTTCTAAGCAAATTTACTTACTCCAAGTCATTCTTTCAACTAATAACAGATGGCGTACTACCGCACAATACTCTTATACCGTACGATGACCATGAGGTTAATATTGCTATTTTTTTATTTTAATAATTTTGAAAGAAATAAACTTATGCATATTTTTTTAATTGTGCAAACTCCCTTTTCAAAAGAAAATAGGAAAGAGATACCGGCTTAGGCTGGTTTAGTGCATTCACTGATCCCACAAATTTATTATATTTGTTCAGGAAGATCAGCATATTCTTAACTAGGTTCCCAACTATCTATAATTTACTTCGAAATAAATAAAACGCTTGTTTACTATTGTTTTATTCGGTGAGAGAGACGTCTTTCGTCTTATAAGGACATTGTCAATCTGAATTCTGAACATACCGCATTATAATATTAAACTATACTCTCGTATCATTGTTATTATGGAGGTTGTTGGTATAGATTATATTCAAATTAATATGATTATTGAATAATAAACTAAATATCCTCACAGATTCACTGTGTACATATTTTCCACACCCACCATATAAATGCAAAAGGTTATGATAAGTAAGAAAATTAATTAATCTGATTCCAATAATTAATAAGAGATAAATACTGTGATGAAAAGGAACGAAATGAAACATTAATCTTTACTTACATGAAAATATACTTTTCGCCAAGTTTATTCACCAAGCAAATATCAAAGGTTAACAATAAATATTAGTATATGTATTAGTACGTACTGTAAATATTGTTTTTTTTTTATATATATATGAATATTGTTGTATTTAAAATCAGATTGACAATGTCCTTATAAGACGAAAGACGTCTCTCTCACCGAATAAAACAATAGTAGAATAAAACGCTTGTTTTATTTATTTCGATATGGAATTCTACTACCTAAACACCGACACAGTGAATATAATTTACTTACTTTTTATAACAGTGATGCACTAATTTATTTGAAAAATCACAGAAAAATTAAAAAAAAAAACCATTACCTAGCTAGCGGTAAATTAAAATTTATTAAATCGGTACTTTTAAATAGCTGCCCGAACAGTGCTGGAAGAAGAAAATGGTAAAATGAAATATGTATCATAAATACCTATTTTCATTTTTTTTGCGAATGTTTCTGTTTTTTCCAAAAGTTTGAAAACTAATTTAGTCCCGGAATTTTGATATATTTGAATAGAATAAATTTTCCAATTTTTTTTCTTACATTTAAGCAGTGCATTTTTTTTTATAATTGACGAAAAAAATTAAATGCCTACCTAAATGTATCGTATGGTCACAGCATTATTTAAAATGTGGAGTGATTCAAAGAATCGGATATTGGTAAAGTTGGTCGTATAAAAGTAAAACTGAAAGTAGGTATCTACTAACTGGCGTAACGGGCCATCAATAGATACTTCCTGTGGAGGGCATGGGGAGTAGGTAATGTGCCCGCCATCTACTACGAGTATAAAGCTATATCAGCTACCAGGTATTACGGCCCGTCTATACGTTACATCTTATTTAGACAAATTAGTAATAGTATAATTAAGATGGTTATATGGTAGCGGCCTTATTCTCGCACAAACAATCAAGCCTCGAAAAACGTGTGACCTAAAAAGCGCGGTTTGTGTAATCCTTGTCCTGTTGATGATTGGTCTGTTTAAACATTCAACTTACTCAATTTTACTTGAATGTGTAAACATATTTGTATTTTGTGGTGGTTTTCGAATATTTCTTTCTGATTAAATGTATTTCGTAGTCTACAATTAACCTTTTCAAGAGGAAGGTATATCACAACACTGTAATTTTAATAACCAAAACATTAATAATTATTTCAATAAGTATGTATATGGAAAATTAACCTTCTTTTGTAATAATAATATGTAACCAACACAATGTAGCAGCGTCTGAAAATAATTGCTAGTATATTTTTCAAAATAATTCATCTTTTGTTGTGCTTGAATTCCAATTCAGTTTTATCGACAGTATTTGCGATATATTATAATAATAATTTAATTTTTCCTTCTCAATACACAAAAATAATTGCATACTATTGAAATCAACGTTGTAATGTTCTACTTCCCTAATAGAGATATCTCGTATGTAGGGAGGGAGATATAAACATATCAAATTTATTATACTGAAAACAACATTCACACAATTTGTTTGTAACAGTATTTGCAATAGATCGTCCATTCAGTTTTCTTTCTAGTTTTATATACCTACATACTTTCAAAATGTATTGGGTACTTAAGGTTATTTTTTGAAATTAAATTAATAACAATAGTAAATGGAAATATTATTAAGCACTGATTTGTTAGTTGCATTTGCAGGTTTTTAATAAAATGCATAAGAATGACAATTTCACTACCTACTAATGACTTAAAGAAATGTTCATACCTATTATTATTTAATCTATCTTATTTAACTTATGATTGCAAGACGTAAAATTGGTATTTTTATTCTTTATTTATGTGTACATTTAATGTTTTTTACTTTTTATTTTTATGGGTTAGTTGAAAGATATCGCGCTTCAGCGATAACTAACTAAATAAAATATCCAACCATTCCATTCGACTCCAAAACGGCATTTCCACAATGTGGATCATATTCCGCGTGTCAAGTAAAACAAATTGGCATGCATGTAAGAGATATTGCATGAATGTGGACGGAAGCGAAAGAAGTATGTAAATATATACTAATACGGCTTCCATTTTCTCTGCCTTTCTCACTTGGGATACGGTATGAGGGTATTGGTAGATAGATATAAGGACATAATTCAAACTGTGCAATTTTTACCGCCTAAGCAAGACGGAGCGTGTAGACGGGTCATTATAAGAAGGTAAGGAGGTGGTGGGAGATTGTACCAAGTCACAGGTGGAGAGGCAGTAGCAGATGTCACATTTTATTGAATATACTAGCTGGCCCGGCAAACTTCGTACCGCCTAAGAATCAATGAATGATTTCATACATACATCTTCTTCCCCTTGTCCTAGTTCGGTCGGGGGCCCATTGCCCCTAAGTATCTAACTATATTAAAGAGATAACTGTCCACCGCTGCTTCCAGGACCTCTGGCCACTCCAAACCAAGCCTTTCAACACATGTTCGACACCTGCCCTATCTTCTGCCCTCTCCCACTGACTTTATGAATGATTAATATTATTAATCTCTTTACAAACTCCCGTAATTGTCAAAGTGTGTCATCGAAGGTATACCTAGTGTAAAAAAATATAATTCATTTGGAACTTTCGCAGTTTAGCGGCCCCACCCGTTGTCGAGTACTTTTTTCCATGTAAAAGTAATATTTTCGAAACTTGAGGAAATTGTTGCCATGTGGTGAATTATTTTTTGGTCACCAAATTTTTGGAAATTTCTTTTATAGGAAAAAAAATTCGCAACTATGAAACTTGAGCGGCCCCACCCGTTGTCAAGTAATATGTACGGAATTTTAGGAAATTAATTTTCGAAGTGGATTTTTTTGCCGGCAAATTAAAATAATTATACATATGGCAACAATTTCCTCAAGTTTCAAAAATATTACCTTTTCTATGGAAAAAAAGTACTCGACAACGGGTGGGGCCGCTAAACTGCGAAAGTTACATTATTTTTTTTTACATAGACAATTCACACACATCGAGCTAGTCCCAAACTTAGATGAATCTTGTATTATGGGTACTACCGCGACGACACACACATATACATGTAACACCCAGACCCAGGACAATTTGAAAAAGGTCATTCTTCACTTTGCCCTGTCCGGGAATCGAACCCGGGACCTCGTGACTCAAAGGAAAGAGCTCCGCGCCACACCGGCCGACATGAACAATTTATGGTGAACAATTATACTTAACTCAGATTTGTTTATAAATTATCTGCAGTACCTACGTAATATAATTATGTAGGTACTAATTTTTTTTCAGGTAGATTTTACCTATTCATTTAAAATTTATAAAAATTCTTTCCATGATTTTTTAAAAATTGAAATATCAGAACTACAGATGTTAAATTGTATGGATAACGATTCTTATTTGAGAATGTATAAAAAAATTATCATATAAATAGGCCAATCTATAAAAAAACTTCATTGTTGATTTTGTATAATTCTCCATATTGCATTTTTAGTTGAAATTAAAAATGTATGGCGTAAATAATTTTCTTCGTAATTTTTCTTCTCTGTCTGCAAATTTCACTACACAATCTTGCATCAGAACTACCTACATGAACACATTCTTATTTTCATCTTTAATAGCACAATTTTTGGTTCAATAATAATTTTCTATCTGCAAAAATAAAATACAATTTCAAATATAATCTGTGCACGTCCACATTTATGTGACGGAAGATCTATCGATACATAAATATTAGTCGAATAAGTCGGTAGTTACATGGCAATAGGTTGTATCTCGCATTTTTTGCGTTTTCAAGTTTGTTCCATAAAATGCTCAAAATAGTGTAACATTTGATGTGGCAAAAAGATATGTCTCTTTATAGTCAGAATAAAGAGAGAAAAGACGTAACTTATTGACATGTAGAAAGATTGTTTTCATCAACATGGCAAAAAAATTCAAATATTTTTAAACTGCAAGAAATTATTTAGTGAATGTTACATACATCTTGTAGAAGAAATTATTAAGAGAATGTTACATCTATCTTGTAGAAATAATAATAACCTTCATTTTGATATATAATGCTCGAAATTTGGCTGAAATATCTCTTTTGCAAACTTTGTTTTTGCTCTCCTGTAAAATTATGTTTTAGTGAGATACAACATATTGCCATGTAACTACCGAATTATAGTAAACAAATATTAGTACACATTTCGTTCATATTAGTTATAGTAATTTGGTTCTTAATATAGCAGAACCTACGGATTATTTTAGCACAATGCAACAGGCGACGTGGGGGCGCTAATAGCGTATGGACTCTCCATATTGTTTTTATTTTTGAAATTAAAAATGTATGGCGTAAATAGTTTTCTTCATATTTTTTCTTCCCGTGAATTTGTAAGATGTTTTAATAGCCTATAGTTTATTCCGGGCGGAGAAGAATCCAACAAATCAAAAATCATTCAAATCGGTACAGCCATTCTTGAGTTATAAGTGTTGTAACACACACGTCTTCCTTTTATATATTAGATTTTAATAAATTGATGTAATATAATAGTATCTATCAAGGTGGGACATGAAGTGTTAATAATCCTAATATTTTCGGGTAAAGGAGAAAAGTTGCCAATATAAATGAAGGGCTTATTTTATATCAATGACTTTATCATTTTTATATAAAGATTTTTTTTTGTAGTAGATAAATTCAGTGTCTTAAAAGGTCCCGAAATGAAATAAAAACTTCTAATATTTATTGTATGTTTCTGAATGTCAAGTAGAAAACAGTTATTTGGAAAACAATAAGATAATTTACATCTTAAATTTAGCAGTCAATAAGTGTGCACCCATCTTGAATGTCTCATTTTAACGACATGTGCTTGCTTGCTGCTAGCCTTCTTCTATCCACTGCTGGATACAGTCCTCTACAAAACTTTCCCACACTTTCTATCTCGAGCAACACGATATCACTGTTTTCCCATCATCTGGACAATATCATCAACCCATCTTTTTTGGGGTCTTCCTATACTTCTTTTGTCCATCCACGGGCTCCATTCAAGAATTTAAGAATAATGATATAAACCTATGTACGTTTAAAAAGTATTATTTATCACGTAGAATAGGTCTCTCATTCTTTTAAGTTAGTTTTCAAGTGTCCTGTAAATTGCAGGTATTCGTAAAATATCACGTGTTGGACTTTTGGCATCTATGTACAGTTTAGCAGTAATCAGGTAAGTTTGTCACCCAACTTAAATGTCTTATTTATAAAATTTATAAAGCATGAAGAGGGTGACATATTTGTTTATTACATACAGTAAGTTTACTGGCTACCTCACTTGTGAGTAATGGTATAGTATTGATAGTTTTAGTAGGTACTCAGTAGTATATAATTTAATTCACTTTGATACTCTTGTCACTTTTTGTTTCTCAAGATGTTTATGCTAATAAGATGCCTGACCTCCACCATAACATACCTTCACAGTATGTCCACAAGTGAGGAAGCCAGCAGACCACCTGCATGTAATAAACATTCAATACATCCTCCTCCTGACAAAAAAATAAGACATGCAGGATTGGTGATAAACCTCAGCGTTGAATTAAAAAAGTACCTTAATGTCTTTATTTTTTCAAACACCTGCTTTCTACAGGATACTCCAAAACTTAAAGTGTTAATAAATCAAATGTTTTTGTGTTAACACTTCTCCCACCTTCAAACTCCCCCCCCCCACCTCTAGTATAAGTTAGTAATAGAAAACAGACTCACTACATATGAACTTAAACTAATTAGTCCTCCTGATGATGCCAAGTCGAAGCCTTGGCGAAAACGTTTGAGGTGAATAAATTTAATTTGGAAATTATACAGTGTTATTAAAATCATTTTAAATACTTAAAGTGTTGGTTGCTCAACGGTCCTCTTTAATTATTTTCATATGACAAAACCACTGTATCTAAAAATATTCGTTTGGGAAATATATAAAAACTTGTAAGTAATTAGTTTCACCGAACGAGAGATTACTTAAACCAATTTTGACTTGAATATTATAAAAAGAACATTTGGTTAAAGAAAATTCGTTACAAGTCTATTTCTTTTACTATTTAGTATATTGATGGTTTAAAGCACAAAATACACGTGTTCACATTTGACTGTTTTCAGATAAGAAAACAGGTACATTTTAAATTTGAGATTCACAATTAATTAACTAATTTTAAATTAGTTCAGAAGATAAATTAGTCTTTGATGAATCATATAAGAATAAGAATTAAGAAGGTCTGTAAAAATGTAAAAGATGTAAACAACATGTAAAAGGCTCACGCCGTATATAAATAAATAAATAAATTAATGCATTCACAAATAACTTATGTGACATGTTTCATCTGTGCACAAAACAGTTATTACCAATTTTGTACTCAGGACATATGACTATGTTATTGATAATTATGTACTAAGAACATAAATGACTTTGCGACCGATCTTGTACATAATAATTATGTAAATATTTAGGTAAAATGAGTTCATAATATTATTTTAATTCATTTTACCTAAATAGTGGATATGTGTCTGTTGTGTTTTGAACCATCGATATTTTCAAAGTAAATGAAAATGAAGATGTGAGCTAAGATAGCAAAGTAGAAAAAATAAGGAAACATGAAACGCTCTCAAAGTATCTATGTTATAATACTGATAATAAGGAATGAAAGATTGATGTAAATTGATTTAACATTGATGGAGCAGTCATCACCAGTTCATCAGCGTGGCTATCATATAATAATAAATATGTAGGTTGTGAGCGGAGAATGATGGATCGGCTGGATAGGCTAATAGACCTATCAATATCTTTTGATGAGGGCAGCACTCCGGGATCTGACTACTTAAGAGCTAAGGCAGTGGTCATCATACTTTTCTGGTCAAGTCCCACCACATTATTGATCAATTTGAGGGCCCCACACTTATGAATTGGACATTTGTAGGCGGAAATGTCGCCCACTGTTTCCATTTCGGGAATTGGTATTTTTGGTCGATTTTTCAAAAGTGAAATACTGTTTTTTGGGTCTCAATTTTAATATTTAATTGATTTACCTTGTACTCTAAATTTTAACTCCCACATCCCACTGTCACTTAGTTTTCAAAAAAGTGTAGGTTTTGGAAACGTTCTTCGGATTTGTTAAAGAATATTTTATTTTACAAATTAGTTTGGATAATGTCTTAGTAAGAGACGAAACAATTATTGTAAACTCGTTAACTAAAAATAAAAGTGTGTATTGATAAAAAAAATGTTATAAGATATTTATTACTGAAGATGGACGTATGTCCGAAAAGCTTTTAAGCAAAATATTAAATAGTGAAAGTTATACAGTGTTATATTTTTATTTTTATTACCTAAATTTTAAAAAAAATGTGTTTTAATTTCGACCAAAAAGAATATTTTTTCGGATTACCAAATTCGGTAATTTTTCAAAAATTATATCTTTTTCTAGCTCTCAGTTATAATATTTTTGTCATTTTCCTTCACATTGAATTTCTTTGTATTTATTAAAGAATATATTACAAAAAAGCTATATTTGAGAACGTTAATTCCCGGCCCGTAGTTTTATGTCCGCTGAGCTGATAATATTAATTTTAATAATTACGTACGTTCTAACGATTGGCAATAGAATCTACCTACTATATTTACACATACTATTTGTATGTATTTTTTAGAAATATTTTTGTGTATATATTGCTGATCATTTTTTTCCTAGCTTAAGTTTTAAACTAATCCCTGATGATGCCAATTCGTTAGTGAAAGCGCTGGGCGACTTTGTGCTATACGTTGTATGTACACTTTTTTGAAACAAAAACAGTGTTAGTTTTATAATATTTTAATTGATTTTTAAATTTATTTTAGATAATATAAGCTGGTTTGCATCGACAGCTTCCATATTGAGAGTGAATTGAGTGTAAGTTTTTATATACATAATTATGTACAACATGAGGAAGGTACCTATATACAATATCACTTGCCATAGAAAAACAATCAGCAATTTGATCGGATCATTTATTCCATGTAAATGTTCAAGATATTATTTCTTTAGAGAAATAAGAATATTCCAAGGATTTTCTGATACATATGAAACTTCTATTTCTAATAGTTTCATATCAGAATATCCTTCGAGTATTCCAAGGAAACTGTATCACCTACAAGGAATAGGGTTGCGTAAAAATCTACATTTGGTTATTTTAGTAACTATGTCAATTTGTTATATAAAAAAATATCACTATCGCTATGGTATGAGTGGAGTTTAAATTTAGTTTTGAAATATTGAAGTTTATTGAATGTTAAAGCAAATTTACTCAAATTAAGAGTTAGACTTATTCTTTTACAAACATCAGTCTTTTATAAGAGGACATGAAAAAACCTGAAGAAACAATGAAGAGATCTTAAAAATAGAGGTCCATATTTGATTTGTTTTGTGTTACTTTGATATTAAATATCCTTTCTTGGATAATTATTTATTTATTTATCAAACAATAAACGGCTGTTTAATTAAAATACAATATACTTTAATTAATACAATTTACATTAAAACTTACCATTTCTCTACACTCTATACAATTTAATATATAAATACAAGAAGAAAACAGTACATAAAGTATAACAAAATTAAAAAAATGTAACAAACTTTAGAAAATGATGTAATATTACAAACTATACAATAATAGAATCAAAATTATTCATCAGTGCAAATACAAACATGCATAAATAACCGGCCACGTGGTGCAATGGCTATCGCAGTCGACTTGCATCATCGAGGTCCTGGGTTCGATTCCCAGCTGGGTCGCGGATTTTCGTAAGGAATTTTCACAACCAGGGTTTGGAAAAGAAATGTCTCAGCAAAGTTGAGACAGCAGTGATTGTCTGGAAGAAATTACGTAAGTGATAAGTCCGCCAGCTATACAGACATCTGTGTATAGGGAAGTAAAAAAAAAATATGCTTAATCATATAGTTTGTTATGTCCATTTCTATGGCACTCATTTTTATCTTTTTATTGAACTTCATTAATGTTTGTATCTTGTTTCTACCATCCCTGTTACTCCGCTATCTTCCCTTTAACCCTTCTCTGCTCTTCTCCCCTTCCCAGCTACCCAGTGATGTGACAATGGCTGTTCTCAGAGTGTTTAGCATACACAGCACCTCATTCATGGTATCCTGATACTTCCTACATAATACTAACTTATGTGATAATTGTGAATCTAAAAGGTACAAGTTTTACATTCTATTCTACAAGACTTCAATTGTTCAGTAGAATCGGGAGTAGTGAGAAAGGCGTCTCAACGCTTACGACTTGGCTCTAGGCTGACTTAAGTGATCACTGTTGGTGTTCATGGACCAACCAATTCCGCCATTCTCACGGTCACGAGGACCACCAATCTTTGCAAAACATAGAAGAAACTATCCTTTGCGATCTCATATTTCAGATCTCCAATGGATCGCGATCTTCCGTCTTAATGGCACCAGAACAATTAAGTTCAATACTTTAGCGGCTGCTTGTTCGATAAGTTAGCAACAAAATGTTTAGAATATTTATTTTTGTATTATTTTACTCGATTTGAACACAATATAGGATGACAAAATTTTATTTTTTTGGTTTGTTTTGTCAACGAGCCCAAATCCGGAAAATAATAAAATAAATAGTAAATATTCTAAACATTTGTTCTGTAGAAGGCACGTATGCGCTAAACATTACAGATAAAGTATTAAACTTGAAAAAAAATACAATTAAATAAAAAAAAAAACATTACAACATTACTACTGAACACTTCATTTTGTGCAATGGGCGAGTTTTTCACAGAAGCGCAATATCTTCCAACTAACCCATCAACAAAAAAGCTACGAGACATGCTAACCATCTGTAATGTCTCATTTTGTATGGCATAGAGAAGATAGTTTGTATAGTTCAAACACGGAGATTCAATTTTTAATTTATCAACCGACGGTTCTTGGTGGAAGCTTATATTAATAATTTATTAACAAAACACGATGTATAGTTATTCCACTGTCAATTTTATTAATTTTGCGAGTCGGCTTAAAAAGAAAATGATTAGGTATTATTGAAAACAGTGTAGATTTGTTTTTTAATAAACATATTTAATTTAATTATTATATAATATGAAATATAAGGTGTTTCTTACAGGCGATCGTTAGTCAAGGGATAACGTTAACGATCGAAGAAGAAAAATGTATTTTTTTTTCACATCGATTTAAATGGTAAAATGTAATTCAAAGGAAATTAATTCCTTAAGTGCAGACACATAAAGTTGTTTTTAACATTTGGTTGTTAATTTATACTGGTTCTAGAAGTAAACACATAAAAAAGTCAATGAGCCTATTTAGTTTTCAGGGTGTTTGGCAATGGGCAAGTATGTTTGGATTACGCAGATGGTCTCAATACTACAGTTAAATAATATGTACCTACTTATAGCAATTGTACCTTACCTAGTAATTACAGTGTGGTGTTACCATTCATAGTACGAATTCAAGTTAGAGATGAGTAAAATAACTCACTGAATTGAATCAAATATATCAGTGAGTCGGATAAATGAAATCTAGTGAATATATTCAATGAAACAAATCTTTTTCCTACTATTACTAAATACCACTATATCATCACGGCACATCTCATGAGTGGGTAGCTAGCATATCAGCTACATTTAAAAGCATGCAGGCTGTCTTCTCCGTGCCAACAAATAATTAATATATTGAGGATGGGTGGCAAACCTCATCGCTGAATTAAAGATGTAAAATGTATTAAAAATCATGATTTACGAATACATCCTTCTTGCAGGACACTCGAAATCCAACTGAAAATAGTTGGAGACCAATTTACTGCCGGAAGCTCGACAAAACAAATATTTTATCTCATGAGAATTATAATTTGTAACGAAATGATAATAACGATTTTTATCAAAGAAAATCTTAAGACTCAATTACTTAGGCCTATGAAACAATAAAATGGCTGTTTAAGGCATGTAAATCACAATCATAATTTACTGCTTCAGCCCGCATCTATTTTTTAGAAAGTCTTTACATTTTCAGGCTACTTGTTTCCGTCCTTCTATCTTTCATCCTCCCTGACACTTATGCATCAAACCGCAATCAGTAGTAGGTACTTACATTGTATTTGGTAGAATCTAAGCGAGCTACATCATCTTTGAGAGTGGATCATTAATTGATCTGATTCACTCATTCATCTCATCTCTAATTCAGACGTTACCATAGGTATCCAGATCTATATTTGGAGTTTATCCAACATTTATTGGCAACTTTGTTAAGTGTTGTCTGACGATATTAGGCAATTTTATCTAACTGTAAGCAGTCTGCACCCGAAACTGTACGCCGCCGTTAACATTATAAGAGAGACGACCAATTTGGACATGTCTCCTACAAACTGCATTTTTTTGACTGGCGATATTATCATAGATATCAATGTTTTTTGTTGAAATAATATTATTGTCACCATCTTGCAACTACACTATACACTTTATGCATATTACTTTATATTCTATCAATTTCATTAATTTAATTACTATATCCTTAAACAATCGTTCTTAAATAAGCGTTGATCTAAACTGTAATCATTGGTCTCTTCATCTCACTTTTAAATTATTTAATTAATATTGTTCTGCTAAAATATTTAGTTTAATGATATTTTATGGCGATGGTAAAATGAGCCTTCACCAACTTCGAGAAGGGACTGAAGATTAATGGTGTTGTAATAAACAATATTAGATATGCCGACGACACTGTTTTACTAGCTGAAAGTGTCAGTGATCTTCAGGACCTTCTTAACCTTGTTGACGAGTCTGGTGTAAGATTGGGGCTAACCATAAATACCAGTAAAACCAAATGGATGACTCTCGAACTGCTTGATTACAGTGGGTCAGTATTGCATTTGAACGGACGTAACGTTGAAAGGGTGGAGAAATTTAAATATCTCGGCAGCATACTAACACAATCTCTTGACCCAAATGTTGAGATAAAATGCAGAATTGAGGCAGCAAGAGCTGCATTTAATAAAATGAAACCACTCTTCTGCAATGATGGCATACATTTGAAACTCCGCCAAAGAATGATCAAATGCTACGTGTGGTCTGTTTTATTGTATGGATGTGAAATATGGACCTTAAAGGTCAACTCAATGAACAGACTGGAAGCGTTTGAAATGTGGCTCCATCGCAGAATGCTCAGGATTCCCTGGACAGACATGGTAACCAATACCGAAGTCCTGAGGCAAGTTAATAGCTGACAGGGAGCTGTTATCAACTATCAAGGTTCGGAAGGTTTCACATCGGGGTCATGTGCTGCGTGGGGAGAAATACCACCTTCTCCAATTGATATTGAAGGGGAAAATTGAGGGACGCCGAGGACCCGGTAGGAGACAGATGTCCTGGCTGTGCAACATAAGGGAGTGGACCGGCATCCGAAGTGTGGAGGAGCTGGTCCGAGCGGCGCAGGACAGGTTCAAGTTCGCCGTGGTGATCGCCAACGTTGGGCGGAACCGACAGGGCACTTAAAGAAGAATAAAATGAACTTCCACCAAGAACCGTCGGTCGATATAGTAAACTTTATGAAATAATTTAAAAAAAAATCTGTGTGTTCTTTCAGTTATTAATGAAAGAAAGTTATTTATAACCACCTCACAAAAGTGGTATATAAAGGATTGGTAAAGATAGAGGGATACCGTATAACGTAATTGCTATTAGTATCACGTTCTCTTACTGCAGTTATTATTTTTGCACAGGGTTCGCCTCTCCGTCTCTAACTTGTGAAAAGTCACTAGCGCGACCAGCTTTCGGACAATATAGATTCAAACCAAAACTTTTTTACAACTAGGTAGTGTAACAAAATGGTCTTCGATTTGAATTGATATATGTGAGAAGTAATGTTGTAAATTTTTCAGCATTTATCAAAATTTAATAAAACACAGCATAGTATTATGATTTTCACACCGTATTCCAAGTGGGGTAGGCAGAAAGAACGGAACGCCGTATAGATCTATCTTAACATACTTTTTTCGCTTCTTCTACATTCACACAATTTCTCACGCACGCAAAATTCATGGTTTGATACAATTAAAGATTTTTTGTTTTGTTTTTTAATTAAAGTTGTCGAATGAGAAATTAAATAACTCGATACGAATTATTCATAATCGAAACCATTAAAAACTTTATTTTTTTTAAATTGATTACAAACATTTTTTTAAAAATTAAGTTGCATTGTGAATGTCGAACGCGTACAGAAAATGCAATTAATTAATTTTGTCATGTTCATGATATCTGCAAAAAAAAATCATTCACTGTGTCGAGGTTTTGATGGCAGAATTCCATAATGAAGGAAAAATGAAATGTTTTTTCTACTATATTAATTTTTAACACAATGGACATAGAAGTAGGACCCAGAAGACCAAGCAGACCAGTGACCACAATTGCTAGAGACCTGAGGGAGGCAGAGTTGCGTTCGGAGGATGCAGGGGACCGGAAAACTTGGAAGATGAGGACTGGGAGAGCCGACCCCAAATAAATGAGATAAAGACGAAGGCGAAGAAAAAACTTGATCTTTATTAAAAAAGACATATCTCATCTTTCAAAGACATTGTCAATATCACGAGATCAATAGAAATCAATTAAGTAGAAAAAAAACATTTATATTTAATTTCATCTACAAATTCTTTTACTGAAACAGGTGATTAAAATCTTATTATTACTGAAGTTTATTTTTCACAAACTTTTCTTTCTCAATTTCCTTAACTCTCTCGATAATGCAAAGGTGGAAATTAAAATCGTAAATTCCACATCTACAATCACTATGTATGAAATAATACAACCTTCCACTAATACCTACTTCTACTAACGGTGCACTTTTGTTTTTTCACAGAGGGTAATTTTGAAAATTCTTTATGTGGATAATTATTAAACTTTGTTTGCTTCAGAGCGACTTACTCTTGTAAAATTTATAATTTTTATGGAAAACTTCGTAATTTTATGTACATTGGCTACACATAGGAACATATATTTACATACATCTAAGCTGGACTTGCATTGGTCGAACACTGTTTCTTCTTCTCCAATTGTTAGCTTTTTGTATTTGTAGTTTATACTTTAATATGTATGCTGTAGACAAGCCTAATAGGTGGGTTGGTCTGCTCAGATCAACATTATTTTTATTTTTCATATATGTTTTGTCAACCTACTGTGTGTTTCTGTGTAATAAATAAATAAATAAATAAATCTCTGTAATTTTATGTTGTATTTTATTATTGTCTTGATTGTTTACTGTTTACGTACAATGATAGCGGAAAGGCTTTTTTTTACTGTAATGCTGTTCATTGTTTCTTTTGTACAATAACTAAATAAATAAATAATAGGTACTTCTCTTATAATAAATATAGTGCTTTAATCTGAAAAAGGTATTTAGGTGAAAATAACTGAGTGTATTCTCGTTTTATTGATTTTTATTTTTTGTTTTGTTTTTTTTTACATGTAACTCTATTGTTATTAACTTTAGGTTGGATATTATACACCTAGTTGTGTATGTTTTGTTGCTGAATTTAAGATTTAAGAATTACCCTTTATCCTTCAAAGCACGAGCTCTGCTCAATTTTGAAGGAACAAATAAAAGAAAAATATATGTTTTTATTATTATTTTGTATTGATTGATTATTGTTTTAAGTGTATATTTTTTACTGAATAAATATATTTGAATTTGAATTTGAATTTGATATGCCGTGGTGGTATAGAAACATCAATAATCAATGATTTTTGCTTTTTTTAGTTTAGAATTAAGCCTCATTTTATGAACACATAATAACCAATATTATTTTACAAAACTTGAATGAATACACTTACTATATTTTCATTTATTGATGTTGCTTTGTGTATAAACATGATTATGGAAATTGTCATGGAGTTCCCTAAACAGTTTCATATTTGAACGTACATATGTATAAGTATGTAGTTATTCATATATCCTCAGGGATCAATATTCAGTCCACCAAACAGTTCAATATAGATCATATTAATAATTTAAATCGAATAAAGCCTCTTGTACACCAAAAGCTTCAAGTACTAAAGGACGATTTCGTCCACACCTTTATTAAAACTTATTTTCCGCTTTCTTATCAACATGGGCTTTTCCCAACATTCTTTTGTTCAAATCCTATAAATACTGTTGTCTCTGTATCTTATTTCACTTTTTACTAATCGCCTGGATGATGGAGTCGAGAGTCTCTGAATACTAGTACGCGAAGTTAATAAAAGTCATTTGGAAGTTAACTACAGATTGTGGTTTTTTTTCAATTTAATCTTGAAATGGACTTCCAACAAGTACCTTCAGTCAATAACATTAATATTTTCGAGAAAAAATTGGCTGTGTGAAAGAACTCTTCTTATTATACCAAACTGTTGATATGGAACCGTTTACTAAGATCACCAAACTCAGTGCCTTTGAGAGACAGCCTGCATTGACATATAATTTCATGGAAGAAGAAATATGACGAAGAATTCTCCGAACAACAAAGCGATGGTCCTATTTGATTTGTTGGCTCAGTATTGTGATGTATTTTCTCTGCCGTACAGGGAATTTGTTGCTCTGATTAAGGCAACACACATTGTGCAGTGATTGGTTTTGTTTTGCTGAACATTAATTTGTTTGTGTGTATTCAATCATACTATCACAACATTTTTCAAAATTGAGGTAGTCAGCTAACCATCTATAAATAACACGAAAACAAATCTTTGTACCAATAACTGTCCAAATTTCTAAATCCAATCAAATGCCTTTTTGATAAGCCGTTTTCGTCACCTTCCGCACCGAGTAGACGAGAGGCCTAATTCTATTATTTACAATGTATATGTATTATCATACAATTAGTGAGTGGATGTACAGATCTGTGTGTGTGTATGTGTGGGGGGGGGGTTCATAAGGTAGATATATTGGCAGCAGTAATACCTCTAACAAGTCATGTAAATAATTGTAAAATTCCCCGGGGTAAAATTAGTTTCATACCCACCACCATGGAAATGTTTACAGGACCGAAAATAGCAATTATTATTAAAATTACATAATAGCTAAATTGTTATATGTATCTGTGATCCTTGGTCAACAAATATTTTTGAAAGCTCGAGGACAAAGTGTGTTTATTTACAAAATGATATGCAAGGGTGATTAGGTCTGCAGCCGGGTTACTCATGACCCTGACTGTCTTGATCTTAAATTTTACGATATGCGAAGCGATTTTAGTCCAAAATACTTGTATGCCAATCCCGCAGTAGCTGAGAATAGTTATTTTCATCATTTACGAGTATTACGGTTATATTATGTGACATAACCTCAAGATTTTACCAGGTATTGGTGTATGTTGTGATATTTGCCAATTTTTAAGAACTATATCTCATTATTTCGTCAAAAAAATTAAACGTCAGATAAAAAAAGATTTATAAATAATTTTATAAAAGTTTACATTAAATAATTACAAAACAACCTCTCACCTTTGGCTCAATTGAAAGTTTATTTATTCAATCAATATCAATATACAATTAGACTGCCTTTTGCCTCACCATGTTAACAAACAAAAATCTGGATGGCTAGCAAACCTCATCGCTGAGTTTAAGATGACAAATGTCATTATTTGTTCGAACACCTTCCTTTTACAGGACACTCGAAAACTGACGGCAAAGAAGGGGAGATATTTTTTTTTCTAGGTGCTCCACGGAGTATAACTTCATAATTTCATATGACGTCATTGAAAAACCTGTAAAAATATACAATTTCATAATAATACGAAGTAATGTGAAAATAAAAAGCGAAGCGCGGAATAGTTTGCATTTTATTTCTAATATAAACTTTAAATAATCCATATAAAAATAATGACGATTCGTAGCGTGAAATAGAACATTTTGTATGAAGATTAAACCGCAAGCGTCAATGCTTTAAAGTGCTGCACACAATTTTCATTAAACTCTTAGTGCTACGAACGAATGACTCGATTCCTCTTACGTATCTAGGTATCAGCAACGAATAGATGCTACGACATTTACTCGCTACTAGAGACGTAACAAATGTCCGATGACTATCCAATATCCGGTATTATAGATCTACGTGCTATCAAGACAGATACCAGATGTTACTGTGAATTCGACCAAATACGAGATACCGGATATAATTACTGTGAATTTGGTCAGATAGTCGTAGAATCCTGAATTTTTTTAAATAAAATTTTTTCACTGATAGGTTAATTTATGCATAGGTATCCACTTTCCGGTGGGTCGCTATAGAAGAATATTGAATGACCCACCAACCACCTGAACAGTGCAGAAATCTCCAGACTTACATTTCCTCTAATTTCTTCACCAGGAAATTAGTCCACACGCGGGAGCTGCCATATGATTGTGCAGCCTGAAAGACAATCCGTCCAAAACTACAAACCCAACAAAACCACTTCGTGTAGAATATTTTGACTACATTCCTTCGATGTTTCTCTTACTGAGAGAAACTAACAAATATCTACTACAGAAAAAATAAGGAAAATGATTTCTAAAAAGGTTTTGAAACGCAAGTATGACGTGCGCTAAGAGACTTGATTTGGAGTAGTCAGAGGTTCTGAAAGCAGCAGAGGATAGGTATTTCTGGAAAAAGTACCTAGGCAAAACTAGGATAAAGTTATCGCTGGCCTGTGCATTCTGCAACCAGAAAAGATTATTTATTGATCATAAAAATAGTTCAATGGATAACTCAATTTAAACAAAACAAACCATGTCAGTGATCAGGACATCGTGATATCCAGGATATTAAGATCTCGCACGTTATAAATTATCTAGTATCCAGAATATTAAGATCTCGCATGATATCCATTATCTAGTATATGGAATATTAAAATCTCGCACGATATCCGTTATCTAGTATCCAGAATATTAAGATCTCGCACGATATCCGGATAAAAGACTTTCCGTTTCATCGCTACTTACATACTACGCTACGATGTCCGTAGCAGAGGAGTATTAGATGTATGTATGTATGTATAATGTAGGTTATACCTTTTACAACAAAGGGTAATACTAGAAGCGTAGCAGTCGTAGTAGAGGTATAAATGGTTCTCCCAATTTAATAAAATGTAAAATGCAAATGTGCAAGGGAATATTGGTCCGTGGCTGGATTGTGGAGATAAGGTGATTTTATACAAACCCCTCATTTGTACGATGACTTTCTGGATATCCAAAACCTACATTTCTCTCAAATAATAATCCCATTGTTTCCTTTTCAATTTCTTATCTTTCTTTATAACAATAATATTATTAATTCTCAATCGCGTTCGCATTGTGTATTTGGTTTTATAGATAAACGAGATTTTGTAGAGCACCCTGCAAAGAATTTGTCTTCCACTCAATAATGTAAGTTTTTGCATATACTGGAAAATATCACATCATATCATATTTTACTTCATGTAGATGTATGTATATATTTTTTTATATGTCAATATATAATTTCAACCACCAGTTAATGAAAAAATATAAACAATAAGTTTGATTTCACAAGTTTGAAGATTATTATTGTCAAAAATTTTGCTTGTTTCATAATATTCAAATTTATTTATCAAATAAAAAAAAACTGGACACAATACTTGTATTTTCGGGTATCTTGCATAGATCTCCGATAAAACATGAATATTTATTTGTTAAATATGTTGTCCTGAAAAGTACTCCCATAATCAATCCTAGAACATTGAAACTGGGATACAGCACATTTCACATACAAAGGCAAATAGATCCATTTATCAAAAATATTATACCATTAATGTAGAACCGGCTAAACTGTATTTTAATCGATACAATGAAAATCCGCACCTAGTCTTGAGTAAGTGAATTAAAAAATATATTTAGTATCAAAAACACATCAAGTAGAAATAGAGATGTACTATTAATAACAAATAAAAATATAGTGACCTAGGTTTCGACATATGTAATTCAGTCGATTGCGGGTGCATTGCCGTAAAATGAAATAAGATAATAGGTTTTGATATGCGATGTCGTTTTCAAACTATGATTAATATATTTTGCGAGTTTTGTTTTTTACAATCAACATTTGAATCAGGTTATATGTGTAAATTGAACATATGAAACTCTTGCAACCTACAACCCGACCTTATCACGAGGTGTGCTTTGTCCAATAAAGCTACCAGGAGACAAACCGAAGGCCTAGAAATTCTCTCTTACAAAACACAATGACAGTTTCATGTGTAAGTATTTTTCTAGTATATCTATCTAAGTATAAATATCTCATGCTGGATACAATCAATTGTATCGAGTTCATTCATATTCTATTCTATTGTATTAATGTTTTCCTTCTTGTTGTATTATTGTAATGTTGATGAACCCAAGTGTCCTGTAAAGGACCTACGGGAGATGTTGAAGAATGAAGAATAAAAGATGTTGAAAAAAAAGACTTACCGAATGTTTCTTCATCCGATAATTTGGACCGTTCCACAGGTTTTTCTTTGCTAGTTTTTAATAATGTTTGAAATTTAACCACGCACACAATACAATTCTTAATAATTCACCGTTACTACTGATGTTTTTGTAATTGTTAATAATAAGTTAATGTTAACAAACATATTAATAGATAGATAGAAACCGCGAATATGGAGACTTACATCAGGTACGAAAGGTATACATAATGTATACAATATACTTTAATATCAGATAGTAGCAAAGACCAGAATAGGTACTTCTCTTCCAATATTTCACCATCAGCTGCTATAGATGTATTACCAGACCACACCACCTTCTAACAGAACTTCTCCCTGATGTAATCTCTACTCTACGCAAAGACAGAATGATGCAGAAGACAGAACAGAATGACTGGATGCCCTTAATCCACCAATCCGTCAATGTCAGGTTATCCCCTGCCCCACCAGAGATGGCTGCTGATTAGGGAATGCAAAATGATCCGAAATGGCGAACAACTCTAAATTTGTATTCAATAAATAAAAACAGGTCACAATTTCAAAAAACTATTCTTGAACTTATTATAATTTTGAAGTGGTTGGTATTTTCGGGTCCCAGATTTTCAAACAAAACTAAGATAAATAGGTAGTTTTAACAAAAATTTCACATTTTGAACCGTTTTTTGTTGTTTTTTCCGTTTAATTTTGTTTATTACGTAAAGTCAATTAAATTTTATTCTTAATATG
This sequence comes from Athripsodes cinereus, assembly GCA_947579605.1. Lineage (NCBI taxonomy): Eukaryota > Metazoa > Arthropoda > Insecta > Trichoptera > Leptoceridae > Athripsodes > Athripsodes cinereus. The sequence goes on from OX388316.1 coordinate 26,605,651, forward strand.
CGTGGATAAATTGAAAAAAACACAGTATGTAGTTAATTTCCCAATGATTTTTATTATCTTCGCTTTCTAGTATCCGAAGACTCTCGACTTCATCATCAGGCGATTAGTAAAAAGTGAAATAAAATCTCATTTGACTTTTTACAATAAGATCTTATTTCACTTTTTACTAATCGCCTGAAGATGGAGTCGAGAGTTTCCGAATACTAGTAAGCGAAGTTAATAAAAGTCATTTGGAAGTTAACTAAATATCTTGAAATGGACTTCCAACAAGTACCCTCGGTCAAAACATCGAAATTTAAAAATTTATGGTCAAATCCAGCTGCTTATATAATTCCCTTTTGTATTTTCAGTAAAACGTTGAAGGGAAATCGAGCAACGGGCCTTTTTTTTAATTTCTCCAAATAATGTTTTCCGGTGATTTTCAAAAACGACTTTTCAAGCCCTGCTGTTGCTAATGATAAATTGATTGACTTCAACTTCTCTATTAGGTACGTTTTAATAAACCTGAAGGCCTCTTCAAACAAACACACTGATGAGGAGATATTCCTATGATATTATGAATATGCTAAATATGTACGGGGAGGGAATGCAAAATGTAAGATAAAATAAAAGCATAATATATTATTTTGAACACTTGCAACACAAGACATGGGTTAATTTGAAACTCTTCAATCAATTTAGGAACCCCTTAGAGAGTTGATAGATACAATATTTTAGAAGTCGCAGGGCTAATAATGATATATTTCGTCGGTGGACTCAAGAAACCTCCTATGTGCATTAATCAAAAATTTTCAAGAATATCATAAAAACTGCTGTTTTAACTTGATTGCTGAGATTCTACAAAGTCTGCTCAACCACCGAAATTAAGTATCTATGTATATAAAAGAAAGTGGTGTTAGAAACACCATTTATAACTCAAGAATGGCTGTACCGATTTAAATGATCTCTGATTTGTTGGATTTTTCTCCGCCCCGAATAGCCGATTAGCTATAAAATATCTTACAAATTCGCAGGTATTACGAATACTCAAATACTCAAAAATTACGAAGAAAATTATTTACGCCATACATTTTTAATTTCAATAAAAAATGCAATATGAAGAATTATACAAAATCAGCGATGATGTTTTTTTATAGATTGACCTATTTATAGAATAATTTTTGAATAGGTACATTATTTTCCAAGTAGAATCGTTTATCCATACACTTTAACATCTGTGGTTCTGAAATTTCAATTTTTAAAAAATCATGGAAAGAATTATTATAAATTTAAAATGAATAGATAGATATCTACCTAAAAAATAAATTAGCACCTACATAATTATACCTATTACGTACAGCAGTTAATTTATAAACAAATCTGAGTTAAGTATAATTGTTCAACATAAATGAATTTTATTTTTTTACACTATCCGATGACACAATTAGACAATTGCGGGAGTTTTAAAAAAATTAAAAATATTAATCACTTATTGATTGTTAGGCGGTACGAAGTTCGCTGGGTCAGCTAGTTATAAATAAAATAAGAATATTATTAATAGAAACATAGATATTTTGTAAAGATGCAAAGGTAGGCATGTCATTAGTGATAGTAAGTCTTATGAATGTACCTACGTTAAGTTTAAGTATAGGTATTTTGTTATCGCACCACCTTACAACTGAACTATGAATGTATGTATGTATAATATGTCTATCTATGTATAAACATAATAGGTAATATGATGTAGGATATTCTTATCAGTTGGGCTGGCGGAATACTTCTTCGCTAAGAAGGAGAATGGAAAACGAACAAGTTGTAGATAAAACAAGAATATGGTATATTCTCATGAATAACAAAGGCATTATGTATACACATTCCCGTGAACTGCCCGACAAAAAGTATGCGTGTAAAATGTAGATCTCCCAATTCTCGAGCACCTGTAAATGCCAAGTATTTGTAAAACATCAAGAACAATAATTAATATTCAACATCTTGAGCTCACGAATGAGTATGCCACTAATCTAGAATGTCTTAGTTTTTATTGGCACCTAGGGAATGAGCAGCACGTTCATTACATAAAGTTATCTTCTTACTGGCTCCTTTGTAGGAGATTCAGTGATGATGGTTTTAATGCAGAGCTCGCTTTTCTGAGATCATCAGCCTGCTGTAAACCATGATAATGTGTAATAATTGTGATAACGCCATTGTTTAAAATAAATATACATATTATGAAGGATCTAAATAAATACAAATTTCGAATAAACTACACCCGAAGATATTTTTACTTAGAACCATTTACTCAGAACATAATTTCAATAGATATAAAAATATATCGTAGGTATGTGAAAATACCCCAACTTTTGCAATTACGACCCATTTTTTCAAATATATTTGGCATGTAGATTTGGCCCTATAGCTTTAATGGTAAATTTCTCTACTAGCTGGCAGCATATAGGTACCCCAACCAAACTCAAAGACATAGAGGACACGCAAATTACTTATATTTATTTTTTTACAAAATTTCTTATATTGTTTGTTATTAAAAACAAAATGCAGTAGGTACCTATGAAGAAAAGACTACATCTACGATATCCAAAGTTTTTTTGCTCGGCTATCCACCCGTTATCGAGTGACTTGAGCCCTTTGAGAATAAGCTAATAAATATCCAGAGTTCTGAAGCTCAGTTAAACTTCATTTTTATAAGTATCAGACGTTTCACGAAGTACATTATTGCATCAAATGACTGTGACATACATGTCTCAGAATGGTTTGTTACCGAGCTAAGGAATACTGTCTAAGTGACGGTAAACAAGATGAATCCGCCAGATAGAGATTCACCTACTTGAAAACACACATACCTTTATCTCCCCGTGTTCTTATTCTTACTATACAGGTAAATGCTTTTCTATCAGACATATTATGTAAACATTTTTTACATTACGAAATTTGCAACGCCAACAAATTTTCGACCAGTCAGAAACCAAAATTTTCAGTTTCATACTTTATTCGTTCACCATTTAGTGCTCCTCTAGGGAGTTCCAAAACAGATTTAAAAAAGGTTTCTCTTTTCAAATCAGTGTTGGTTGAGCGCATTAGGTGTCCGTTGATCCATATTTTCAAAATTCTTAAGACATAATTTGTTTATTCTGATGTACGTTTGATCTATACAAAAAGTCTAATCCTGACTGTGCAGATCACATATGAAAATAAATAAGACTTATTTGACCAATGCAGTTAAAAAAGGAACGTTTTATAGCAAGTTTATTTATTTATTTTTATTGATGTAGATGTAACAACCACAGGTACAAGTTTTTACAAGAGATCCCACCAGACAGAGCCTGAATGTGGGAAAACCTGTTGATAACGTATTATGAAGCTACTTTTTTCCCACTAAAAAATAAGAAGTAAGTATTTCGATGTTATTTTTACAATTAACCATGGTCACAATATATGTAAATTTAACACATGAAACTACTTACCATATAAAACATAGAAAAGACAAGGTAACCTCATTTAGTAGTGCCCCGGACTGAGCCTCTGGCAAGTCGTCCGGTAGTTGAAATGGACAAAACATATCTTGCGACAAGATGAGTTGCGGGTTCAAGTCCCGTCCGGGGTTCTACCAAATTAGGTGATATTGTCTTTTCTAAGCCTTATATGATTGTTTCGTCTGTTAAATTTAAATAAGAAGTGAGTATAAAAACACAAATAACAATATTTAAGCAAGATTTATAACATATTTGAGTATTCGACAGGTATCTCGTGGTATTATTATTGTGTGAAACGTACCTAACACTTTTGTAAGTATTTATCTGTAGAAAAGTGATCGCGCTACCAACTGGGTAACAAATTGCCATCCTGAGGTGAAAAAACAACCTGAATATTCCAGATAAGGAATTCTTACTTTACACGCCTTTAAAGAAATCTTAAGATAGAATACTTTGTGAGTCTCAGCGTTTATATTCTTTATTGGTTGTTTTCAGATACAAAAACGTTGTAAACATACATTTTTCATAGCCATAATAATAGATGCGTTCTATATTAATTTATGTATCTGCTAATATTCAGGATTAGTTGGAAGATATCGCAATTATCTAACGATAAATTCGCTCTCTATGCATTGAATTATCTATCTATACCCCCACGCCGTGTTCCAGGAGGGGAAGGCAGAGAGAACGGAACGCCATATAGATCTATCCTTACAAACTTCTTTCGCTTCCTTCACATTCATCCAGTTTTTCATACATGTTCGCCGATTTCTCTTACTCAACACGCGGGTGTCCTTTAGGATTTGATCCAAGTGCTCAAGCCACGTGGTTCTTGGCCGTCCGCGCTTCCTCACACCTCCTCGTTCAAACAAATACATCTTCTTCGTCATTCTTTCATCTTGCATTCACTCAACATGTCCAAACCATCGTAACTTATTTACACGCATTCTATTCACAACACTCTTCTCGCATCCGCTCATTCTCCTGATATCCTCATTCTTCACTCTATCCCGCAACGTTTTACCAACCATTCTTCTTAGTGAACGCATCTCCACGGAATTTATTCCACTTTCGTCCTACTTCAACCACGTCCATGTTTCACTTGCATACGTAAGTGTCGGTACCAGAATGATATTATGTACCAGCATTTTTGCCATGTTCGACACATTGCTGTTGCTAATAATGGCTCGAAGTGCACCGTTCACTCTAGCAGCGGCCACTTCTTTCTATGAATGTCCGTATCGCAATTATCTAAAGATATACTCGCTCTCTATACATTGAATTATGGTTATTCTTATTCGCACGGCGTGCGAATAATATTTCTTCCTTATTCGCACACTACCGTGCGAATAAGAGGTAAATATTATTCGCACGGCGCAGCTATATCAAGCCAAAGTGACATACGTCGAGAGTATGATAATTTTTATTTTTTTTTATTTGTTACTCTTAATTTCGATTTGTAACAATCAACCTTTATGTATCTATATCGTTAAACTAAAAACTATGTGTATATAGCAATTTTTCATCATTTTATCAGACTATTTGGCGTGTTTTCTTATATATTTTGACATAAAAACACTCCAAGTGTGATATTTGTATGAAAAAAAATCTTGATATTTTTATTTGTTAGTCTTAATTTCGATCTGCAACAATCAACCTTTATGTATCTACATCTTAAAACTAATAAGTATGTGTATTTAGTAATTTTTCATCATTTTATCAGACTATTTGGCGTGTTTTCTTATATATTTTGACCTAAAAACACTCCAAGTGTAATATTTGTATGAAAAAATTGTGAAATTTCGGAGGAGGAGGACAATAACATGGCATCTTATAGAATTTGAACTGACAATTTTAAATTATAAATGTAGACAAGGCTATACTATACTATACCCTCACGCCGTGTCCCAGGTGGGGTAGGCAAAGAGAACGGAACGCCTTGTTGATCTTTCCTTAGATACATATCTCTTTCGCTTCCTCTACATTCAACCAGTTTCTCATACATGCACGCCGATTCATCTTACTTAAGACGCGACCGTCCTTGAGAATATGATCCACGTGGTCAAGCCACGTAATTCTTGGACATAGATTGGTTATAGATGTAGACAAGGCAATTGAATGAAAAATGAAATACAAATAGGTACTATAAGATGTTTGGAGCAAGTGTACGAATATTTTTATTTATGAAGTATGTTTGTAAGGGATGGTAGGTACGAAAGGGACATTGAAAAAAGAAAAGTGTCTGGTGCGAGAGTGAACGGTGCACTTCGATCTATTGTTAGCAATAGCAATGTCTCGAACATGGCTAAAATGCTGGTGCACAACGCCATCCTCGTACCGACACTGATGTATGCAAGCGAGACTTGGACATGGCTGAAGAAGGACGAGAGTGGAATAAATGCAGTGGAGATGCGATCACTGAGAAGAATGGTAGGTAAAACATTGCGTGACAGAGTAAGAAATGAGGATATTAGAAGAATGAGTGGATGCAAGAGGAGTGTTGTTGATAGAATGCGTGTAAACAAATTGAGATGGTTTGGTCATGTGGAGCGAATGGATGGTGTAAGATTGACGAAGAGGGTGTATTTAGCTGAAAGAGAGGGTGTGAGGAAGCGCGGGCGTCCGAGAACCACGTGGCTTAACCACGTGGATCAAATTCTCAAGGACGGTCGCGTGTTAAGTAAGAGGAATCGGCGTGCATGTATGAGAAACTGGATGAATGTAGAGGAAGCGAAAGAAGTATGTAAGGATAGAGCGACATGGCGTTCCGTTCTCTCTGCCTACCCCACCTGGGACACGGCGTGAGGGTATAGTATAGTATAAGATGTTACTGTAAGATGAAATTTTCATTAATAGGTACTATATATTACCTTTTTCCAAGAATTTCTCCTAACTAATACTTACAATAATAATATCCTATTTGGTTCTTAGTGAAAATGTTGTACCATTCTTAAGAGTATTTCCAATGCAACATGTACCTAATTTATTTATTTATTTATAATAATATACACGGCATACGCCTTTTATACACAGTGTTTATAAATAATAGTACCTACAATACTACTACCATATCATATCATAATTCAAAATAAATCAGTTATGGGTAATTGTCTTTCTTAGGTGTCAGATATGATAATAAACTCTTAAAAATATGCTAAAAAAGAGTGAAGAATGAGGATATCAGGAAAATGAGCGGATGCGAGAAGAGTGTTGTGGATAGAAGGCGTGTAAATAAGTTACGATGGTTTGGACATGTTGAGCGAATGCAAGATGAAAGAATGACGAAGAGGATGTATGAAAGATGAGGTGCGAGGAAGCGCGGAAGGCCAAGAACCACGTTGCTTGAGCACGTGGATCAAATCCTAAAGAACGGCCGCGTGTTGAGTAAGAGAAATCGGCGAACATATGTGAGAAACTGGATGAATGTGGAGGAAGCGAAAGAAGTTTGTAAGGATTGATCTATACGGCGTTCCGGTCTCTCTGCCTACCCCTCCGGGGACACGGCGTGAGGGTATAGATAGATATAGATAGATTATAATTATGCTCAATACATAGTGTACGGCCCTCCTTGCCTTTGCTGCGGGTCACCATCGAACCATCTGAAGCGCACCCCGTGCTAGCACCCACACTAGCATACGTCATTGTTTCCACCAAGGAAGCCGTTCTGAGGAGGGACCATGCTCCACGCACCCACAGGTGGTCCGCCTGCTCGGAGGTAACACACAGATGACACAGACACTGGTATATTAATAAAATTTCACAATTTTTTAATACAAATATAACACTTGGAGTGTTTTAAGGTCAAAATATATAAGAAAACACGCCAAATAGTCTGATAAAATGATGAAAAATTACTAAATACACATACTTATTAGTTTTAAGATGTAGATACATAAAGGTTGATTGTTGCAGATCGAAATTAAGACTAACAAATAAAAATATCAAGATTTTTTTTCATACAAATATCACACTTGGAGTGTTTTTATGTCAAAATATATAAGAAAACACGCCAAATAGTCTGATAAAATGATGAAAAATTGCTATATACACATAGTTTTTAGTTTAACGATATAGATACATAAAGGTTGATTGTTACAAATCGAAATTAAGAGTAACAAATAAAAATATCAAGATTTTTTTTCATACAAATATTACACTTGGAGTGTTTTTAGGCCAAAATATATAAGAAAACACGCCAAATAGCCTGATAAAATTATGAAAAATTACTATATACACATAGTTATTAGTTTTACGATATAGATATAAAAATGTTGATTGTTACAGGCCGAAATTAAGACTTACAATTTAAAAAAATAAATCATTCTCTTGACATATGTCACTTTGGCTTGATATGGCTGCGCCGTGCGAATAATATTTACCTCTTATTCGCACGGTAGTGTGCGAATAAGGATGAAATATTATTCGCACGCCGTGCGAATAAGACCAACCTTGAATTATATAACTGTTAATTTTAATAATGCATAGACAATCACACAGGTTGAACTATTCTTAAACATAATACAACGCACTAAACACATATACATGTAACACCCAGATCCAGGACAATTTGAAAAAGTGTCATTCTTCATTTTGCCCTGGGCGGGTATTTAATCCGTAACCTTGTGACTCAAAGGCAAGAGCTCATTGCCACACAGCCACAGGCTACTTTGTAATGTCCTTAAAAATTGTAAATTTGTGGGTAATATAAATAAGTTGATAGTATAATATGTAAGCCGTGGAGCATCCGGCAAAGAATTGATCTCTCACTCTTGTCCGTAAATTTTCGAGTGTCCTGTAGAAGGCAGGTGTTCGAAAAAATAAAGATATTTTGCATCTCAAACTCAGCGATGAGATTTGCCACCCATCCTGAATGTGTTCATTTTGTTGGCACAGAGAAGACGGCTTGCATATTTATTACATGCAGCTATTCTGCTGGCTACCCTACTTGTGGGATACGCCGTGATGGTGTAGTGGTAGTAGTAGTAGTGATAGGATATAAAATTATGTAAACATAAATAAATAAAAAGGTTTTATAAAAACATCAACTGTAATATTACATAATAGGTATGTAACTATGTATTTGTAGGCATCACAGAGAATATTATTTATATTATCTGGTCTGCTCTCCTTTGATATGAGTAACACGCGGAATCGAATAGATAAACATTACACAAATTAAATACGCGAAACCTTCGATATTTTATTAATAAGCTGCAGACAATGTCAATAATTGGACATTTTCATAGTTACAATATTAGATTTCCTCTTCCTTTTTTCAATTATGGTTTTCTCATTGGAACCTGTCCGTGAAAAACGACAATAATTATTTTTGCGTATTTTGATATTTTCAACCGACGGTACTTGGTGGAAATTCATGTTGAATTAATTAAAATAAAACACTTATTTTTAGTATATCCACGGTGATTTTTTATTGGACGCGAGCCGGCTTTCAAGAGCTTCCGCTCTCATCATCAGACTGGCGAAAAGTCATGCATCTAATACTTTTCGCCAGCCTGATGATGAGAGCGGAAGCTCTTGAAAGCCGGCTCGCGTCCAATAAAAAGTCACCGTGGATATACTAAAAATAAGTGTTATATTTTAATTAATTTGCGTATTTTGTTTATACAATTAACCATAATTGTATGAAGTTACATAATATTTATATGCCAACAACTCGACAAATCGAGTATCGTGAGCGCTTCAGTTTCACGGCGGATCTGTCTGTGTTGCATATATTTGGGTTATAATATTATGTTTGGGTTAGCTGTCAAAAATCGCGCCTCTGCGATAAACTCACGCTCTGTATATTGAATTTATGTGATTTTGTCATGAATTTATGTGTATTATTTGATTGTCATCAATGTACAGTAATGAATAAATAAATAAATTTGACACAAGAAATTATTTATTTATTGTTTCAATTTTATTGGATACATACGGTTGATACAAAAAATATTATGGTCTACTACATATTTATGTCATCTAATAAGGTTTAGAAAAGACGACAACTTATTCGAAAGTTCTTTAGATGGGACTTAAATACACAACCCATTTTTTGGAACACACATTGAGAGTTGCACCCTCCCTCACCCATGAATGTTACAGGAATGTCATTTCCTATATCATCCAATTCTTTTGGAAGCTGTCACTGTGGTTAGCAAGAGAGAGTTTTGAAGAATTATGTATATCCTCTAGTAGCTTAATTGCACAAAGCACACCTCGCGATCATGATCAGCTGTGGGCTCAATTCCCGTCCAGGGCACTATAAAAATAAGGTGATGTTATATTTTCTAAGCTTTATTTAATAGTTATATGTACCAAATTCACATAATACATAACCTCATACAATGGTTAATTGTACAAACAAAATTCGCAAAAAAAAATAGTGTTATTAATTTCCACGATCAGATTCCAATGAGGAAACTAACACTTAATTTCTTTCTGTTTTCCAAAAAATACTTACCTTCTTAAGAAAATGAATGAGAGTTCATAGTTTTCACTCGATACTATAAATTATACAAATAAACGAATGATTGATACGAAAATAACGTAACCTATGAACTGTTTTGTTTTAGATCTCCACTTACGTAATTGTGAAAAATCTAATAAAAATGAAAACCACTTAAAAGATTTTAGGAATAGGCAGACATGTTGAAACAGCTCAAGTAATTGAATTTTCGATAAATAAAAATATTTCAAAACCTTACATACTTACATTTATTAATTTTATTCTTCTAGATAACCTTAGTGTGTTATATTTGGTTTGTGCTGTTGTATGGTTGCGAAACTTGGACACTTAAGATTAACACAATGAACCGGTTGGAGGCATTCGAGATGTGGATTCATCGAAGAATGCTTCGAATACCGTAAACAGACTTGGTGCCCAATACAGAAGTACTACGCAGAGTACATGCAAATAGAGAGCTCCTGACAAATATCAAGGTTCGTAAAGTCTCTTATTTGGGCCACATCCTGCGAAGCGATAAATATCGACTCCTGCAGTTGATTATAGAAGGCAAGATTGAGGGACGTCGTGGAGTGGGAAGGAGGCTGATGTCATGGTTGCGGAATGGGAGAACTGGTCACAGCACGAGACAGAGAGGCATTCTCCAGAGTGATCGCCAACGTCGGGGGGACCTGATACGGCACTGATAGAAGAAGAAGATAACTTTTGTCACATCTTCCTTCACTATACATGCAGCTCAGTTATGGAATGATTTGCCTTTATTGATCAGACTTGCTCCTTCAATTTCCATTTTCAAAAGTAGACTGAAACATCACTATCTTGCTCTCAATAACCCATCATAATTCCATCCCCTTCCTTGTCCCCCTTTCCCCATTCCACTTTATGCATGTTCAATATTTATGTATTTCTTGAATATGGTATATTTTGTATGTATGCATGTATTATAGGTATATATTTTTTTTTTTTTTATTTTTGTATGGGTATATTTATTTATTATTTTGTATTTTTCTATGGTTCTGGCATGTACTTTATTATTTCTCTTATTTCTTTCAAACATCAGGTTGGTTGGCAGAAATTGCCATTTGGCAATAAACCCGCCTTTTGTACAATGTACTTATTATTGTCACAATAAAGTTTATTTTATTTTTTATTTTATTTTATTTTATAACCTAGACGTTAAATACAGCGTCCTTGTTTATAACTCGATCAATAACTTTTCATACAGTAATCATGAAATGTAAAAATATTTCCACACTAAGTAAACACACATGACGATATTACGTCATCTTTGTATCGTTCATTTATTTATTTAAAGCACATCCGTTTATTTATTTACTTATGTATTTATTTTATCTCCCTTCAATCCATTAAAAATATTATTGAAACGTATGGTATGTATGTAGAAGCGATTTGTCAAAATAACAATATTTACTTTAGTCTCTTGTGGAGGCGGAAGGAACGCGCAGAATAAAATGTTTAATATTATATTAAATCTTAAAAACTTCTCTCTCTGTGTGTACACATCTTTGTCTATTTATTCTTATCTTTCTGTGCCATCAATCACGATAGCACCCTCAGACCTGTTAAGCTTGAGAAAATGCTGCTATGTTCTCAGAATTTAGGACTTCCCAGAGATTTGTAGATCATTGGGTGTCTAGGCAGGATCTTCTACGTGGGTCAGGTTTTCCTTCGTCTGAAGTAGGGGAGTCTAAAAATTGTACATGCTTAGCGTGGTGGATGTTACATGGCGGACTCTTAGGTTCGTCTTTTGCGTCCTGCCTCCTTTGTTGTGTATTTGCATTGTTTGAGATGCTCCCTGTGGAAAGGAAATAGGTTTCCACATCACTCCGTTTTCGGTGGCCCTGGGCTCACTGTCTTAAAACTCAAATGTTTCTTTGACACACTTTGTCTACGTGTAACGATCGTGTACAGGTAATTTTTTTTTTTTTTATTATCTTGTCACACAAATATGATGTGTACTTCATTTCATTCTATAATATTTTCCAACTCTTGCAAAAAAAGTATGCTTGAAATAATATTTATACTAGATTTATCTATTTCAGTGATTATTATTGTTCAAATTAAGTCACGTGCTTCATCTAATGCGTCTGAGGGGGTGTTACTAAAAATTTATGAGTAATTTCCTTAGTACATACACACGCAGTACACAGTTCTAACGCTATCTAGTCTAGAAATAATATCTATAATGACTCGCCCTAGTTATCTCCTTCTATAACGACCCATCATTAAAGAACACTCAGGAATTCACTAAATGGCTTCTCAGCATATACATTTCATAATACTTTTTAATCGTTTTGTACATTTATATAACATTTCACGTGTAATAAAGTATTTTCTCTCCTCGTCCTTCAATGACCCTTTAAGAAACATCGGGCAGAAATTGATCACAAAGATTTTTTAGCGATTCTGTAGAAATTGAGTTACCTCTTTTCACGATGTTCCTAATGCTCCGATATTGTTTTTAATTTTTTATATTTGTTTTATTTTATTTCGTAAACAGACAGTTGTAACAAAATAAAAAATATTGCAAATCAATGACAGTTTGAGAACCAGCAAAGTATGCAAAAATTGTTGAGTATCATATAGTGTTACATACATTTAGTCATAATGAATTCACAAATGAAAAAAAAACAATTTCAAAGCATATGAAATAAGTTATCTCCAATCAAGATGGGATGGGACAGAAAATGGGAGTAGAAAGGAAAAAGACCCGTAACTCGTCGGTTTAATCAAGCGTCTGATTGCTTTTAAATCTAATCGGAAGAAGTGAGAAAGGTGTCCCAACGCTTACGAATTGGCTCTAGGCTGGCTTAAGTAATCACTTTCGGTGAACTTCCATGGACAACATTCACCAATTCCACCATTCTCACTGTCACGATATAAGGTCCACCAATCGAGAGACGCTTTATGCAAACCTAAGAAGCAACCATCTTTTTGGGATCTCATTTTTCACATCTCAAATGGATCGCGATCTCCCGTCTAAATGGCGCCGGAACAATTAAGTTCAATACTTTATCTGCTGCTAGTTCGACCAGTCAGCAACAAATGTTTAGAATATTTACTATTTTTTTTATTGTTTAACCGGATTTGGGTGCAGATGACAAAACCAATCAGAAACCTCGATTGGAGAACCATGTCTACACAATATTGTGCAGACATGGTTTTGTCATCTGCACCCAAATCCGGTTAAACAATAAAAAAATTATTAAATATTCGAAATAATAGAAGGTACATATATATCTTGAAAATTGATAATTATCACTATAACGTTAATGTATACACCAAACTCTGATACATACATTCTTGTGGTTATATCACATAATACAACCATAATATTCATGTAAATGTTGTACCTATACGACTATTCTCCACTATCGCGGGATTGGCATGCTCGTAATTTTTACTATAGTCACGTCGCACATCCCTGCTGGACCCCTTCGAATAACTCTGCTGGATATTGAAGTATTGTAAGGAGGCCTATGTTAATCAATGGACTGAGATGGTTGATTAAGTCAAATCAGAGAAAAATAGCAAAATAGGAGTGAAAATATGAAGTGAGTTAAAGTATTCTAATGTAACGTAGAAGGAAATTGCAGCCATTAATACACGTAGAATGTAGATACTGAAATTAAGAAGCTCATAGCTTCATCAAAAGCTACAGACAAAGGCACATTAATTAATAAAAATGTATGCGTAGACATAGTATTGTACCTGTACAACATATAATTTGAATTTTCTGTCATTCAATCCATTAAATAATAATAGTGGTCGTGTCATCTCTTGAGAAGTCATCATCAGCAGCTCTAGGAGTACATAGGAAGCAGTTGGAATGTCACGGAGTGAAGATACCTACCAGCAGGAGTAATGGTATTATTAATGATTAGCTTCAAACCTGGCTTCTCTAAGGAAACAAAGATCAAATCGACACAATTGAAGAAAACCCACCTGATAGCGCAGATATCTGTGGACTTTTATTTAGGTATCTGAAATTCTACACCATACTATTTTTTTCCACACTAAGGATGTTGTTATAAAGGGCTAGGCAACAAAATGGTCGGCCAAGAAAATATCGTTTCTGAATTCATAATGTAAAATAAACCAAATAATTTTCTTATTAACCTAGGTAACAAATTCTAACAACTACATACAATAGGTTTAATTATCGATTACATGTTTAATTTACATTTAGGTACAAAAGGCATTTTCAAAAGCTATTGTGGAACATAAGCTACATTAAGACGTCTAGAAACTTCTTAAAGATATAAAGGCCGGTGAACCTGAGGTCGTCGATACTGGAGTCATCACATACATGAAACTCCCCATGGGATATCCCACCCAGATCTAATATTCTCCACCAAGGTAGGCAGGACAACACACCACGCAGTGACAGTCACGATCACACTTTAATCTTATAAATATGTTTATATAAGTGATGGATAATATACAATCATACGTTCATCAACGGGAACTGACAAAAATATTTGTGTGGATTATTACTCCTGGTTCCATAATTCTTCAGAACTGTCATTCCTCTACCACCTCCTTCTCTACCTTCTCTCCAGAGACGAGGACACGACGACATGAAACTCTCAGATCTGCTCTTGAAATGATGAGCTCCAAATGTGATTCATTTTCTTTAAGGTGCTGTGTCATCCGAACTTTGTACTATTTGAAAAAGCGTAAATATTCCTACAAATACCTACTATAACTCCATCACGGTATCTCCCACAAGAATAGCCGACAGCGAACTAACTAAATGTAATAAACATACGATTCGTTCTTTTCATAAAAAAACAAGACATTCAGTATAGATGGCATGCATCACCTCGAAATTAAAGATACATATTATTGATTTTTTACGAATAGCCGGCTCTTACAATACACTAGAAAACGTACAGAAAAAAATAGAAGCCAGCAACACCACGAATTACCCTCTTTTCTATTGGATTGTTTTGGAATTCCCATACCTATTTTACTATAAAATTGGGAACATTTTCAAAACTCAAACTTAAATAAAAGCAAACATCATCTTCTCTTCGTCTTCGTTGGATCAAGTCCATCGAGTCTATATTTTTCCTTCAACTATTCCTGTACTGTACATTGTTGTTTCGGGTCCTATGGCCATCCCAAAGCAAACTTTTCAACAAACTGATTTGCTACCTGACCTTAACGGCTTCTTCTAGGGAGGCTAATTGGCCTTCTACCCTCTTCCACTACGAAAAACAACAATGTTACTTTTGTAATTATATTATTAAACAGGATCAGAGATGACAGAACCTTAAGTGTCATTCCGAGATTGCGTATTCTTACTATCTCACAATTATGTAAATTCCTAAATAGGCTCAAATAACCCGCAGCTTAACTTAAGCGATGCTTAATGTGCTTAGATATTGCTACAATCTACATACGTATTATACCACTAGCAGCGGCGGAACTAGGCTTTTTTTAGAGGGCATTTAATTTTGCAATTGATGCCCAGACACTATACATTATTTATTAAATAATGCTACAAGCTAAATAATAAATTGCTGGTCAAAATTTAGACCATTATTCTTAAAATCCCATTATGTTGATATTCGATAACAACTTCAATTAAAAAAAAGTTACATGACAGTACCTACACCAACACATACATTGTAGAATATGACATTGTTTTCTATGAGAACGTTCATCCAAAGTGCACACTAATACATACAAATCATAGGCAAATGCGACGTGTTCCGTAGAATATAAAACTTGTACCACCACATCTACGTACGCTGGTATGTGTGTTACTATCACTAAATAATTTTTCTTTTAATTAATAAGCATGATAGAGAACACAAATGCTGCATAAGACGCAATAAGGGGAAAAGAGATAAAAATAGTTTTAGGAATCATTAGCATTTCTCTGTAATAAAAATTGAATTGAAATGGTGATATTGATGGAGACCCACCGTCCACCCAGGTAGCTCAGAAATCTGGGGACTTCCATTTATCCGATTAAATTTCTACACTAACAAATTTGTCCACACAAGAGGTGCCATGATGGGCAGTCTGAAGCTGCCTTCACCAGTCCTTACTGGCCGGCCAAAACCCTCACGTGAAATGGTGCAAATTGATGTGTATTTTAATTAATTTAAAAGTTACATTTCTATAATATGCTTTTAATTGAAATCAAGTTTGCAAAAGATGCGTTTGGCGTCAAGTTTGAATCAATTTTAATTTGCATTTTTTCTTTCTTTAATTATTGATTTAATCTTCAGGCACGCGGTGCTCTTTAGCGTGTATGACAAGCACGCCACTGACCACTAGGTATATGTATACTGTATGTACCATGAGCGTCGAGATTTCAGATTACTTACTCGTAGATATGTAACGTAGAAATAAAAACGTTTTATGTAACTACTTCCATATATTATTTCTACGCTCTATTGAAAATGTTAGTACAACTTGAAAAATGGCAAATTTCTAATATGAATTTAAGATTTATGATACACAGAATGACAAGACAAGTAACTTTTTGCTAGTGAGCTTGATGATAAATTATTTTGGATGTTTCGCTTGTCGAGCTTTTTTGGTGGAAATGAATTAAATAAGTTTTTTCTTAAAATTAATCTAGATTTGAAATAAACTTAAATGCACTCCAAAATATATAGGTACACTATTAATATACTCGTGTCGCTTAAGTTGGAAGCGGATGGAATTAAACCCGAGATCTCTTGATTAAAAATCCAAATCTTTACTGGTAGATACCAACAATTAGACAAACAAAAGTTAAAAAGATATTTAGTTCTTCTCTGCGACTCACAGCAAAACAACACTTTTTTATCCTTATTTATTTTGTTAAACTTCATATCTTTTAATTTATCAAGTCAAAATATGATTTTGAGTTTTACTAGTAGCTTTATTACAGTGACCAAGGTTTCGACATGCGATTTCGTTTTCAAAGTAAAACCTCCTCAAAATATATTGAAAAAAAGGATTTAGTTTAAAAACGACATCACATGCCGAAATCTAGGTCATTTAAATATACATACATCTTCTTCTTCGATGGCTCTACAGCTCATATCGAGCCTTGGCCTCCGTCAACTTTCGCCTCCAACTCCTCCTGTCTGCCGCTGCCGCCTTCCAGTTTGCTGCCTGTAGTAAGTGGTTGGCATCCTTCTTCACCTCGTCTTCCCATCTCAGCCCAGGTCTGCCAACTCTTCTTCTCCCTCCAGGATGACCCCAATATACATACATACATACATAATTATACAAACCATCACGCCGTCTCCCTCAAGGGGTAGCCAGAAAGGATCGAACGTCACTTCCTTCTATCCTTGCATACACCTTTTGCTTCCGTCATAGTCATACAATTCCTCATGCATGACCTGTTCAATGTGCTCAACACGTGACCGTCTTGTAGGATCTGGTTAATATATGGTCTTGTCATTATTGATCCTTGGACGACCGCGTCTCCGAGCACTATTCCTCTCAGCCAAATATCATTGGAATAAAGCTACTAGTTAAACTCAATCCAAAATTTTATGTGCTGTTATCATTTATTTATTTTATTTTCGATGACATCAATGCCACCTTAAACTTACAAATATAAAAGACTAGCTGGCCCGGCAAACTTCGTACCGCCTAAGAATCAATGAATGATTTCATACATACATCTTCTTCCCCTTGTCCTAGTTCGGTCGGGGGCCCATTGCCCCTAAGTATCTAACTATATTAAAGAGATAACTGTCCACCGCTGCTTCCAGGACCTCTGGCCACTCCAAACCAAGCCTTTCAACACATGTTCGACACCTGCCCTATCTTCTGCCCTCTCCCACTGACTTTATGAATGATTAATATTATTAATCTCTTTACAAACTCCCGTAATTGTCAAAGTGTGTCATCGAAGGTATACCTAGTGTAAAAAAATATAATTCATTTGGAACTTTCGCAGTTTAGCGGCCCCACCCGTTGTCGAGTACTTTTTTCCATGTAAAAGTAATATTTTCGAAACTTGAGGAAATTGTTGCCATGTGGTGAATTATTTTTTGGTCACCAAATTTTTGGAAATTTCTTTTATAGGAAAAAAAATTCGCAACTATGAAACTTGAGCGGCCCCACCCGTTGTCAAGTAATATGTACGGAATTTTAGGAAATTAATTTTCGAAGTGGATTTTTTTGCCGGCAAATTAAAATAATTATACATATGGCAACAATTTCCTCAAGTTTCAAAAATATTACCTTTTCTATGGAAAAAAAGTACTCGACAACGGGTGGGGCCGCTAAACTGCGAAAGTTACATTATTTTTTTTTACATAGACAATTCACACACATCGAGCTAGTCCCAAACTTAGATGAATCTTGTATTATGGGTACTACCGCGACGACACACACATATACATGTAACACCCAGACCCAGGACAATTTGAAAAAGGTCATTCTTCACTTTGCCCTGTCCGGGAATCGAACCCGGGACCTCGTGACTCAAAGGAAAGAGCTCCGCGCCACACCGGCCGACATGAACAATTTATGGTGAACAATTATACTTAACTCAGATTTGTTTATAAATTATCTGCAGTACCTACGTAATATAATTATGTAGGTACTAATTTTTTTTCAGGTAGATTTTACCTATTCATTTAAAATTTATAAAAATTCTTTCCATGATTTTTTAAAAATTGAAATATCAGAACTACAGATGTTAAATTGTATGGATAACGATTCTTATTTGAGAATGTATAAAAAAATTATCATATAAATAGGCCAATCTATAAAAAAACTTCATTGTTGATTTTGTATAATTCTCCATATTGCATTTTTAGTTGAAATTAAAAATGTATGGCGTAAATAATTTTCTTCGTAATTTTTCTTCTCTGTCTGCAAATTTCACTACACAATCTTGCATCAGAACTACCTACATGAACACATTCTTATTTTCATCTTTAATAGCACAATTTTTGGTTCAATAATAATTTTCTATCTGCAAAAATAAAATACAATTTCAAATATAATCTGTGCACGTCCACATTTATGTGACGGAAGATCTATCGATACATAAATATTAGTCGAATAAGTCGGTAGTTACATGGCAATAGGTTGTATCTCGCATTTTTTGCGTTTTCAAGTTTGTTCCATAAAATGCTCAAAATAGTGTAACATTTGATGTGGCAAAAAGATATGTCTCTTTATAGTCAGAATAAAGAGAGAAAAGACGTAACTTATTGACATGTAGAAAGATTGTTTTCATCAACATGGCAAAAAAATTCAAATATTTTTAAACTGCAAGAAATTATTTAGTGAATGTTACATACATCTTGTAGAAGAAATTATTAAGAGAATGTTACATCTATCTTGTAGAAATAATAATAACCTTCATTTTGATATATAATGCTCGAAATTTGGCTGAAATATCTCTTTTGCAAACTTTGTTTTTGCTCTCCTGTAAAATTATGTTTTAGTGAGATACAACATATTGCCATGTAACTACCGAATTATAGTAAACAAATATTAGTACACATTTCGTTCATATTAGTTATAGTAATTTGGTTCTTAATATAGCAGAACCTACGGATTATTTTAGCACAATGCAACAGGCGACGTGGGGGCGCTAATAGCGTATGGACTCTCCATATTGTTTTTATTTTTGAAATTAAAAATGTATGGCGTAAATAGTTTTCTTCATATTTTTTCTTCCCGTGAATTTGTAAGATGTTTTAATAGCCTATAGTTTATTCCGGGCGGAGAAGAATCCAACAAATCAAAAATCATTCAAATCGGTACAGCCATTCTTGAGTTATAAGTGTTGTAACACACACGTCTTCCTTTTATATATTAGATATATATATATTTATACTAAATACAAAGTTGTCTATAAATAGTGCCCATCCATTTATTTATACATGGTTGTTTTTATTGATGATATTTGGTTGCATTTTTGTTGTTGTTATTATTTTAGTTAAGTATATATATTTGAATTACTTAACACCAATTTGTGAATTTGTATGTTTATATATGTATATATATTGTAAATGGCTATATGAGCCGTAAATTGAATAATAAATAAATAAAATACTTGATGGTATGAGTCAATATGTGAATACAAGTATTTTCTATTTAGCGTTGAAAAAACGTCTTCGTATAATTGACAGAATGAATAATTACAAAGGATATTTTATTTCCTAGCCACTGAAAATTCTCTACCATATTCGTATATCTAAAAAATCGTCGGAATCCTTCAAAACAAAACTTTTGACCGTATGGGCAAACCCCAGTGGGCAGCCTTAGAGATTGGACGGTCAAAGCCGTCTTGTTAGAATCCTATTTATGTTTATTAACCAATCGTTTTATTTTATTAACTGCTACTGGTATGGTACTTACCTCTACGCAATAATTGTAAGTTGGAACAGAATGTAACAACTCCTTCGGTACTCTAGCTGATGCATATACTTCTGCTGCCATCATGGCTACACCCAAGAAGCGGAATATCAAGTAAGAGAAGGAAAAGGTAAAGTAGACAATGTCAATTATTGCTGGCCACAACAATCTGGAAAAAAATGTATAGTTTAATAACATTTGTCAATCATTCCAAATGCATGAGATGCTGTGATGGCTATCCCATCAGAATACAATACAATATAGGATGATCATCTTACTCATCCTTTTTGTTTTCACATTCTGTCTGTCCCTCGTTGAAATTCTTTTCTCTGAAACACATCAAAAACATTACTTTTCAAGTGAATGTATTCCAGACAATGTTGTGATGAAATCACCAGCCATCTGCCAAATATTGCAGAAATCAGGAAATTCGATTTACCTACCATTTGTTTATTATTTATTTCAACGTTTCACAATACGAGTACATTTTTCATTATAACTAGAATATATAATAAATATAAACATTATTTTGCAGATTAGCCACACTAGACTCATGACTGTTGTAGCCGCATAATATAAAATAAACAAATAAAATAAATAGAAGTTCGTTCTGAAACTTAAAAATATAACTAAAAAATGAATAATAAGTTCCGAAGAAATAGAATTACAGTTTATTCAAAAACGTGCTCACACGAAAGGTCAGCAATATCACTTAGCACTTGGACGAAATGTCCGTAACTGTTCTATAATAAATAAACAAATAAACTGACTAATATAGACAACCCAAATAGCTGGCCGGCCAAATGCCACATCATGAGAATCTAATAGGTATGTTTATAATGTTTACAATTCTATTTATTTTACTGGGCTTAAACACAATGGGTAGATAACTAAGCCCATTGGACATCTCGATATAAGAACCATATTTACGCATTATATCGTGAAAGTGAGAATGGCAAAATTAGAAAACGTTGTCCATGGACACCGAGAGTGATCACTTAAGCCAGCCGTGATCTAATTCGCAAGCATTGAGACGCATTTCTCACTTCTTACGATTGAATTTTGCATAATATTACATTATGTAAAATGGGGCTCCAAACGACTTATTGGTTTAAGAATCTAACATCGGTGGAAAATATTATTCTGAACATAAATTATAAGCAAGTAAACAAATAAATGAGTTATTATTGGTAACTCACTTGAGACTATTGAACATCTGTTCACAGATGATATAAAGGTTGGCAGCGAATGATAGCAGCATTATGTTATTGACAGCCCTGTCAACTCTCTTCACCATCGACGACAGTCTGTTGTATTCATTTCTCATGGTTTTCCAAAATTGTTCTGAGACATGCTACAAATAATATCAGTTATATTGAAAAAATATTCATAGATATATACAAAATGTTCATTCGATTGAAATCACTGATTAAATTAAAGTAATATTTCAATCACAAGTTTTTTTTTATTGAAAAAACAGATATAGAGGCGGCTTACTTATTTAAAAAAATTATCCTATCATATCTCCACGAATATTATGATATGCATAATTAGTTGAGCCATAAGGGGTGTTGGGAATTTCTTATTGTTGGGAGCTACGAGGTTTTTATCCGTTTCAACACTGATAAAAATAAAACTTTAACGCTATTAGATATTGTATGTCCAGGATATAAATAATAAGAAATAAATAATCGGTTATTCTTACTTTGCCATTGGTCATATCCAACCAGAAAGACAACTGCTTAAATCTGTGTATGAGAGCCAAACTAATTATTATCAAGAAAACATCCATGAAGTTCCAGACGGCTGTAGCTATTGCATTCCAAATCTGTAAATTAAACAATTTCCAGTTTAGAAATTGACCGAACCAAAGAGTTTAAGGTCACAAATGTAAAATTCCTAAGATTTTAGAAACAATTATGGTAATATTCTTTGTTCGTCGGTAGCCTGAAGGTAGAGTTTCGGCCTCGTGAACATGAGGTCCATGGTCCGATACCAGGTGCCTGCAAACTCCCCTTTCACGACACAAGCTTTTAGTAGCTTATGTACTGCGAAAGGTGTATAAAGTTGTATTTGGGTTTATAACAAAACCCAGATTTTCTTTTTTTTTTTTAAATAACATTCATTATTTCTTTTCTTGTATAGTCTAAATCTTCGTACTCCAATAGGGATATTCTTATCCAAATATAATAAGGAAATAAAAATTACCTGCATCAAAAAACCCTTCCAGAAATCATATTTCATCACACGAAAAATGGGAGGATACGACTGAGTGTAGAAATCGTATGCAACTGAATTGTCTGTAGCGCAGGCGTAGGCAGATGTCAGAAGAGAAAGATTACTCCAACCATGCTCCACTGGAAAAATATTTTGGTTACAACTTCAGATAAAATTCCTATGCAAAATATTGCAGAAAAGTATTTCTACGATCATGTTGTTTTTCTGGGCCTATCGCATCTGGTTGGTCTCCCTCCATCGTCTTGACTTTTCGACTCTGCGAATGGAGTCATTATCAAAAGTATGTAAATCATATACGATGATGATTTCATTAGCAGAGTCGAAACAACGTCAAGACAAAGGAGGAAGATCAACCAGTAGGTACATCTGGAAGAACGTCACCATCAGTAAATGAAGACCACGAAAGCCTATAACAGCGGACGCTATCTCTATGGACATATTTATTAACTTTCTGTTCGTAAAAACTCATTCAAAATTGATGAAACTACTTAATTCTAGATTATAATATTTAACTTTGCATACTTCTATTTCATTGATCGATTTAGTCATTCTAATAAGAGACTTACGTGAAGATATCAGCATTATGGAATAAATTATAACCATGAACTTTGTCCTCTGACTCCATTTACGAGTATCCCCAGAATACAATGCGAAAGGACAAGCGATTTCTGATGTAGTCACGTGTTTCACTACATCTGCCCATTGCAAGGAGAGTTGGAGGAAAAGAACAAGATTGATGGTCACCGTTGTATAAAACACAAGAGCCCCTGAAAGTAAATAAAACTACTTGATTTAATTAAAGATAAATATTCTTATGGTGAGATGCCTAAATTATACTGGACAGAACATATATTACTTTTTATGCCAAGTACTTCAACTCAGAGTAGATAAAAAAATGTCTAGAGTAGCAGCAGAAAACAGGTGGATAGCGGGTAAGAAGACCACAATCAAGATGGTGTGATGATATGAGGAGAACAGCAAAAGAATAGTGGATGCAGCGTACTATTCAAGATAGCGATAAGTTATTGAAAAGGGAGACATTTTTTTTGGGAATTGTAAATTCACTTCAATGCACATGCTTTTATACCTGCTTTGTTCAAATCCAAACCATCTAAATAAATCCTGTAGAGAGAAAGAGAAACAACCGATATTCCGATTGCCAAGTTTGAGAGCGTATAAAGAGTTCGCCAACTGAACCAAATGAATCTAGAAAATTAAGTATAATATCAATGTTTTTCATTCTACGAGTATGTATCAAATTTTAATACAATTTTGATATAAAACAATTTAAATTTATTGACTGTACCTGACTTTAGATGGATCCTTGCTTGTCAGCCCATAAAGTGGAAATAACCCTATAACTCCAGCTATAAAAAAGACTGGAGCCAGAGAATAGTGAAAAGAATTGTTCAAATTTTTTCTAACGGCTCCTGGATCCTCAGTGTCCTTTATCAATGCAAGCCCTTAAAATCGATGCTCATTATTAAAGGTCAATTATATAACAGGGAATATTTAGAATATTTACCAATTTTTTTATTGTTTGACAGGATTTGGGCACAACGCGTAGATCACAAAACCAATCACACAGCTTTATTGGAGGACCATACTTACAAAATGTAACGTTGTGCAAAATCTTATCGGAAAAAGTGCGTCTATGGACAACGTGATCACTTAAGCTAGCCTAGAGCTAATTCGGTAGAATTGGGACGTCTTTCTCACTTCTTCCAATTAGATTTTATGCAATGTTAAGCATTCGTGTAAACATGGTTCTCCAATCGAGACGTCCAAATAAATAATGGAGTAATATTTTATATTGCTAGTGTATGTTTACCTTTTCCATTCGTGCGCTTTGCGAACTCCCATAAAGCAATATCTTTGTCAACGAACGGCCTGTATAAATATAAAAATAGATACATTTTGACGATTTCGTTAAAATATTTATAAAATTGAGTAGTTTAAATTGGCTTTCCTCGGGAAATACAAATAAAAATTGACCAATTAGCACTTGTAGATAGCATAAGTGGTTTTCTAAGAAATGGCAAAAATTGAAGAAATTTATTAAATACTAGTAACACCACGATTCAAATACCTTTGACAGCTCTGTAGCCATACTCCATCATGATACTATACTACTATACTATACCATCACGGCATATCCCACAAGTGGGGAAGCCAGCAGATGAGCTGCATGTAAGAAACATGCAAACTGTCCTCTTCGTGCCAATATAAAATCAAGACATTCAGGATGGGTGGCAAACCTCATCGCTGAATTTGAGATGTACAATGTCTTAATTTTTTCGAACACCTGCCTTTCACAGGACACTCGAAAACTTACGCAGAAGAGTGGGAGACCAATTCTTTACCGGGTGCTCCACGGGATATACATATACAATGCACTACACACATATACATGTAACACCCAGACCCAGGACAATTTGAAAAAGGTCATTCTTCACTTTGCCCTGGCCGAGAATTGAACCCGGTACCTCGTGACTCAAAGGCAAGAGCGTTACCTCTGCGCCACACCGGCCGACATACAATAGATATTATTAAATGATACACTTAATATAATATGTTGTCCTGTTTGTCGACCTGTTCGACCTGTTCGTCGGTAGCCTGGAGGT
The DNA here is from genome assembly GCA_947579605.1 of Athripsodes cinereus. NCBI lineage: Eukaryota > Metazoa > Arthropoda > Insecta > Trichoptera > Leptoceridae > Athripsodes > Athripsodes cinereus. The sequence continues at coordinate 26,630,808 of OX388316.1, forward strand.
AGAGTCTCGGTCTCGTGAACAAGGGGTCCGTGGTTCGATACCAGGTGCCGGCAAACTCCCCTTTCACGACACAAGCTTTTAGTAGCTTACTGTGAAAGGTGTATAAGGTTGTATTTGGGTTTATAACAAACAAAACCCAGATATATCTTTTTAAAAAAAAAAAAAAAATAAAAAAAAAAAAAAAAAAAAAAAAAAAAAAAAAAAAAAAAATATTTAAAACTAATGTTTACGTACAATAATACTAGCTTATATAGTGTGATCGTTTTCAATACGTATTCATCCAATTCGGCTTACTTTTGTCATTTAAAAAAACTTGTACCTAATAAACATGATTATAATCACTAGGCAAAACATTTTATTAACAAACTATTAAATAAATTAATAAAATTACATGATTTTATTTAATTAACTTAAAGTATGTTATTTAACTTCAGCTATTAGCCGTATGACGATGAAACAATAAAACACTTATTTAGTACTTCCACTTTGACTCCATCATGATATCTACAATATATTGTATTTTCATACTAATCTAATAACACTAATATCTCTGTCAATAAGTAAGATATTTAAAATGCTTTTAGCCTGAAGCCTGCTCAGTGGGTGAGACCTGCTATAGAGTGTATTATTTTACCTCTGTCTTTCTTAATCACGGAGTTCATTGAGGACATATCTACACATATATGAACAGGCTTATTTATATTTGCATACATCGATTATACCGACAGTGCTTGATTCTTTCTTACCTATGAACAAAATCTTCGGATGCAATCGGATGGTTCATTGATATTTTAGCTTGACTATTTCCTCTTCTAATATTCTTAACAAAGTCACCAACCCTTTTATTTCTTCTTATATGCATCCAATTTCTTTTCATTGTAATCCTTTACTGGTTACCTTACTTGAGGGAGATGCCGTTCAAGTATGGATAGAAAATTCTTTACCGTATTTATTCCATAAAGCTTTGTGTCTTATTGACAGCTAGAACTAACAAAATAAACTGGAATATATCGTTATTATTTTAATATATTTTTTTCGGAGAAGAATTACTATAATCTGTTTTTTCTTATCTATGTACCAGTGGCGTTAACTTTCTATTTAGGTTCCTAAGTTTGGTTAACGATATTTAATCTGTTATTTTTATCTTAATATTAGATTGAATAATAGCCTCAAAAGAAACTGACACGACCAGTTGTCAAACATTTGTTTTGAAAGACTTTATTTTAAGTAACTTTAAGGTCCTGAAAGCAGTTGAGCTATAGACCATAGACGTACTAGGTCCGTAACTTACGTAAGATAAAAGAAAGAACAAATATGTATGTATATACATAGAATTTAAAGTTTTCCTTTTGCCGGTAAGTCTAACTTTTATGACAGTGCTTTTGGTGTTGTTGGGCCGGTTACGTGTTACAGTCTGTTTGTCTTCAGCTTCAAGAAGCAAATTGAAAACTGCACTCTTTACCGGTACCCTTAAGACGGTCTAGGGACTGTTAAACGGCGTCAAAACAAAACCATCCAGAATCATAATCATTATTAGAATGAAGTTCACACAAAATTATGCAGTTGAATTTGACTTGTTTCTTAAATATGTTTCCAAGAGAAAAATTAAAAGCACTAGAAGAAGTAAAAATTACCATAGTAAATAAATTAATAAGTATGATTACTGCTTCTTTAATAAGTTCTATTCATAGATCAAGAAAGCAATGGAACAATATAATTACACCTTGCTCATTTATCATATACACACTCATCAATCATTACAATAATTATGTACCTCTACCTGCGTAGGTAAATATCTACACAATATACATTTTCAATTTCTAATTCATTTCACTCATGGAACGAACGTGGGGTGAAAGGGAGTGAATATGGTGGCAGAGTGCAAATAGGGGGATGTTTTAAACGATAATGACAAAGAGTCAATAATAATTTCCAGTACTTATGTACAACGCATTTGAGACTCGATATAAATAGAACCAAGGGGCCTTAATGTGATTGATTTCCCTCGACGATAATAACTGTGTTACGCCAATGTGGTACGTATGGTATGGTATATACACATTGATATGAAACGTTTTTTCTTTGTATTATTATTATTTGTATTATATATTGTGTCAGTTTATTTTTTTTCCCCATACTTATTTCTATAATGGGAATATTATTATAATGAATAAAATATCAATATGTTTTATGACATTATCTTCCAAAAGACATATTTTTATTGTTCAATTCAGTTTTATTCAATTTTCTGATATTATTTTATTTTCGTTGAAGGATATATCTACAAGTCAGGGGTATTCAACAAATTTTTACAGTTCACCGGTAGACTATGAAACTAAGATTCCACACTATGTATACGTATTTTGGCCGGCTAGTCCTTAAAAGCTGTCCACTATAGAACCTTTGGTAAGGATGAGATTTATTTGTTGAGTGTAGAATTTCAGATAAATGGATTTCCCCAGACTTGTCCAGGTGGATGGTGGGTCCCGTTTAGTAAATATTTTCTATTTTGAAGTAACTGTGTATTTATCTATACGGGTTGGCTAGAAGAAATTGCATTTACTACATGCCCGCCGTTTAGTATTCTCTGTAAACATTTATTATACTTGTTTACTACATATTTTGATGCCAAACAATTTTTTTTATTTATTTATATTATTATGTAGGTAGGCACATTTTTTGTTTGTTTTAATGGGTTAGTTAGAAGATATCGCTTCACTGTCTTAAACCAGCACATTTATTAACTGAATGTACTTTTTTTTATCAATGCTTATTATTTTTGGTAATTTTATTATAAATAATAAATATACTTATTTCCAAAGTAGACATTACAATATTATTTTCAATAAACAATAAAAAAAAACAATCATAATAATATTCTACCTCCCTATTAGAGATATCTCGTGAATGGGGAAAATTATGAACAATAAAGTTTTTCAATAATTTTTATGTATAAAAGTTATCGAAATTAGAAATGTGAAAAGGTTAACTACTTCTGATATATCTAAATAGTACATTACGTTGTTATTGCATTATGTATTTGAAAAAAAATATGTCTAAGTAAATAAAAAAATATACCTAACCTATTTACTACGCGTATGTACTTACATTGAAAATAATGTTTCATGGGAAATAATATAATTTATTATGCGGCGAAGTCCCAAGAAGTATGGAAAAAAAATCCACTCCTTTCTGTAAATTTTCGAGTGTCCTGTAAAAAACAGGTGTTCGCAAAACATCATATGTATGAAAATTATTAACATCTATAACTCAGCAATGTGGCATGCCACTCTTCCTGAATGCCTTATTTTTTTTATTATTGGCACAGAGAGGACACGTAGTTTGAGGAAGAAATCGTTACATAGTGATAATCTCGCTACTGCGTATCGTCTTAGCATTTTGTATTTTATATTGTTTTTTTAACACTACTATACTATCCCATCACAGCACATGCCACAAACGGGATAACCAGCAGATAAAAATGCAAGATGTTCTTTTCGTGACAATAAAAAAATAAGACAATCATGAAAAATTACATCATGTCTCTAAGCTTTGCATTTTACTGGAAAAATCACGGAAAAGAGTGGGAGACCAATTTTTTGCCGGGTGCTCTAAGAACGCTGTTATATAAATATAATCATGATTAGTAAAATAAAAAATAAACAAAAATAAATATACTTATATTTTTTGCTTAAATGCGCAGGAAAAGGCATGCTTGATACATTGTATAAGCTTGTCTGCAAAATATACAACACAGGAGAGATACCTGAGGACTTTGCCAAATGTCTGATACGAGCGCTTCCTAAGAAAGCAGGCACGACAAAGTGTGAACAACACAGAACCTTAAGCATGATATCACACGCTTCTAAGATACTCACCAACATTATAATGAAAAGGGCGGAAAATAAAATCAACGAAACACTTTCAGAAGATCAATTTGGATTCCGCAAAGAGACAGGCACAAGAGATGCAATCCTGAGTCTCAGACTTACTCTAGAAAAGAGAATAACAATTAATAAAAACACATATATAGCATTCATCGACCTTGAAAAAACATTCGATAAAGTAGAATGGGAACAACTTTTTAACACCCTCAACCAGATAGGAATGAGTTATAAGGATAGAAGAGCAATCTGGAGCTTATACAAGAACGAAATGGCTGTGATTAAAAGCGGAGAGAGCTGTGCAGAAGCAAGGGTCGAACAAGGCGTAAGACAAGGATGCTCAATGTCGCCAGCTCTCTTTAACTGCTATATACAGCGAGCCATTGATGAACTGAGAGAAGAAATGAAGAACTGGACAGGAGTAAAAATAAATGGGAAAAAGGTCGACATGATAAGATATGCTGACGACATAGCACTGCTCGCAGACTCCGAGATGGAGCTGAACGAAGCTTTAGGAAAATTGGAAAGTATACTGTTGTCAAAGTACAACATGAAAATAAATAAAGAAAAAACAAAATGTATGGTCGTTGGAAGAGAGGAAGCGACTGCGAACATTGCATTAAATGGAGTGAGCATCAAACAAGTAAGTGAATTCGTGTACCTGGGCAGCAGAATAAACCAGGATGGACGCTCCAAAGCAGAAATTGTAAGCAGAATAAACCAGGCAAGGATTGCCTTCAACAAAAAATCGAAGATATTGGAATCCCCAAATATCGACTTAAGCGTAAGGAAGAACCTTACTAAAGCCTTTATATGGAGCATTCTGCTTTATGGTTGTGAGACATGGACCATCAGCAAGAGTGAAAGCGGACGGTTGGCGGCCTTTGAGATGTGGTGCTACAGACGCATGCTTAAGATCCATTGGTCGGAGCACGTCGAAAACGAAGAAGTCTTAACCAGGGTAGGCGAAAAAAGGCAACTCCTTAAGAGAATCAGCCAACAACGAGCTAACTGGATTGGCCACAACATCAGGCACCCAGGACTACTCATCGCCATCGCGGAGGGTAAGACCGAGGGAACAAATGGCAGAGGCCGACCAAGAGACGCATATATGGACCAACTGAAGAGGGACATGAACTGTGGCTCATACGTAGAGCTTAAAAGACTGGCTGAGAATAGGGAGGAATGGAGAAGAAAAACCAAACTCGTTGCAGACCAATCCAATGGATTGTAACTAAATATATATATATTTTGTATGTGACATTTTTTATTTTTACAGGACACCCGAAAACTTGCAAAAAAAGTCGGAAACGTAGGTATTCTACTCCATAGAACTAAAATTTAATGTAATTAAATTTTAATACCATGGGTACATTTGAAAAAATATAAATAAGCTGTATTGTAATAATAAAATATATAATGTTATCTTTGTCACGCTCACACAACTGTCTACACACGTCTACGTTATGGAATATGAAAGAGAAAGAATGATACACATTCACCTCGCGTAATAATAATACATATTACTGTATTACGTTTGGATGCTAGTGTATGCGTACAATACGGTAAAAGCGTGTAGGCGTTACGCCGTTCTGTATTTGTATAATAATTTAGCCACTCACGCCGCCAGCAGTCGTGGCCGAGCGGTTAAGGCGTCTGACTAGAAATCAGATTCCCTCTGGGAGCGTAGGTTCGAATCCTACCGACTGCGGAACTTTCTTCTTTTTTTTTTCCTATCTACTTTTACTTTAGTTTAAAAAATATTTTGTACTTGCATTTTCTTAGTGCATAAATTATTTATGTATATTTCATATTTATTTTTATAACTGTTTGTACATAAGATGAGAACAATGCACATGTTTGTCTTAGTATACTGGCTACCCAATTTGTGGGAGATGATATAAAATAACATTAATTTGAACAATTTACGTAGATCGAGCTGGTCCCAAGCTCAGATATGAATCTTGTATTATGAGTACTAATGCGAAGATACACATACCTACCTACAATATTATTATCCAAACACGGTAGGTGTAGAAAGAGAGATATGATTTTTTGCATGGAATGAACAATCTGTATGTTCGTTATATGCAGTTAGTTCACTGATTACCCCAATTTTGTGAAATTTCGTGATGGTACAGAGAGAATTAAATCTAGTCAAGAATTCAGATTTCTAAATTTAAGGTACCTATATTATTAAAATTAGCTATTATATTTATTTAATAGAAGTGGTACAGATACGCAATATGTACTTATAGTAAAAAATATAATATGTATACAAAAAACAGTATAAAATGGAAAAAAAAGAAATGGTTGGGCTCGTCCGGGATTTGAACCCGGGACCTCTCGCACCCTAAGCGAAAATCATACCCCTAGACCAACGAGCCACGTGCCCATTGCGACAAAATTATAGTATAAGAATGCATATACTAAGCTACCAACGCTACAGTAATAATGCTTACACTAATCTTCAACAGATGGTGATAACCGAGGACACCATTAAATAGATGGCGCTTTCCCGAGAATAAATGAATTATTTACCTTTTAGTTTATTGGCCTTGACAATAGTAGGATAGATATAATATCGATTCAGCTATTATTTTTTTGACCTGCATTGCCTTGAAATAAAATAATAATAATATCAATTGTATATCGATGTATTTTTACAATTGAACCAATGTATGAGGTCATATAAATGTAAATTTAACACATGAAACTACCATATAAGGTTTCTTGTGTTAAATTTTCAATAATATCAATTCATTGACAAAAGAAAATAATTAACAAATGGGGAGTTCATTGGCTGGATGCAATATCTTCCAGCTTGCTAAAGTAATTTTTGATATTACATATGTTCACAATTTGTGTAATTATAATTACAGTCTTAGCCCTAAGTGGAACATTATGTATGTCATAATATGTTTCCTGTAATGAATACTACAAAATGAAGGATTGGGGCACGGGAAGGAACTATCAATTTAAGATAATAATATATAACCGTTTGTAAATTTGTAAGACGAATGCTAAAAAGAGCATTTAAAAAATTCAGAAACAAAAATAAATGCGTCAATAATAATTTTATTTATTTATTTTATTGTTCACTGTACATTCATGGGCAATTCCCATAATTAAATAGTAATTTTGCATACTTTCTAAATAGTGCCAAAAAACGGCAATTATTAAATGCGAAGTACAGATGGAGGTTTAATTGCTTTAAAGCGATATCGTCCAACTAACATGGTCAACCTAATTATCGAGAGCCGAGAATAATTTTAGCGAGACCTTAAGTGGGAACAACGTTAATCTCCTGGCATGATTAAAGTGTGACTAATTATATCCGCAGACACAGTTGTCATAGGAGGTAATTCTTTCTTAAGTTTGGGAGTATATGAGTGACACTGTATGATTATTGAGTCAGCAAGTTTGTATGTGTGTAGTAATTAATCAATAAATATATATTGCCATAATTGATATAAATGACCGTAACCCATTATTACTATTTTATGGCCTATATCAGTGGTTTCAAACCTTTAATGGTCAACGTTTGATAATTTTACCGCCACCCGCTGATGAGAAGACGTTGATTGTTCACCTTTGAGAACCTTCTTTTAGATTCCCATAATTTGATGATTTTCCATACATTTATAATGTTTATCCCCCGTCACCAGATTTTCGATTTGCTAAAGGAATTTGAAATATTTCACGCTCTCCATGATTTTTTTAAGGAATTTTTCACAAATTTGCTGCCTACATGTTCTGTGCTCAGTGGAAAAAAGTAAAATTTGCTGCAACTGATCATCAAGGGCAAAACCAAAGGTTAAAGAGGTGTTGGAAGAAGACAAATCTTCTGGCTTCATAATATACAAGAGTGGACAGAAATACAGAGTGCCTAGGAGCTGTTTCAGACTGTCCAGAATAGGGACGTATTCTCGCCAATGATAGTCTGGGTCAACGTCTGGGGACCCGACAAGACACACGAAGAAGAAGTCTTGAATGACAAAAAAAACTGATTTTGATGATGATGATTCTGGATGATTTTGTCTTGACGCCGTTTAACAGTCCCTAGACCGTCTCAAGGGCGCCGGTGTAGAGTTCAGCTTTCAATTTGCTTCTGAAGCTGATGACAGTCTGATTGTCTCTCAATGGTACCGGTAGGCGATTCCACGTAACCGGCCCAACAACACCAAAAGCTCTCTCATAGAAGTTAGGCTTACCAGATCTATTGTATTGTATTGTATTGTATTGTATTCATGTTCCTTCCGCGGACCAGGGGCTGGAGACCACTGATCTCTATGGTCATTAATAATATGACAACAATATATTTTAGTATAACCACAAAGTGTAATGTGGTCATACCATCACATCAACCATAATATATTTTGCTTTTCGGGGTTTTATCTTTTTATTAGTTTTGCGGTTATTTTTATATTTTGAATATTTTTGCCTGTTTTTTAAACCCGCTCTCAGTGCCGATAAAAATACAGGTAAGACATTCAATACAGGTGACATGCCTCATCGCTGAAACGTAGATGTTATTTGTCTTACACGTGATGTTTAGTGTCTCATACAGAAAAAGTTAACTGCATTTCCATTTTCTAGGACTCCACAGCGTTTTGGCGAGCACATCGAAAGATAAGATAATTATTGTCACGTTGCTAAATGTAGTTTTAATTTATTTTCTGTCGATGAACGTAGGCAAAGAGTTCAGCTTTAAATAATGGTGGAGGAAGATATAATTTATTTATTCATAAGTAAAAAACATAATTACACAAAATAGCAACATGCTAACATATAACATAAATATAATGCACAGTTACATAATGTGTATGATGTCCATCAAAAGAGCATTTTTTATCGTTCACAAGGATTTTGATGTCCTGGACGTTTTACAGTATTCTCTCTTCTCTTTTACAGTACACCATTCTAATGACGACGAAATCAGAGCAGTAGTAATGATGATGATGATGATTCTGGATGATTTTATTTTGACGCCGTTTAATAGTCCCTAGACCGTCTCAAGGGTGCCAGTGAAGAGTTCAGTTTTTAATTTGCTTCTGAAGCTGATGAAAGTCTGGCTATCTCTCAATGGCACTGGTAGGCGATTCCTCGTAACCGGTCCAACAACACCAAAGGCCCTTTCATAGAAGTTAGACTTGCCGGCTCTATTGGGCAATGTTGTGGGAGGTGATTCAATTGACGCAGAGACGTTCTGAATGGAGGAGGCTAGTGTCTACCCTGTGATCCAAAGAGGAGCGTTAAAGGACGAAGAGAGAACGAGAGAGAGAGAATGCACAGTGGGCGTTCGCAGTATTGTTATATCTCCCAACTGACCCATATTATAATAGTGATGTGGGCGTTTGCGAGAATGAAAGCTTCACCTCAGCATTATTTCGGCAAATAAGGCATCAAGAGGCTTATTGTTCTTGGAGTAGGATTGTATAAGTTTCACATTATTTACAGGTTATACATACCTTTATAGGTATTACATAATTATTATCCAGCAGGGTTACTCATGACACGATCTAAGTACGATATTAATCTTAAACTCTTCAAAAATACGTGCATGGCTATTTCACGGTGGCTGAGAATAGTCGTTTTCCATATTTACATGAGTATATTTGTGGTTGTATTATTTGATATAACTTCAAGAATGACTCTGAACTTCCACCAAGAACAGTCAGTCAATAAATTAAACTGTGTTTTTAATTCGAAGCTAATGGTAATAATGTAATTGCATAATGTTGCTTCTAGATTTTGACCACTAATCTATCTACCTATGAGTTTTTACGTCACCGTAAAGTAAGTGAAACACGTAATTTTATTTGTTTATTTACTTATACTGCCACAACTACTATACCATCATGGAATATCCCACATGTGGGGTAACTAGCAGACCAGCTGCATGTAAAAACAAGCAAACTCTCCTCTTCGTAGAGTGGTAAACCTTGTCGCTGAATTTAATATGTTAACTGTCTTTATTTTTTTCGAACACCTGCTATTTACAGCACACTTGAAAACTTACGGAAAAGAGTAGGAGATCAATTTTTGAACGGGGGCTCCGAATGCCGTTACGAGTATATTTTGTAATTCCATAATTAAAACAAATAAGATGTCAAATTTTTATGAAAGCAAAACAACGGCATTTTAACATAGTACCGTGTATTTCATTTTAAAAAATAGAGATTATGTTACTAACAGTCATCCACAATTTTTTTTGAGAGTTTAAATTTGCAGCGTTCTTAATTATTAATTTTGCTGAGAATTACTATACAAACTACAAAAACGTACGTAATTTATGTAGTCAAAGACCTATCAAAGTAGCATTGAACGAGTATACAAAGAATCTATCTTCTGCATGTACCGGTTCTATGTGTAGTTATGCTGTATTAGGAGATATAGGCCAGGACTGGAGTACAGTGCAGAGCAGATGTTATGGTCTTACGTTACTAGAAGACCGGATTTAATATCCATACCTACATAAATTATTTACTTACTGCAAACAAGAAGAATTGCATACAATTGCCCTAATGCTTTATACTGTTTGGTACATAAGTAATACAATAATTAATGCTAAACAGAAAATAGTATATAAGAACTATTATTAAATTTGCTTAAAAGAATGATTCGTCCATCTTTTTTAGACGTCTTCCATAGATGGGTTAGCCAGTTAACTAATTGGAAGTTTACTAATCATCTGGAACCGACTCCCCGAGGACCTCCGTAAAAAACCAATCTATAACAACGTTCAGGAGCAAGACATCGCTCTTCCAACATAATCTCCCGTGCCCTTGAAATGGATGCTCCATTAAACGGCGCCGAATAAAATTATCCAACATACATACATACATACATGCAGCGAGCATACAGATTGTTTTCTAAAAGAAATGAAAAAATAGAATTGCATCATGGATGGCAATTTAAAACAAAAAACAATTCCAAAATAAGAGTAAAAGATTTTACTCACAATGAGAATGTAGTAAATTGTGAATAAGTGTCTCACTCTCTATTCAGCGATGAGGTTTGCCACCCATCCTGAATGTCTTGATTTTATATTGGCACGAAGAGGACAGTTTGCATGTTTCTTACATGCAGCTGATCTGCTGGCTACCCCACTTGTGGGATATGCCGTGATGGTATAGTAGTAGTAGTAGTCTCACCCTTTTCTGTAAGTTTTTAAAATCCCTATAAAATACAAGTTAATAATAGGTATACATTCATTAAAATACAGTACATAATAATTATTATTCCTCAGTTCAGCGGTGTGATCTATAATGGCACCCATATCCTGATTGTCTATCCTGTTATTATGGCACAGAGAGAGTACGACCTGTATATTCATCACATACAGTTAGTTAGTAGTCCCCTGGTTACCCCACTCATAGGAGATACTGTATTAGTACCTATAGAAAGATATAGGGTACTCATATCTACAAAAAAATAATTCCAAAAGGAATCTTATATAGGTTCATGCCAATAATATTATAATACCAATGATATTTGAGACTTTTTAGATAGAGAGACCCCGGAGCTTTCAATCGAACCTTTTTGCAAGAGCCAACAGCTGAACTTTCGCTAAATCAGTTTCTATTCTACACACACACACACACCCGCACACACACACAGTAGAAACGGGTGTATAATACAGACAATAATATTCCCTTACACGTTACCAACACTCTCAATATCACAAGTCTCAATGAAATGAATAACAGGTAAAAGGTTTTTCCGTGGAAATCTTTTTCCAAGCTAACAAATGTATTATTTGGAGTGTAGGAATGATTCATCCACTTTCACAAACGGTTTGCAATTCCAGTGAGGGACTTTTATATCGATTCACCGCATCCAGAACACAGGGCTGTAGTAGTAGTACTGTAGCGTAGCTGTGTATTGAGTATTATTCCTCAATCTATCTACACACTCAGACTCAGTTTGCTCGCAGCTTTCGGGAGCTTCGGTTGTATGCGCCGTACGAATTTACGTCACAACTGTTGCAAATTTTGCCGCGATCTTATTTCACCGAAATAAATATAATCATATTCAGTCTCGTTTTGTGATTGGGAAAATAATATTATTTATAAAACCTGAATATATATTTTTCTGAAAGCTGATATCAAAAGCGATACGGAGTTTGAAAAGGACATTTCGCAATAAAATGTAAAATTCATGAGTTTATCTAAAAATTATGATAAAATAAATAAAAATAAACATTGTGCCAGGATGTTGTGCAGAGGACAATAATAAGATAAGGAGAGTGAAGTGCCGGGTTTATCCTTTATTATTTTAATTTATGAAGATTATTTATAAACATTTAAGAGATATATTATATTAATCAGATATTATTTAACAAAATTTCTGTAATATCATTCTTCAAGAGGAAGTATTTATTATAAATTTGTCTAGTTCTAAGGTGAATGTTGGAGATTTCAGCGTGTTCTATTTCATAGTTCATACTTATATTGTCCCACATTGAACTCTCTGAATTCTATTTTGAACCATCTCTCCTCGTCTTGCTGTCACATTGTGGAGTATTCCCCTTTAGAGATATACCACCGGACATAGTACTACATTATAACACGAAGAGATTTTAGGAAACTACAGTATTATTAGATTCCACACCTAGTTATTTATCAACAGGCAATGTAGAAGAGTTTAATGGCTCTCAGGAAACGATGGGCATAGTTCCAACATCAAACAAACGACAACGGTGAAATACTATCATAATAATACATATGTAGACATTACATACAATAATTATTATTTTACTTTGTAACGAGCCCAATCATCTGTGACTGACTACGTACCCACTATATGTAGTCACTAATCCACCGCGCCCGATCCAGCTAAAACACACATGTTCCAGAAACTGGTTTTTATGAATAGACTAATAGCATCACTACCTATAATAATAATATTTTTATCAGTTAATCAGTGAAACGTTTAAATTTGATTTGACATTATAATAAACAAACTAAATCAGTGATCTTGTTGATATAACAACAAATTTAAAATTTAAATATCAACCACTTATTTCATTTCAATTGTGGCATTAAATAATCCATAATTATTGTTTATGATTATACCTTGACTGTAAAGGTCGCATTCATGTGGTGATATGTTGTCGAAATAAATAAACAATAATAGTTTTATTTTTTTCTGTTTGTTTTGTTGTTTAAATTTTTGCCACCATGCAGTTCAGTATGAGAATGATGTTGTTTATTTGTTATTCAGTGTTGTTTTTGTTTGTGGAGTGTTCTGGTGATAAGCCCACTCAGGTTCCAGTTACTGCGGAAGGATGTCAGCCAGAGAAGATGACGGTATACAAGATGATCTTGCACACATTTTGGACAAGGGATAAATTTCCGAAGCATTATCCTGACTGGAGGCCTCCTGCTCAATGGTCAGAAGTTCATGGTAAGAATAACCATTGCTACTTATCTGTCTTGTATATCCATACCTTGTTTACAACTTAATGATTTTTACCGCCTATTTTTACTTTGACTGCTTACCTAAGTTCATCCACATTTATGAATATGACGGCTTATGATATGATAATATGATGTTCTATCCACTTTACCAGTTTTGAATATGCAGTTTTAAAATTATCAAACTTGCACATTTTTGTGAGGTTGTCTCGTAATTGGGATCCCCGTGTCATAGCTGATTTTGGCTCGAGCTTTCGACGAGCGAGCTTTCGCCATATTCAGGAGTTCTAAGGAGCTAGACAACATGATTAGGACCACGAAAACCTGAGGAATTATTTGCACTTTAATTATAAGATCCTGGATTCTGATTTTAGTAACATACTACTACTACTACTATTATACCATCACGGCATATCCCACAAGTGGGGTAGCCAGCAGATCAGCTGCATGTAAGAAACATGCAAACTGTCCTCTTCGTGCCAATATAAAATCAAGACATTCAGGATGGGTGGCAAACCTAATCGCTGAATTTAAGATGTAAAATGACTTAATTTTTTCGAACACCTGCCTTTTACAGGACACTCGAAAACTTACGCAGAAGAGTGGGAGACCAATTCTTTACCGGGTGCTCCACGGGATAACATAATTTTCAGAATATATTTTGTGCTATAAGTTTTTGGGAACTAAGGACAAATCAATTCAGATTTTTATCAAATACCTACCTAATAATAAGTTGTTAAAATGAAACGGGTATCCTGCAAATATCCGGTATCTAGATAAAATTTACTATCCAGCTGGATATCGAAGGAGCTTTGATAAAAAAAAATCGTTATTAGAATGTTAACTCAGCAAAAAGCAATAATAACATGTAAAATGTTGTCAATAAAAACTACAAATCGAAAAAATAAACAGTTTTGAAATCATGAAATCAACGTGTGATCAAAAAAATATGAAATATAATTTTCAGAAAACGATTGTTATTTGTTTACATCATTAATTTAGATTTATAGGAAGTCATTTTTATAATATAAAGCATTTATAATAAATGTTATACCTGTTACTTGATTTTTTGAAATCAATATCGGATTTCGGCAAACTTTTGCCATCTATAGGGGAAGCAGTAGTGATGTGATTTGCTGACTTTGAAAAATCAAGTATCACAATCAATTATAAAATAAATACTTTATACGCATATATCATCATTGCCGAAATTTAGGGGTGCTGTTTCCAGATCTCTGGGCGGTTCTGATCAATGAGTGTCCTGAACGTGGTGAGGTTCGCACGAGCTTGAAACTTCACTGGCTTGTGAAAAATGTAATATTTAAGTTGTACTATATAAAATGTAAAAGCTGTTTGTTTGTATTAATAAAATAAAATAAAAAATAAAAATAAAAAAATACTATAAAAATGGTAATATTACAAAGTTGATATTTTCAACCGACGGTACTTGGTGGAAATTCATGTTGAATTAATTAAAATAAAGTGGCACTTTTCGCCAGCCTGATGATGAGAGCGGAAGCTCTTGAAAGCCGGCTCGCGTCCAATAAAAAGTCATCGTGGATATACTACAAATAAGTGTTTTATTTTAATTAAGGTAATATTACATGTTACATAGTTAATTTTTTGACTCAAAGCAATATGCATGATTTAATACAAATATTTATTTTAATAATAAAATATTTAATCATATTTTTAACTACTCCAGGTGAGTGTAATCAACTGGAATGATTAATCTAGAGTGGTTCCAAATATGATTAACATCTACACTTAGTAAGTAAATTCCAGTTCCCGACATCCAATTGTGGCAAAAATTCGTAACTTATAAAATATTTATTATTATTATTACATTTGTACTGTCAGTTGGTTCCAGCAACACCAAATACTGTCATGGAAATTGAACTTGACAGTCTTATTTGGCTAAATAAGTGTGCAGAGAGCACGAGAGCAAATGTGGAATTAATAATGTTTCCCAGCGTGGCTAATTTTTCGGAAATTTAAAGTGCTTTTTGCCCTTTTCCATATCGGAACGAAAACATGTAGTGGGTACATTTTTTTAACTGGGTTTTCCCCTTTTTAATTTTATTTCTTTGGCATTATTTTACTAATGATAATATACCATCGATCCATCACATCATGACATCTCCCACTAGTGAGGTAGCCAGCGGACCAACTGCTTGTAATAAACGTGCAAGTCATTCTCTCAGTGTCAATAAAAGTTAAGACATTCAGTGTATGTGGCATACCTCATCGCTAAGCTGACGGTTTGAAATGTCTTAAAACTTGATGTTGAACGAATTTCTGGTTTTTACAGGACACTCGAAAACCAACAGAAAAGAGTGATAGGTTTTAACCAGACTCCAACGATCATGATATATTTATTTATTACATTTTTACAGGGATACAAACAGTCATATAAGGTTATACTTACAGAATTGTATAAAGCCATAAGTGGACCAGTAAAGTCCCCTATCATTACTAATATGTAATACAAATAATGAACAACAACAATGCTAGACATGTGGATATCTATTTACTTATTTATTTTGATATACTTAAATTTACTTATTCTTGTAGAACCATTTTATTTCATTGACTTTTAGCACTATTAATTATAACTATATTGACATTAATTTTGACTTGTGGTTCTATAATGTTTATGTACGATCGTTTTATGTCTGTCACATTTATTTTCTTGAACATGTAAAAAGCTCACGCCGTATATAATATTAAATAAATAAATAAATAAAATAATGTAGTCTTAGTTCTGAAAGATAGTTGTTGTTGTTTTCCAAGTTGCTCCATATGTTTGGCGTCGGTCCATAATTCAATATTATTATATTATTCTCTCCACACAAATAATAATGTGTCACAAATAATAACATGTTCAACTTCATTTTGTACAGTTGCATAGTTAGTTAATTCCGCGGCAACTTTCTTACTCAGAAGGCTCTCTGTAAGTTGATAAACTTTTTTTCCGAGAAAGTTCTTATTTCCTTTGTTTCGTGTGTTTTCTTTTCTCCATTTCTTAGTAACAAATTGGTGTAGGCTACGCCACGTGGAGTACATGGAATTGATTATACAACAATTTTATTGTTTGGATACTTTTATAAGAACTAGGAAATTTCATCGCTGTATTTCGTTTCTTATTCAAAAACCAGTCAGTAGTTTATTTTTTATCCCTGGAATCTTTGGGGAAGAAAAAGATACTTACCCACTTTCTTTTGTAAGCTTTCATGTGTCCTGTTGAATTCAGGTATTCGTTAAAAATCTTTACATTCGTTAAAATACATCTTTACTTCTTCAATAAGATATACCTCTTATCCTGAATGTCTCAGCTTTTATGTGCATGTAGAGGACGATTATATGTTTATTACAAGTAATTGGTCTGCTGGTTACCCCATTTATGTGAGATATTTTAGTGGGATGGATTATTTATTAATTTCTTGTCAAATGCAAAATACTGTTCAATTTTCTATTTATTTTACGGTAAAAGTTTATACGTAATACTCGATCACTATTGTCAAAATAGCATGACATTATCAAGCCGTGTCACGCTATCATAACAAAACTGTTTTAAGTTGTGAAAGCTTGTTGCGAAAAATAAACAGTGTTCTTTTTGCATACAAAGTATTATCTCAATATTTTAACTTCGTTAAGACACAAAAGCTCAACTTATTAAAGTTTTGTATATATAAGAGCAGAATGTCAGTAATTTACAATGTACTGTTCATAACTTTCATCTTCATCACCACGATAAGGACGGGATAGGCAGAAAAGATCGAGCGCCACTTACTAGCTTATACTTGCATTTACTTTTCGATTCTGTCACTGCCATACAATTTCTCATGCATGCCTAAGATTTGATGTGCTCAGCACCTATCCGTCCTGAAGGATCCAGTTTAAATGGTCTTGCCATTTAATCTTCCGACGGCCATTTTACCTAGAACTATTCCTATCAGCCATATATATTTTCTTTGTCATTCTGTCCTCATTCATTCTTTCCACGTGCCCAAACCGTGCCAGTTACTTTAATTTCTTTATGTATGTTATGAATATTTACTAATTTTTCATTTTTTAACCGGATTTGGGTGCAGATGACAAAACCATCAGAAATCTCGATAGGAGAACCATGTCTACACAATGTAACATTGTTCAAAATCTAATCGAAAGAAGTGAAAAATAAGAGATCCCAAAAAGATGGTTGCTCTATGGTATTGCAAAAAGCGTCTCTCCATTGGTGGACCTTACATCGTGACAGTGAGAATGGTGGAATTGGTGAACGTTGTCCATGGACACCGTAAGTGATCACTTAAGCCAGCTTAGAGCCAATTCGTAAGCGTTGGGACGCCTTACTCACTTCTTCCGATTAAATTTTGCACAACGTTGCATTGTGTAGACATTGTTTTTCAATTGAGATTTCTGATTGGTTTTGTTCTTTATGTATGTTTTTACTTGCGATTTCTAAAAATACCTACTAAAGATTAGCCTAAACGCTCTCTGATCAAGGCCATAATAAAATTAAGCTTCCACGAGTCCAATGAGACAACTGACATAACCTCTCCATCCCCCTCCCTGTGACTCAATTGATTGATTTGTGGAGGCTGTGGAGGTATTATTATTAAGGAGGTAATTTTATGTAAGCGTGCGGTAAGCATTATCCAAATTAAATATTAATTATTATTATTTTCATCATTTTACATACATCATCGGTGGGTTCATAAAACCTCCTATTTGCATTTACGGAGATTTTAAAGAAGATCAAAAAAAAAGTTGGATTACAAAAATATGTCTTCTACTTTTTATTTTAATTTATTTCGAGTTTCACAAAGTTATAAAACAACGCATAAGTATGTTTAATGCGTATATGTATTTAATATATCTTTTGTATTATTTCAATGAAAAATATTTTAATATATTTCCTTATAAAACTAGATCTCATTACTCCCACGTTTACTAGGTATATAACCACATATTATATTATAGTATGTGTGTTATATTATTGTATACGCACTAAGCTCCAAGTGAGTACAATATGTTACTTGGATATATGTAGGCAAGGACATGAAACTGATGTATGAAGCAGGGATGTTGCGGATGTCGATTTTTAAACATCCGCGGATGTGAATGCGGATGCGGATTTTTGAAGGCCCACATCCGCAGATGCGGATGCGGATGTTTAAGATGTTATAGAAAAAAGTAGGAACTATCTTAGTTGGTAGGCCCCACTGTCAAATATGTGACGAAATTGTTGCTACAATAATATTATGGTTTTTTGGCGAAATATTTTTTTTTTGTTATTTTCAAAAACCGGCCAAAAAATAAAAAAATAAAATAAAACCGGCAAAAATAAAAACGCGTCGGATCTTGTCACCAATTTTTTCGTTCCCATTGGTTAATGTGAAGTGCGAATGGCACGCGCCATTCGCCGGCCCCGCCCCATTTCTTTCTTGTCGCAAATTGTCTTACATCCGCATCCGCGTGAACATCCGCATCGATTATTGCGGATGCGGATGCGGATGCAGATGTCCCAATTCATGCGGAAGCTCCGCATTTGCGGATGCGGATGCCAATACTCGCGACATCCCTGATATGTAGGCAAGGACATGAAACTGATGTATGAAGTATAGATATAGAATTTAAGGTGACAATAATATCATATATGTAAATGGGTTCGATAGATGCGTGGGTGGAGTGGAGAGTGGACACGCACATTATCCGATAAGTAAAAACAGGTGTGACATCAATCCAGGTAGGGATTCAATAAGTAAATACAGAGTTCGTCGGTAGCCTGGAGGTCGAGTCTCAGCCTCGTGAACAAGGGGTCCGTGGTTCGATACCAGGTACCGGCAAACTCCCCTCTCACGACACAAGCTTTTAGTAGCTTACTGTGAAAGGCGTATAAGTTGTATTTGGGTTTATAACAAACAAAACCCAGATATATCTTTTTTTAAAAAAAAATATATTACTACTACAATACCGTCATGTCATTTCCAAAAGCCGAGTATCCAGTGGATCAACTGCATGTAGTAAACATGCACGCTGTGCTCTCATGTAAAGAGACGCAATATATTAAAACTCCTATTTATCTGCACGTTCAAACCAAACTTATCTCCACGATTGAAGGGTCGGCCGGTCAATACCGCAGTCGTGGAAATCTCTTATACTACTTCTTTCTTTAATGACCCTTTAGGACGTAAATAAATGTATTAACAAATAATATAGGTATATGAAAAAATAAAAATATGCAGTAAAAATAGGATATAAATGATATAAATGGTTATAGGTAAAACATAAATGATAAAATTAAAAGACATAATATATACAAATTGGTGAATGACAGAAGGCCAAGATGAGGTGTCCAGAAACGTCCTTTCTGTTTCAAATAAAGCTAAGACATTCAGGATAGATTACATACCAGCCCCCCTAGACAAACCGTACTTGTCGATCGACTACAAACGAATTTTCGACAATAACCGCAACAATAAGGCATAATTACACGGTACATTGTAGGTAGATTGTCGAAAAATTTGCCAGTAGTCGATCACTAAGTGCGGTTTGTCTACGGCTCCTTATCTTTGAACTAAAGATATTGATACCGTACGTTAGCCTGATGATATGAACGGAAGCTCTTGAAAACCGATGCGTATCTACTTTAAACCTATAACATACATCTCCAGTCATGAAGATCTTGGAATCTGCTCGTAGAATTTTTTTGCTGAAGATATAGTCTTCAACACAATGTTTGACAAACACCTGCTTTTTACAGAACACTCAAAAACTTATAGAAGAGATTGAGAGACTAATGCTTTAATATTTAAAAAAAAAAACTCTGATTTTATTCGTGTCGTTGTTTATCCATCAAAGTACATTATACATTTATCAGGTTCGTCCTAATTTCGGCAGAATACGAATATTATCAAAATATAATGTTTCCTTGACCTTCCGTGTCTGGCTATCCTCTGATGATATCACAATCACCATCCATGGTGGAGTATTGACCTTATTGTGACTTCCCGCTTGCCCAGCCAGTGAGCAGCCACACTATACTAAGTTCCTTATCACTTTATCAGTAGCTTCCTTCCTGCTTAGACGTGATAAAGTTTATTCGCAATAAACTGAAATTTTATTATACTTCAGATAACAACTTAAATAATATTTATTGATAGAAAAAAAATACAAATTGAAATGTTTAAGATTAGTTTGAAATTGAAACAAGCGTTTCGTTCTGCTATAGATTATAAACACGCGAGAGAAAGAGACGTCTTACGACTTCTTAAATTGGTCGCATTGAAAAAAAAATCTTTGAATTTTTAGTCTATATTTAGGTCAATGATTGTATCATAGTTTTTTTTTTCAATTGTTTCTCTAGCGCAAACATTCCAGACAATTAATATCAATTAATTGCTCTTAAATATCAACTAATAAAGACAAAATACCTACTTAATGACAATTTTTCATCATTTTTATTTGTTAATAAAACCACAACACGTAGATATCTCATCAGCAGTTGTAGTCAAACACATTTTAGCGTTATGTAGTCGTTTATAGTCGAACGACTACATAACGATACCTAATTAATTCTTATAAATTATGCCACATAGTTTTGTGAAATCTATTCAGACGATATAATTAAACTCAATTAGAAATTCGTGCAGCGAATAGTGAATTAAATGTATTGTTATTGACGATTTTTTTTTGTAGTGAGGCTATCTATACCCAAAAACTAAGTATGTAATTTGAGCCAAATAAGTAATTAAAAAATATGAATCTGAAATCGTAAGCAGGATAAACCAGGCAAGAATTGCCCATAACAAAAATCTAAAATATTGGAATCCCCAAATATTGTTACAAGCGTTAGGAAGAACTTTACTAAAACCTTTGTCTGGAGCATTTTGCTATATGGTTGCGAGACGTGGACCATCAGCAAGAGTGAAAGCGGACGACTTGCCGCCATTGATATGTGGTGCCACAGACGCATGTAGAGGCCGACCATGAGACACCTATATGGACCGATTGAAGAAGGACATGAACCGTAGCACATAAGTAGAACTAAAGAGACTATAGATGAAAATAAGGAGGAATGAAGAAGAACATCTTAACTCGTTGCAGACCAATCCAATGAATCGTAAGTCACTATATAATATTATATTCATTAGTCATTTACTCAGCCAAGTAATTTTTTGTGACTACTACCGAATATATCTATAACAAAATATAAAGTCTATCAAAGCCTCTAAATTTTCAGCAAAAATAAATGTATTTACAAAACATTCTGCTTACATCAACTTTCAATTCAGATTCTACTTTCAGATATAAAGTAAAGAGCCTACTTCTATAACATATTTATCTTTAAGCTTTTAGTACCTTCCTAGTAATTCGGTAAAGTTGTAGATACCTTATATAGTACTTTTCAGAGCTTTAATGATATCGATTTCCAATAAAGTTGACCGACCTCTCTCTGGAGTATAAGTACCAAGAATGTAATATGTTTTATTCATGTAGGTACATACTACACACGTGTGTTATTTTATTTTATATAAGTACACTCGTATATCTTCCTGATGATTAGAGCTACGCAATAGTATGTTTATACAATATGTACAATTAAAATCAATTAGAGATATTGTTACTTCAAATATTGATACATTTATACCGTGATTAACAAGTGCGTCATTTATTTTCTAGTATGCCATGCTTTTTTTAACTATCAGCAATTTCACTATCAGGTATCTTCAGTACTCAATTTTGCTTAAATATCAATTATTCATTTAATATTTTAACCACCACTTTTTAATCCACGAGGTGGTTTGGACGACCAGCCCTTCAGACTGCCTGTTGAAATTGTCAATCGAGAACGGGTGCAAAATAATAACAAGTGTACGTGCAACAGCCAAGGAGTATATTTGCTGACTAAAAAACATTGTTATATACAAAAAATACATAATTGACTTATATACCTAATGTTGTCAGATTGACAAATACTCCTTATGTGATTTAACACTGCCCATAAGGGCCCGCCCGTAAAGATAAAAGTTTTGCGAAAAAGAGTGGATAAATACAAGTCCCTCAACTTCTGAAATAACCCTTCATGGGAGGGAGTCTTCGATGTATTTAATCACTACTGGCGTGATGGCTCAGATTTTTGTTATTAAGTGAACAAAACATAAATTAAAAATAATAGTACATGAAATATGATGAAATAATGAACACATTACATTTAACATTAGAACTAAATATCTTTATTTCTCGGATATTTCAGGAGTCCAAGGACTCCTATTTATCCGTTTAGGTGAAGATTTTTTTAATAATTGGACTCTCTCTATTCTAATACAACTATGCCAGTGTTGGCATCTACGATCCTACCACGTCAGTGGGCGGGGGACCCGGCTGACGCAGCAGATCCCATCTTGAGACCCACACATCTACGAATGTCTTAAAGCGTGAAGCGTTTGTGGCATTTAGAAACACTTCCCCAAACCAGATGGGTCGAGGAGTGTCAACAGTCATACCCAGAATCATTTCCTCTCTTGCATCCATCATCAAAGGACATTCCCAAAGGATATTAGAACTAAATAGAAAAAAATCGACTTATTGAAAAAGGTACACCGAAATCGCGCTAGCGTGTTTAAAATTTGAGTAACAATATAGGTACATATTCATTTAAGCCAATTTTTAAAATGTATAGAAACTACTGTTATATACACAACTAGTGCCTCTAAAATAAAATAATACTAATTAACTATGATTATGAAGACTTATAAAGATTCAAAAGTTTATATGTTCAAATCAATTATTAATTTGGTTAGTTGGGTTAGTTGGAAGAAATCGCGCCTCTGCGATAAACTCGCCCTCTGTATATTGATTGTATGATTGTCTTTGTTTGAAATGTATTTTTGTGTGAATTTGCTTGTTATCAATGTACAGTAAAGAATAAATAAAAATAAAAATAAAAAAAACAAATGAAACAGCAGACTGTGCAAACTCCTTTTAGCAGGAAATAGAAAGTGTGTCCCGATGCTTACGAATATTTATTAATTCCTAATACCTTCACTCACGGAGGTGTAAAAATCCAGTAAAATGCAAAATCAATCATCGCCCTCAACGCTCCACTAGGGAGCAAAGGGCAGAAACCAGCCTCCTCCATTCAGGGTGTCTCTATGCCAATCGCGTCACCTCTTCCCACGACATTCCCTGAGCTATGATGTCGTTGTTATAGGAACGGTGTATTGTGAAAGAGGGACGCCCGGGTAGACGGAACCCTTGCGGACGGAAGAACAGTGCTCTTTTCGCAAAAAATACGTTTAAAATGTCATATTTTAATATAAATTGGTACGGAGAGATTATTTCTACTTCTTTTCTTCTAAGAGAAGAGTTGAGAGGCAATTTATTGAGTTTGTTATAATTTGGTAGCTACGTTGGCAAATATGGTTATGTAAATTGTACATTAGATATATTATATAACAATTCATTGTCAAGGGCAAAATATTCAATAACAGCAGTTGGCCAGTAGGAGATCTGTCATTGGAATATTATCATTTGAAAATTAGCATATTATTATCATCAATAAAGGTTCCACTTCAATGGGTGGATTGAATTAATAATTCTGGGAACTGCCAACCAATCCTAGGTACCAATCAATACTCCAATTATTATTATAATGAAACAATACTTGTATAGTAATTCTTAATCGCTCATGTGATCTTACATATTTGTAGATACATACTATTATGTAGCTCTTATTACCTAAACGCTAATTTTATCAAAAGGTATATAATAAATTAGATATAGAACAATTATATTCGTGAAGTATTGTAAATAATTTAAGGCCCCACTATTTTCTGCAAGTTTTTCAGTGTCCCGTTAAAAGCAGGTTATCAAAATACACAGGTCTTCCTCTCTGCGTCATAAAAAGTAAGAAATTCAGAACAAGTGGCAAGTCGCGTCGCTACCATTAAAGACAACCTATACTATACTATACTATACCCTCACGCCGTGTCCCAAGCGGGGTAGGCAGAGAGAACGGAACGCCAAACAGATCTATCTTTACACACTTCCTTCGCTTCCTCCACATTCATACAGTTTCTCATACACGCACGTCGGTTCCTCTTACTCAACACGCGGCCGTCCTTGAGAATTTGATCCACGTGATCAAGCCACGTGGTTCTCGGGCGCCCGCGTTTCCTCACACCCTTTCTTTCAGATAAGTATATCCTCTTTGTCATTCTTACCTCGTTCATTCGTTCAACATGCCCAAACCACCGTAGTTTATTCACGCGCATTCTGTCCACAACACTCTTCTTGCATCCGCTCATTCTTCTAATATCCTCATTCTTCACTCTATCACGCAGCGTTTTACCAACCATTCTTCTCAACGATCGCATCTCTACTGCATTTATTCCACTTTCGTCCTTCTTCAACCACGTCCATGTCTCGCTTGCATACGTAAGTGACGGTACCAGAATGGTATTGTGCACCAGCATTTTAGCCATGTTCGACACATTGCCATTGCTGACAATGGGTCGAAGTGCACCGTTTACTCTAGACAACCGTTAATGTCTTTTAACTTCACTTTAATAATGTGTAAAATATAGTTTGCCATCACGCCGCTTCCATTGTGGGGTAAGCAAAATAGATACGAGTACCGCATTTTCCTCTCCTGGTAAAAGCTTTTTCTTCTATCATTTTCACGGAGTTACACAGACACACTCCCCTGTTCGTTGCTTCTAACTCTTGTTCATCCTTTAGGGTCTAGTATACATGGTATAACCACTGAATCATCGGACTTCTTCGAGCACTCATACTCTCAGCCATTTTTAACATGGTTTAGGTTGTGCAATTCTAGTCGAGTATCCGACAGTGAATTTATTGGTCTCCCACTCTTTTCTGCAAGTTTTCGAACGTCCTGTAAAATACAGGTATTCGAAATATAAAAACTTTTTTATCTTAAGCTCAGCGATGTTGTTTGTCACCCATCATGAGCGCCGTAATTTATTTCTTAGCACTATGAGGACGACATCCAATTGATTCGCTGGCATTCCCACTTGTGGGATATGCCTTGATGGTGTAGTAATAGTAACAGTCATGCAAAGTATTAATTTGTCAAATGGATTTCAACATTTTGCACATTTATTTTATTCTTCTTGCACATCATCATTCATATAACATTTGACGCCATTATGTCATGATTTTATTTATAACTTGACATTTTTTAAGACAGGACATCGATCTAATGAGATGATGATCTTTGTGATCTCTGCGGTGCAAAGATCAAATCAATAAAACATTTCCAGCAACAAGATGTCAACTTCAATAATTAAAACACATGCAGAATATTAGTCAAAATGACAGTATAAAATTATATCTGACACACTTTATATATGTAAATAATAATTTACCATATAAGTAGGTATTTTGACAGCTAAGAAATTGTTTTAATCATGTGACATTTTATGTCATAGCTATAATTTTAATGACATTGACTAAAATATGTCCATTATCAATGACAAAAAATTTGCATTAAGTCATATCAATTAAGTGATTTGGGTTCAAAAGTGGACAGAAACAAATATGACATATTTTAACTAAGTATTTGTGTTGAGTTCTACAAAAATACATATTCCAAAATAGTAAATTTTGGGCTAGTTGGAAGAGATCGTGCCTTTGCGATAAACTTGCTCTGTACATCGCCTGTCCAGTTCCATAGCTCATAAAGTCGAAATGTCATACATTCGAGAAATCGCCATTTTTGTAATTTTGCTATATTATTTTATATTATGCTATAAAAATACAACAGAAAGTGAAATACACTAAATAATTATCGCACTGTTAGAGGCATTATGTTGGCTTTGTTTTGTTCAGTAGTTAAACAATTTGAATTATTATTTATTTGTTGAATAGAAAATAGGTCCATTTTTTTCATTAATATTTAATATATAATGGGAATCGTGTATTTCTTATGGTTATTTGAGTGGAGTTGATTACATCTACTACCAATTAAATGATTTTTTTTTGAAAATTTCTACTTGTTGAGATGTGGAACTGGAAATTCTATATTTTTAACTAGCTGGCCCGGCGAACTTCGTACCGCCTAAGAATCAATGAATGATATAAAAATCCTTTCCACGATTTTTTCAAAATTGAAATTTCAGAATCACAGATGTAAAATTGTATGGATAACGATTCTAATTTGACAATGTATTGAAATATAGTTCCATAAACAGGCCAATCTATAAAAAAAACTTCATCGTTGATTTTGTATAATTCTCCATATTGCTCCATCTCCATATCGGCTATTCCTGGCGGAGAAGAATCCAACAAATCAGAGATCATTCAAATCGGTACAGCCATTCTTGAGTTATAAATGGTGTAACACACACGACTTCCTTTTATATATTAGATTAGATTTCGATCTAGTGGGGCATTATATTCCATTATGATTTTTTTTGATGTTATTTAAGAATGTAATATTTTGGAAAAATAAATAAATAAAATAAATAAAAATAAATAAATATTATGTAAACCTTCTATGAAATTGGTTGTAATCAATATATAGTAAAGAATGAATAAATAAAATTCTTGGAAATTTGTGTAAAAATAACGGAGAAAATCAGACAATATCTAATTTGTTTCGGGCTCGAATGATATTTTACAAAAAATGAATCTCTCCATTTTCGGTCTCAAAATCATTCCTGTGCTAACAACAGGTTCTACGCTCTCGGGATTTCTGTTCATAATCTGATAATAATAATATTATTAATTATTGATATGGTAAAACTCTCAGCCAGAACATTCGCCTTTTTCCAACAACTATCTTGCCCTTTACAATCTTATGATGAAAATGCTTAACAGCCGTTCTTACCTAAGGTACAAATTAGATTTAGCTCTAGTGGTTTCAGGCAACAATTTTTAGTAGGCGCTGAGAAAATTATTCAAATAATTAATGAAATAGCTTTATTAATAAATATAAACCAAAACTTTATATGCAAAAATATTCATGGGTATAAAAAAATAGTATGTTATCACATATAAATAAAATTTAAGTTGTATTTATTCTATAAATTGAATTTATTTATTTCCTAATTCAAAAATAGAGCGAGTACGGTCTCACATGCGGCTACTAAGCACGCCGTGGGCCTTCTGAATCTTAAAATTTACTACATATATAACGTTATATATGTAGTATGCACGGTAAACAACATACCATATTATTATATAAATAAAACAAATGGTTGAATTATAAACATTTTCTATGATTTTTTTGATAATGAAATTTATTTTTGATGTGTATGCAGTTTGTCATAATAATTAAGAAAATCCAAGGGTTGTAAATAAATAACTCAAGGTGTATTATAAAATTCATGATATTTTAAGATTAATCTTGGTTTTAAAATTTTATTAACACTCTTGTATTATTAAGGATAATTTATTTAAAATAGCACCACTCAACGTATCATCATTGCGACGGTAATCTTCAAAAATTATTTTCACTATATTCCTCGCAGCAAAATAAAACTAAAATGATAAAATCGCATTTATAAATGTTCAAAATATTATATTAATATAAAAAATAACATAGATGTGATCCAGAATTTAAAATATTTAAAAAATAAAATTGTTGTAATTTTGCTAATTCGTTTGCATGAAACCACAAAGAAGGGGTGTAGAGCCCTCTTAAAGCACTTATAACCATTCCATTTTAATCTATTTGTAAAGTGACAGAGAGGTCAGTGACACATAATGAATTATAATATAGATAAATACATATTTCGCCAGCGAACCTCATAAAGCATAGTGTCTATTACAAACATATACAATTATAATATCTATAGTGAGAGAGACACGCCAGATGGCAAACTCATTATTGATTCATTGAATTGTCATCAATCAAAATCACTATTCAATTTCATACTCAAGTACTTATTGTCTTTTATTTGCACAATATAATAAGCGATTTGTTATCAATATATTCGTTATATTTTGGTCCTACGAGAACCTCAATATCATTCAGATTATATCATATCAAATTTCATAACTCAGTAAGTAGAAATGTCTTATATCGGAGAAATCGTCATTATTGTAATTTTGATATTTATTATTAAATATACGGCTAATGCCTTTTGAAAAGAATATTACAAAAAAAAATAATAATATCACATAAAATATCGCAAATAAAATAAAAAAACAAACATTACATCTATTTAAAGATATATTTACATTATGCTACTTTTACCTAGGTGAAAGAGATATTGTAAGATGAAAAGTGGCAGGCAATGAGGTAAACGGTGCAATTAGACCAATAATATCAAATACAAACATAATATCTACTATAGCTTAAAGGTCAGTGTCATCTACTATCTTAGTGCAAAGACTAATGTATGCAAGTGAGACGTGGATATGGCTAAAGAAGGATGAAAGTGGCATAAATGCAGGAGAATAATGAGATCGTTGAGAATGATTTTTGATAAAAGTCTGAGATATCGCGTGCGTGAGGAATGTGGAATGGAAGTCGGTGTAATAACAAGGATAAATTTCAATAAGTTAAGATGGTTTGGGCATGTGGAAAGAATGGATAAGGACAAAATGACCAAGAAAATATATTTGGCTGAGAGAAATGGTGCACGGAGGCGCGGCCGTCCGAGGATCAAAAACCAGATCCTACAGGACTGTCACTTGTTGAGCACATTGAACCAGACAGCATGCATGAGGAATTCTATGACTGTGACGGAACAAAAGGGGTGTGCAAGGACAGAAGGAAGTGGCGCTCTATTCTTTCTGCCTACCCCATGATGGAAGCGGCATGATGGTATGTATGTATTTTATTTTTGTATGTAAATTATGCTTTAAAACAGTAAGTGAAATACACCTACTATGAAATAATTGCACTGTTAAAGACATACGTTGTCTAAGAATACATCTATATGGATTTCTATTATCTTTGCCTACCACACTAGGCGTGGCGTGAGTGTATAGTTAGTAAAGTGTATTTTATACCTATATATTTTTAGACTTGCGTTAATTTGATATTTAAATCCACAATTTAATATTATCATTTGATGTTATCCTCTTCAAATTACAAACAAAATCATTTAACTGAGTGAACAAAGTAAAAAATAAAATAAAAAATACTTGATATTGATCTGGTTATTATTTTTATTATTTCCCCCCTCCCCGCCCCCCAGCTCCCTGCTCCTCCCCACTTTACCCTGCCTATACTTTAATGTATCGGAATAACATCTTTTTAAGTATGCCTCAGGGAAAAGTTCTTGTAAACGTTTTTACCATTCCTTTTTTACGTTAATGTCCTTATACATACATAGAATATAATATATAATCATATACATTGAACATTGACATTAGAAAGTTAAGTTAAGTGTTAAATTTGAATTTGAAAAACTTATTTTTTTATCAATCTATACCAGCACGACATGGCTAACAAGTGGGCTAGCAAGTAGATGTAATAAACTGGCGGCCAGTGGGACACATAGGTAACACTCTTGCCTTTGAATCACGAGGTCTCGGATTCGATTCTGAGTCTGGGAAAAATGAGAAATAACCTTTTTCTAAATGTCTTGGTCCTGCATGCATTGTATAAAGTTATGTGTATCGTCGCGTTAGTACCCATAATACAAGATAGGTAAACATTTTTTCGTTCAACAGAGTTCGTCGGTAGCCTGGAGGTAGAGCCTCGGCCTTGTGAGCAAGGGGTCCGGGGTTCGATCCCAGGTGCTGGCAAATTCCCCTTTCACGACACAAGCTTTTAGCTTACTGTGAGGGGTGTATAAGGTTGTATTTGGGTTTATAACAAAACCCTGATATATCTTTGTTTACAAAAAAAAAGAGTTTGGGACTAGTTCGACAAGTGTAAATTATTCTTTACAAAAAAATGAGATATTCAGGATGGATGGCATACCTCATCGCTGAATTGAGGATGCAAAAGTCTTATTCAATCAAATAAATATCATCATCATTATCGCTTTCAACGCCCCTCTTGGGAGCACAGGGCAGAAACAATTCTCCTCCATTCAAAGTGACTATGCGCCAATTGCGTCACCTCTATCCACGTCATCCCGGCGCTGTGGTGTCGTTTTTATAGGTACGGTGTATTGTGAAAGAGGGAATCCCGGCCCATCCTGAGTCATTGCGGATGGAAGAACATTAAGAAAATGACACGTAAAAGTTAAATATCATCTAAATCATTCGCAAACGAGTGGATGATTTCATGAAAAAGTAGAAGTTCTAAAATTGAATCTTCGAAAATTTACCATAGCAGACAAAATCCATACGTTTTATTAGAAAAACAGCACACATTGCTCACGTAATTGGTGGCTAAACGAGGACCCCGCTAGGTCAGAGAAAATAATTGCGGTCATTTGAAAAATTCCTGGTCGTTTGGCTAAGTGGTATTTATTATTTAATTTATTGTGGTAGTGTACATATTATAAGGGATGGGGAGGGGGAGTGTCTGCAGTGGGATCAGGACGTGCAATTAACAAACACATTATTATTATATATAGGTATATGGAGAAAGGGTAGTTTTTATTAAAAACAGTAGGGGTACAAGCTATATCTAATCATTTGCATTCAACGCTGTGCTTATGATGTATTTATTTTGGCTTTTTTCTATTTTTATTTATTTCTGTTGTTTTTACCCTGCTGAGATCGCCTTGGCCTAAAGCTGTTATAGTCTCAGAGCAAAGTTTTTTAGAAAAACATAACATAACATAACATGTATAGACAATTCACACAGACCGAGCTAGTCCCAAATTAAGATATGAATCTTGTATTATGGGTACTAACACGACGATACACATATATACAATGCACTGAACACATATACATGTAACACCCAGACCCAGGACAATTTGAAAAATGTCATTCTTCATTTTGCCCTGGCCGGGAATCGAACCCGGGACCTTGTGACTCAAAGGCAAGTGCGTTAGCCTCCGCGCCACACCGGTTGTCATAATTCATAATAATAATTCATTATCGCTGAAGATTGAAGGACGTCGTGGAGTGGGAAGGAGGCAGATGTCGTGGCTGTGTAATATACAGCAATAGATCGGAATAACACAGATGGGAGAACTGGTCCGCACAGCGCGAGACAGAGAGGCATTCTCCAGAGTGATTGGCAACGTCGGGGGAACCTGGTACGGCACTGATAGAAGAAGATCGCTGAATTGTAGGTCTTATACGTGATATTTAGGAATACCTGCCTTTTACAGGACACTCAAAAACTTATATAAAAAAGTGCGAGACCTATTTTTTGCCGGAGACTCCACGAAACAGACCATTTAATTAGATCATTTAGTCTTTTCTATAAAGGATTCAGGCTGTTCAACGATCTTCCGGCCGGCCTCAAGGATGCGGCTACGCTTGCGATCTTTCGTGGGAAATGTCTTAAACATTTAAAATCAAGTAAAAACTTTAGGATGATAGCGTGACACCCTGAATGAAAGAATGAGTGGATGATAGTGACGTCAGAAAGTTATTTTCAAATAGTAGGTAATAAGGTAATTTTAAGTTATAAATAATCTATAATTTGTAACTTTATTAAAAAATTAAATAAAAAAAAAAAAATAATATTATAGTGTGTAGGTACTGTAATATGTAATGTAAACTTTTTGCAGAAATCTAGATAGATGCAAATAAATAAAGGGGATCTATGAATCACATTCTGAAGTCCTAATAAAGAACTATGTTTTCAACAAACATAATATTAGGTAGGTTAATGAATAGACGGAAGACGTAGAAAGGGCACAAACGATCTCTAATTTGCATTCACAGCTATACTTAATATAATACTTTGGGGTTGCGTGGCACGTCGTCGAGACAACAAACAAAAAATATACTTAGGTAACTACCAGCTTATGTACAATAATTAACTTTTCGACGACATTGCACAAAGGGTTATAATATTATTATACCTAATAAGTTGATGCAAGGGGAGGTCTTTTTGGTGAATCGAGTTATTCTTTTGATGACCTTTTCATAATATCTTTGTACATCATACATAAAGAGCTAATTGGGGTGTTATGCTGCATAAAAGAATTATAATTTGCAGACTAATGGAAGACTATTGTTTCAACTCAACACTTCTGAATAGATTCAACTTCTTTAGTGCGTCCTATTCGCCCTTTTGGAAAAAGCCTGTAATCAGTAAACTGCCGTCTATCGACCAACGGTTCTTGGTGAAGGTTCAGATTATATAGTTTTAATAGAACACGATTTTCAGCAATTTAATTAATAAACATCGTGTTCCGCATACCCCCTCCCTCTTCAACCGATCAAAAAGTAAACGAGTCAACAGATTTTAAAAAAATAAATAGGAAACCTGCTCTTCGCAGAACCCTGATAATACTAAGCCTCACACTTTTTGTAATTTTTCGAGAGTCCTGTAAAAGCGGGTGTTGATAAAAATTACGAATGTAATATCATTAACTCACCAATAAATTATGACACCTTTTCTAAATGTATTATTCTAATTGTATTATTTTTGATTGACACAGAAAGGAAAACCTGCACGCCTGTTACTTAAACCTTCCCTACTAGATACTGTTTTATAGGAGATCCATGATGGTATAGATAGATAGATTAATAACATGCATAGACGATTCCCACAGATTGAGCTAGTCCCAAACTAAGATGAATCTTTTTTTTATGGATACTAACGCGACGATACACACATATACAATGCACTAAACACATAAACATGCGATACCCAGGTCCAGGACAATTTAAAAAAGGTCATTCTTCACTTTGCCCTGGTCGGGAATCAAACCCGAGACCTCGTGACTCAAAGGTAAGAGCGTTACCTCCGCGCAACGCCGGTCGTCAATAGCTGATGTCCCTGATAGAACTTTTTACTAGCCTTCACCTTTTCACTGCTGGATATAGGCCTCTTTACAAAAGTTCCATTCTTTTCTGTGTCGAGCAACATAATATGAATTCACTTTTTCCTATCTATAATTTGAGCAATTCCATCAGCCCTTGAGATCTTTCTATACTTTTCATGACTACCTCTTGGTGTATAATATCAATTATTTCATTCTGATATAAAAATATAATTAAAGGCTTTTGAAATTTCAAAATAATAATAACCTTAAAGCTTGAATGAGGCTTATTCAATATATAAATTAAATAACGGAATAAGTGTTCATTATCCTAATTTACGGGGGATTATATTGGGGTATTATTCATTCAGAAAAAATAATATAATTATTCGTAAATCCATATTGAAAGCTGTGCTTTATATATTATCTGTATTCTATACCTATATATTTCCTTTGCTTAGCAAGCACTCATTTATATTTTTAAATATTTTTTGTATCACCAGATATATGAATAATATAATTATGTAATTCTAAGACATTTGAGTAGGTTGGTGGAGATTTTGTGGAAATACATTTTATTATATATTTTTTATATTTATAAACTATTATGTGTACCACCCACCTAAATATCTTCAATTTTATTGGCGCAGAGAAGATGACTTTCATACACCCGGATATCTCAAGAGTCAAGGACTCCTATTTATCCGCACCTGCAAATAAAACAAAATGTCCTCATGGCCAAATCGGCACACACCGAATAAAAATCAAAATATGGTACAAAAAAACAGAAATATGATGTTCAGAAACTTAAATCAATGTTTGTAGAGAGACCCACCTTAGACCCGGATATATTTATTTTTTATTTTTATTTATTTATTTATTCTTTACTGTACAGTGATAACAAGCAAATTCACACAAAAATACATTTCAAACAAAGACAATCATACAATCAATATACAGAGGGCGAGTTTATCGCAGAGGCGCGATTTCTTCCAACTAACCAAAAATATTTTTAATTTATTCATTTTTCTTTGTTTTTTTTAATTACAATTTATACTATACTATACCCTCATGCCGTGTCCCTCAAGTGGGGTAGGCAGAGAGAACGGAACGCCAAACAGATCTATCTTTACACACTTCCTTCACTTCCTCCAAATTCATCCAGTTTCTCATACACCCACGTCGGTTCTTCTTACTCAACACGCGGCTGTCCTTGAGAATTTGATCCACGTGATCAAGCCACGGTTCTCGGACGCCCGCGTTTCCTCACATCCTTTCTTTCAGACTCCTCTTTGTCATTCTTACCTCAGTATTATTTATTTAACAGCATTTAAAACAAAACATGTCATAAAAATCTACCTAATGTGGTGTTCTCACTTTGGCGAATATCGCTAGGGCACCAAAATATCGTCAGCCATTTGAACCGTGTGAACAAAATAACAGCTAGTCTGAAACGATAAAAACCAGTAGAAACGATATCGTCTCGAGTTGACCACCTTCCAACTTTCTCGGGCGATCAAACGATTTGCACATGCGCAGATATGCGCGGCGTTTGTGTCTATGGTAAAAGCTTTATAACCTATAAATTTTATAATGTTTCCCGCTTCGTGACAGCTGTTATCTTTTTTGTTGGTTTGTGGCGTTTGTTTCCTTAATTAAAAGGCGCCTTATAACCTCTACTATAACATTTTCGACTAAAAATAAACACTTCGCGATCTCCATCTCGACGCCATTTTGAAAACAGTGTCAAAATCAAAGCGCATCTGATAGATCGTTTCTATATCGGTGGACTTGTGTGAACAGGTGTGACGATCAATGGGCGTACGGCGAATTTTGTTTTTTCGCCTGGCGTTATATTTTGAAATTCGGCTGGCGATATTCGCCAAATGTGAACACCCCATAACTGGGCATGAGCCCGTACCAAGGCAGACCGAATCAGTTTTTAACCTTACTTTGTCTCAGCGCTTTACTATTCTTTACTTACTTACCTACTACTTACTTCTAGCCTTCTTCTCTCCACTGCTGGAAATAGACCTCTTTTAAACTTTTCCACTTTCCTATCTCGAGCATCATTCGTTACTTTTCATTATCATTTTTTATTTTGCATAATTATTTCATAATTAAGCGGAATCAGCCGATTATTGTTTCAATAAATAAATAAAATACAATACCTCGTACGTTTTATTTTACATATTTTTTTTTTGCCTCTTAATGATATTTTACATACAAATTCAAATTTCTCGGAAACGAAAAGATACTTTTCCAGTTGAATTTAATACGGAATACTATGTAACAATGTTTCAGCATAAGACAACTCAGATCCTATTAAATGGGCCATTAGTGTTTGGCAGCCACCTCCTGGCAGAAGACATGCATCTATTTTCTTTTCTTTTCCTTTCCTTTTCTTCCTACTCGTTCTATTATTTTTCTTTCTTAATTAAACATTTTCCGACATAACAAAGAAAGAGTATTATTTTAGTAATGCTATTATTATAATATTATTTAAATTAAGTATCTCTTATAATTTATTCTTCTTGTTTAAATATTATTTTTCGTAATACGTACTTCTCCGCGGAGTCTGCGTTAGAGACCCTTCTCTTTTCTGTTGGTTTTCTAGTATCCAGTCAAAGGCAGATTTTCATAAAACATCACGTTTTAGGCCATTTAATATCTTCAATTCAATGATGAGACTGGATGGAATGTCTAACTCGTACGGACCATGGTCTCTATGATATTATCATGGATGATGTTGAACGACCTTTTTCATTTCATTCAAATTTCATAATTTGAGTAATAGACTAATAATAAATATGCAAATTGGGTGTTAAAATGTACGTAACTAACTAGATTCTAGCAGTGGTGGTAATGTTTAACCCTTTCATGCATTTGTTTGTAATAACTCAAACAAATACAACTTAAAAGGGTTAAAATCCCATTGGTAATCCATCACTGCGCTGGACAAATAAATAAAATTACATTATACTAGTGTAATGTACCCAGCTTTGCTCAGAAGATAAATATCAAATTGACAAATTAACACTTTTAGATAACATACTTACTTAATTTGACTACATAATAGGTATTTGACCAAAGTGTTAGTTTTCCTGCACTCTTTTCCGTAAGTTTTCGATTGTTCTGTAAAAAGCAGGTGTTTGAAAAATTTTAGCCATTTAAAATCTTAAATTCAACGATGATGTTTGCCATCCATCTTGAATATCTTATACTGACACGGAGAAGACAGCTGCTCGCTTATTGCATTCGACTGATTTGCTGGCTACCTCACTAATGGCATACTTAGTTGGCCTTTAGCTATAATGATCCTTGTAATATTCGTCTTATTGTCAGAAATAATAATAATATTGATAGACCAGTACCCGATGATGTAAAGTCCGCGAAACCGATCGTGCGTTCATTATTATTTATTATATAATTGAAAATGAAGTGTCACAAAGATAATGCTGATACAATCAACAAAATTTTTATAATGTTTTTAGCCTCAAACCTGCCCATAAACTTAACCCTTGTATAGAATGTATTAATTTTCCTGTGTCTTGTCTAATTAAATTAAATTATATGAAGACATTCAAACACATGTACAAACGGACATATACATTATTATTAGATTATATATTATGTCTACCTACACACATCACCTTTCTACAGCATAGCATAGCGCAGCACATCTCGACGTGTTGTAGTAGTATTATTTGTTGCCCTTATGAGATGTGGATGTGGATGGATGTTAACCCTTACGAGTCTCCGAGGATTAGCTGACCGAGCGATCTGATTGTGATGACGATATCTGCATTGTATCATCGATCAAATTCAATATAAGACGACCTGCACTCGAATACCTGTACCTACTATTTTTTTTTCATATTCTTCATTATATATTTCAAATTATTTACAATTAAAACATAATGCAATATATGGAGTATGTATTGCTATTCATTGGGTCTATCTAAAATTTTATACATATTGTATCAATTGAATGGCCGACAGATATCTCTGGATTGTTTAATGCAACGTTTGTCAATCCTAGCGCCACAGTACCAAATAAACAATCTTAGTTTTTCTTAATTTTTTTTTAATTATTAGCATTATAAAATCGTTATGAAATATTCTATTTGATAACCGTAGAGTCTACGTCAATGAAATGGTCGCCGGCTCTATTCCGTAAATTTTGAAGTGTTCTGTAGAAGGCAAATGTTTTATAAAAATCATGAAAAAGATCTTTAATTAATACCTTCATTTGATATCTTAAAATCAACATTGCAATATGCCACATATTTCAAAATCATATTTTTATTTGTAATTAACAGACAATTTGTATTAGGTGTGTAAGATTTTTATACGCTGGCAACTCTACTTGTAGGATATTCCGTGATGGTATGGTACGAGGGATATCCAGAAAGAAAGTGTACTGAATTTTTGTAGCCTACATTTTTTTTTTATTTTAACCAAAAAAGTACGTGGTTACCCTAATACACATGTAAGCTATTTTTTGACATAGTCACCATTCCTCTCAATGCAGGTGGTGAAGCGGGTATCAACATTTTGATGCCTTCCTCGAAGTAGTTTCCCGCCAACCCCTTCGTCCACTTCTCCACCTCCTCCATTACCTCTTCGTCGGTTTGAAAACCTTTTCCTAACCATATGCAGCTTTAGGAAGGTAAAGAGATAGTAATCTGAAGGAAATTCAACTCCATGGAGTTTGCAGCGCCTCTAAAACTCTTGCCCGGCCTCCACTCGATTCAACCTGTATTGGTCTGTCAGCTGTTTTGGGACCTACCTCGCAGACAGTTTCCGATATCTGAGGGTTTCTGTGATTGTTTTGTGTAGTAGAGGTCTTAAAGATTTGCAGAAACATCGCAGAAAGTTCATCCACGGTCAATCTGCGATCGTCACGGAGCGCATTTTCAATTTATTCCACAATTTCGTGGAAAATTGAAGGTTTTTCACTCCTCTGATCATCATACACAGACATACAACCGTTTTTTATCCGCGACATCATTTTTACACACTCGTACGATTCATAACTTTATAATTATATGCAGTTTTTACCTCATTATAAACCTAAATTGGAAGTTTTCCCTTCAAAACGAGATACCGGACGACGCCGCTTATTTCGCATTTGGCGGGAGATTGGATTGACATTTTTCACGAATCGTGTTGTCACGTCAACACATCTAAACATATTGACTTTGAACTGGTCTCATTGTAGAGAGGAAGAGTCAGGCTACACGGAGGTGTAGCCAACATGCCTAAAATAAAGTCCATCCGGTCGTGAGAGCCTCAGTACACTTACTTTCTGAATATCCCTAGTATAATAATTATGCAGGTGGACTTTTATCTATTTTCAATTGATGGTATTGCACTCCCTACGTGGTGCGTCATTAGCATTATTTTGTATGCAAAACAACGTCTCACATCATAACAGCCTGAATAATAGAAGGAAGGAATATTTAAGGGAGGGGGGGAGGGGCAGTTACACATCATAGATACATATAACATGATAATACCACACACCCACCGCCTACACATGCTGGTGAGCATCATGTGGAAATTAATAAACGGACAAAAAGGTTTCGTTAATTTATTTATAGGCTCCTAAGTTCTAAATATAGTCTTTTCATAAATTATTTACATTTTAATATCATTTTGTCCGTTACTATCATTACGGGAACACACATAAATAAACACGCGTTTTAGATTCCGAATGTTGTTTCGCCAATTGTGTTTTTCGGTAGGTTCCTTTTTATCATGTATTTCAATCTCTTACTCTCATTATAAGATTCGTTTTTTTTAATATGTATTGAAAAAACCTTTTTTCTCTGTGCGGTTAAAAAGGAATAACAAGATGGATGACATTTATGATAATTCATCTATGATATTTATGAATACCTATGTAGATCTTACACATGACACTCGAAAATTTTAAGACAAAATCGGGAGGCCTACAGATTCCAGAGACTAGTCGTATGTTTATTTGAATACCTATATTTTTTATAAATGATAAATTTATATTTGGAATAAACTCCATTCGATCCAGATACCTTTACAGTAAGCAATAATATGCTTGTGTCATGGAGGTGAAGTAAGTTGACAGTGGATGAAATAGAAAAAGGTCAGTCAGTCAAGCTATCACAATTTTTCATATAATTAGGGTAGCCAGAGGATCAACATCACGTAACTAATATGCAAGTTCAATCCTGACTGTAGCAGGCGATAACTCTGTCATTTTAGATACCTAGATATATTATTATTTTTTAATATAAATACTTTATTCAATCAATATCAATGTACAAACGTTGACACAATATATCACCAATTGGCTACAATTAAGTTGCAGCAGCCTCACTAGGTTGCCCTGTATCAAAGCGTGCTACGTGAAAAAATATTAAAAAAAAACATACATACAATTAATACATCTTAAAAAAAAATAATCACATCAGCAAATTGATAAATCAATAACAAATGAATAAATTAATGAATGAATAAAAGAACAAGTGTACAAACGAACAAATGAATAAATGAACAAATGAATAAACGAAAAAATGAACAAATGAATAAATTATAGGTTATAAATAAATATATAAAAAATAAATAACTAAATCAAAAATAAATAAAGCAGTAAAAGAACAAATGTACAAACGAATAAATGAATAAATGAGGAAATGAATAAATTAATAAATAATAGGTATAAATAAATACAAAACAAATAAATAAATTAAGCAGTCAAAATAAAATTGGAAGTAATAAAATAAAATCTGTATGCATAACATAAACAAAATATACTGTAAATAACATAAACAATCAATATAGCAAAGTAAAACAATAAAATAAAACAAATCATGCACTTAGACAAAATTAAAAAATATACGAGAATAAGGAATGAATTAATTAAATCCCTTGTAAATTATTATTTTTGTATGCCAAAACAATAATAATTATAAAATGAAACGCGTTTAATGATTTTAACGGAACACTCGAATAAATCTTATTCCATCTTGGTTTATTTAATTTCAACACTACTTAACCTCATTCCCCTACCAACAGAGGTGTTGCAACCGTTAGGGGGCCTGGGTTTACAAAGCCTTCTCTTATATTTTGTCTTCTATACATATCACTTATGATATGAAAACTGCAAGCTGTAGAATATTATTACATTGGTTTTAACATTGTACAGGTCTATATAGAGTT
Organism: Athripsodes cinereus; assembly: GCA_947579605.1. Taxonomy (NCBI): domain Eukaryota; kingdom Metazoa; phylum Arthropoda; class Insecta; order Trichoptera; family Leptoceridae; genus Athripsodes; species Athripsodes cinereus. The sequence goes on from OX388316.1 coordinate 26,671,146, forward strand.
CCATCCTCCTTGCTTACCTCTTGCTGTGTCCAAAGCAGGGATTTAGTACTATACTATACTTTATTATACCTCACACCGTGTCCCAGGTGGGGTAGGCAGAGAGAATGGAACGCCATGTTAATGTAAATATCCTTACATACTTCTTCCGCTTCCTCTACATCTGAGGATTTAGTAGGTATATTTTATGTACCTAATTTTTAGTATGTATGAACATAAATAAATTTATATTTTAACTATGAACAGCACAGAGAGGACAACTTGCATGTTTGTGAGTTGTAGTAGATCTGTTGGCTACTCCACTTATGGGAAAGCCGTGATGGAATGAATGAATGGAAAAATATGAATAAAAATTGTATTAATTGAAACGAGTGTTTCGTTCTACTGTAGAAACGCTTGTTCGAATAATATATCCAATTATGGAATTCTACTACTTGCGTACCAATTAAAATAATAATAATAATAAATATTGCATATTTTCAATCACATTGAAGTAAGAAGAATCCCCTGGAGTCCACCACCATCCATCCTGAGTGCCTTAACTTGTATTGGCAACGCTAAGTCCGCTGGTTTCCCCAATTGTGGATGAACTGACGAGTAGAATATTGGAGTATTGCGTAAAGCAAAGTAGCTGATCGGAGACGGGAAGACAATGAGTCATAAAAGATTGATAGACAAGCAGTTTTTGCCTTAATAATTAACTAATCCAACATCAAAACCCCAAAAACTGTCCTTCTATTTTTAAATACATCAACAGACACGTGAATAATTTTATTATGCGACAATGTGTCAGGCCACACCAACCTTTAATAACTCTACCTTATAATAAATTGATGTTTTCTGGTAATTCAACAACACTGACAGTTTAATATGTTGTACGTAAGTTAACAATAACGCAGCTATTATATTATTACATGATTGATTAACATAAGCTGCTATGTTACTTCAGCAAAGCACGAATATCATTTAAAAGTTTAAATTATTGTGAAACAAAGTCATTTTATCGCAACCCAGTTATATCTTTATTATATATTTGACTATATTGAAAATCTTCTATATGGCTGCGAGTCTTGGCACTTAACCAAGGCTCAAGAGCGGAAGATACTAAGCTTTGAAAACAAGTGTCTTAGAAGGATTTTGGATGTCAGATGGTATGAACATGTTACAAATGATGCTGTTCTTCCGTCCGCAGGGGTTCCGTAGGCCCGGGCGTCCCTCTTTCACAATACACCGTTCCTATGACAACGATATCAGAACGCAAGGAATGTCCTGGGAAAAGGTGATGCAATTGGCACAGAGACGCTCTGAATGGAGGAGGCTGGTTTCTGCCCTGTGCATGCTCCCGAGAGGAGCGTTGAGGGCGATGATGATGATGATGATATTGAAAATATTTTGTAGTTTCAGTAAATATAATGTAGAAAATCTTATTTTGTAAGTTATAATTCGTTATCTGGTGCTTGCGAAAAGCTTATGCCGCCTCTGCAATCGTCTCCATCTTTTCTCCGTTATACCTAGAATATAATAATATTATTATCCTACGTTCAGCCCTGTAATCAAGTTTTATTCCACTCGCCACGAAAAGGACTTGAGCTTTAAAGGCTGTAAACCTCCGACAACAATTGTTATTAGAAGTCTCCTGTGTAAATTAAGAGCTTAAAAAATATTATTTTATTAATTGAATAATGTAGATATTCCAAGCTTTTTCTCCATCCTTTAAGTACCTAACAACTTTACAATGTAGTTATTGTAGTTATGGGTTAGTTGGAAGATATCGCGCTTCTGCGATAAACTCGCCCATTGCACAATTTTTTTTTGTATAGTTAAATTGAATATTTTCATATGTTGTTTTTTTGTGCAATAAAGTTTTTTATTATTATTATTATTATTGTCATAACCTTATCGGACTTTTGTTATGGGGAATGTATACTTTCAAAGAGGGTCATCTTAAACTGATGTTTACAGTAAAAACAAAAGCGTGCTACAATTAAAAAAAATTTAAACATAAATTAATATTTATTTAATTGGAACCATCATAACATCTCTTAAAATAACTTTGATTTGAATGTATGGATAAATAGGAATCGATGACTCCTAAAATATCCGAGTGTGAAGTGAGTTTCTCGATTAAACTACATACAGTAAAGCGACAGAAAATATAACATTTCTGCATATAAAATTAAATAATAAAAAAAGGATCTAAGTAACTCTTCTTTTGCACTCCTCACATAAAATTGTGTAGGTATGTTTTACTTGAAATATAATTCCCTTCAATTGATCTTGTATTAATCCTTATTGCCTTACCAATAATAATACTAAATACGATAATAATGTAGGTATATTCAATAGTGTACATATTGCTCCCAATAGAGCGACTACTAACAACAGAGGTAATTAGCTACAATAATACAGTACACATGTATTATCTATGTGTAGGCCCGGTAGGCACTAATATTGGTAAACCACCGTACACTACATACCAACGGTTAAACAATATAAGTATGTAAAATAATAATATATTGTCATGTCATTGGTAGTATTTTGTAGTAGCCGTCCGTTTATAAATTATGGCGCCGTTTATTATGACGGAATATTATTATTTTTATTTTCTTACCGTTTTAGACTACTACTACTACTATTACCATTATACCATCACGGCATATCCCAAATATGGGGTAGCCAGCAGACCAGCTGCATGCGAAAAACATGCAAGCTGTTCATTCTGAGCCAACAAAAATTAAGACATTCGAGGTGAGAAATAAAAAATATCGATTCCACACTTTTTGATTAAATATTAAAATACTTAGGAACAGTAAACATCACCAGATCATCAGATCAGACTCTGTCAATAGACTTGCTTGTGGTGCCGCGTAGAGGGGTTCTGGCAACTATGTTGACCTTGCCTTCTGTGTGGCTGGTCCGTTGCTGTGGAACGAAATTCTCTATGATTTGCGAACTCTGGAGAATGTGGAGGTGTTCAAGTCAAGGTTAAAGACCCTATTGTTCAGGAGGTGTTATGATTCTTGAATGGGTCCTTGCGGTGGTTTTTCACAAAACCACGCATCATAAAAAAATGTCTAGTTATTAATATAATTATCATATAAATTATGGTGCATTGAATTTCAGATTTTCATATTATGACAAAAAAATATATAATTGAAATCCTCGAAAATTGACAAAATATATTTGGAAACTTCTCCTAGATTTTAGTGTGAATTATGGCTGATATCTTTTATTGCCGTGAAGGTTTTCACGGCGATCGTCTCTAACTGATTTGTTTTGTTACTCATATCCTGAAGATGGCGCCAGTATGTGCACCGAAACGTCGACATAACAAAACCAGGCATGGCAAACACGAAAAACAACAACAATATTTTTTAATGCTATTGTCGAGATTGTGTAAAATATTGGGTTAATGTCGCTTTCGGCATTTTGTAAAATGACGACGCCGTTTGTAAATAGAGGTATTTTACAAAATACCGCCGACTTATACATTTATACATATACAGTGATACAATATTATCACATAGACATACACATATAGAGTATATGAATGCTGTATGGTAACTTCTACATCAGTGGTCTGTAAACTGGGGTAAATTACCACAAATTAGGCAAAAATTTCAACCTCAGGAGTAATGAGTTTATTATTTAGTTTAGAGCAAGTTAAGCAAAGTAGAATTTGTTGATTTGATCATTTATAAGAGAACTTTTAGAGTGTTTATTTTAAGTGAATATTTTTTTGTATATATTTTGAAACGAGTATTCTAAAATCCACTTTTGTTACGTAGCTTGTGATCGATTTCAGTAAATCGTTGCCAAATGACGAGTGAAATAATACTCGTCAATGGTAAGAGTTTGCTGAAATCAATCGCGATCTGTGTACCTACATACAATCAAGTAACAAAAGTGTTTACAGTTAAATCGCTATTGGGGGTTATCAACCATCGATCTGCCTACTCCAACTCAGCACCTTACCTGTACACTACATTTCTTCAAACATCATTAGAATAATCATTTAGTTTTTATAAAATCAAATATCTCACATCATTTTTACAATGTTAAAGTCACTGTACTCATATTGATAAATCATATTGTTAATTGTTATAAGTGCTTACTACTTCCTTTTTCTATTAATAATTGATACACATGTACCTTCCTTAAGAAACTTAAAAATTTAGTTAATAATCTAGCATTTTTGCTCTTCTCTGATTTGGGTTTTCTGTGGTTTCCCCATTTCGCAATAAGGTAAATACCGGAGAAGTTAGATATTTATATTTTTCTTAAATTATTCTCTCGTGAATCCGTCCACAGCGGTTCACTTTCCAATAGTTTTTTATCAATGAATTATAATTACTTTCTTATCAACACGGGCTTCTCCCAACTTTCTTTCGTTCAAATCCTATAAATACTGTTTGTCTCTGTATCTTATTTCACTTTTTACTAATCGCCTGATGATGGAGACGAGAGTCTCCGAATACTAGTACGCGAAGTTAATAAAGTCATTTGGAAGTTAACTACATATTGTGTTTTTTTTTCAATTATCTTAATAAAAGTGCATTTTAGAATACTTGTTTAAAACATTCAAAATGTCTCGAAACTGATACATAGTTATAAACCTTCAAAAGTAGATGATATAATAAAAATATTTGTAGGTATATCCCTGTTGCATAATATGAACACAATCATAATTTATAGTGTGCTATGTAATGATACGTGCGTTATATTCAATCATATATACCTACAACACGTTTTCCTTTACACACATAGCAGTAATATCTATAAAAATATATAAGGTACTATCTTACTCTCACTACCACAACTCCGTTATCACGGTACCATGGGTGCCTACCGTCCTGCCGCCTGAACCTATGTTTCTTCTCGTCTCATTAACCTTTACCTTGTCCCAACTACCAACTCCCGCCCTTCTACTTCCTACTACTTCTGTTCTGCTGCTGCTGCTGCTGGTAGTAGTAGTATTAGTATTGGTAGGTACCCTTTTAGGTGTATTGGGAGGATAGTCACCCCCCCCCCCTCCGTAACCCCCTGAATCGCCCTGCTATCCATCTATAGTTACCTAACTCAACCGATTCCAACCTTACCTAACCTTTCACTTCAATTATAGCTACCTGTGAAAGCCATACGTGATGTTTTGAACGGGACGATTTTCTTTCATAAATAAATTTCAAATAAACTTATGTTTGGGTTAGTATTTTATAGATTTATGAAATTAAATTTAATAACGATGACGTATGCCACCTATCCTAAATGTAACATTTTTTATTGGCACAAAGAGGATAAGTTGCATGTTTATTTAATATTAAATGTCTAATTTCCCGACGACCTCTGTGCTTTATAGGCAGTTTCTGGCTGCCTACATGTGTTGGAGAAATTATGGTGGTACAGAGTTTCTCATTGTTTCACAAGAGGAACAAGCTTGTAAGAAAAAATATAGGTATATGTTTTTTTTCAATCTCTTTCCAAAACGGCACGACATCTTGCATCAGTGGGGTAGCCAGCGAACCAACCGCATATAATAATAAATACACAGATCGTTCTGCTTAAGTAAATAAAAAAAAAATATGTTCAGAATGGGTTCTCATCGCTGAAAATTCCTGCCGTTAAATTTTCCGTGGAGCACTCGACAAAGAATTATTCTCCCACTCTTTTCCGTAAGTTTTCGACTGTTTTATAAAATGCAGTTGTCAAAAATAAAGACATTTTACATCTTAAATTCAGCGATGAAGTTTGTCATCCATCCTGAATGTCTTATTTTTTTTTGTTGGCACGGAGAGATTGCATGTTTGTTGCATGTGCCTGATCTGCTGGCTACTTCTCTTGTGGGATATGCCGTAATGGGATAGTATGTAGTATAGTATAGCAATAAACCTTATTGCACAATAAGGAGCATACATAATAATCAAGTTATAAAACAACGTGATACAAATTAATGATATTGAGGAATGGACGAATTTATCGCAGAAGCGATATTTTCCAACTAACCCATATCTATATAAATATCTAACGCAAAATGTTTAACGAACACATGCCTTTTGGAGGGCACTCGAAAACTTACAAAAAGGAGTGGGAGAATTCTCTTATCGAAACCATGACGGAAGATTTGTCTTACAGCACATAATATAACTTGAATTAGTCCCACTTATGTGTATAAAAAGAAAGTTTACTTCATTATTCAATATGTACAGACTGATTCTTATCTCTGATACGATTATTCCCACATCTAATTGGACCCATGTTCCTCTCCTTCTGATATCATTACAATACACCTTCATCTTCTTACCTTACCTTACCTACCCGTACCTTCCATCCCTTAAACATCCCTTACCCTTACCTTCAAATCTATAATAATATAATTATATCCCATCATAATCTGCTTATCATTACTCACAGCAATTATATAATAATATTATTATCATCAATAAATACTTGATTATATGCAACTTAAGGCTGAAAAGGCTTCATGTAAGTTGAAATATGCTTAATAATAGATATTAATTTTATTGTTAGGTAGCTATACATAATTGATCCATCTTCTTGTATCCAGTCTGTCTTGTTATTTTTATTGGTAGGTAACTATAATTGATGATTGTTTACACGTGTTATAAATTTTAAATATCATGTCTTTGACATTTTGTTTATTTGTGTTGTGGTTTTGAATTTTTATATTCTGTAATTTTATTTTTGAATTTTAATATCTTTTATATAATTTCTTTTGCATTGTCTTTTATATGTTTTAATATCATTGACATTTGAATGTGTTTGTGTTATGTTTTCGATTTTGTTGTAAAAATTGTCTATATTATATCATGTAATAAGGGCTTTTTCCGTAGGATGAATAAATAAATAAATAAATAATTAAGGGTGGGGTTCCCACTAATTACCCCTGGATGTTTCAAGAATATCAATTCTCATGTCATCCAGCCAATCTAGAGCAAAAACTTTCTTTTTTTTATCAAAAAGTGGGCTCGAGGTTGTCGTTATGAGATTCCCTCTGCAAAACCCACTCAAGAATTGAAATACTCCCTTGATGTACCCTTGGTGGAAGATCTCACACCGAGGATGACACACACATTAACACGACATAATACCTACATAGTTTTAGAATCTCATGCCTAGAAATATACATAACTTTTCTTAATAATAGATATGCACATATTTAATGTAAGATAAATGACGAGTTACTCAAGACAATATTGCATTCATTCACGAAACGTTAATAGTTTCACTAAACAGCGTGTTATAATATGCAAAAACTTATATAAATATTCACTGTTTCGGTGTTTAGGTATAGTAGAATTCTATAGCGAAATTAATAAATTATAAAAAGTGTATATTCTACATATTGATTTTTATCGAGAGAACCTTTCGTATTTCAAGGACATGGTGTTTCGTCTTTCAAAGAAATTGATAATATAACTTTAATTATTTTTTTTCTTTTGTAATATATTGATGGTACTCGTATATACATAAGTAAGTAGGTATATTTGTTTTAATTAGATAGGTTTATAACAATGTATCGTGGTAAGATGGAAGATATTACTTGATAGTGATAATCTCGCCACTGCATATCGTCGTAGTATTTGAAATTTTGTATGTTTTTATTTTGTATTTTAAATTTTGTATTGTTTTGTTAACACTGATAATGATGATGTGCAAAAAAAATAAATAAATAAAAAATAATGTCAGTGAAAGACGAAAGACGTCTCAGTCAATAATACAATCAATATATTATGTACAAAGGAGAGGCATGATTTGGATAAATAAACGAATAATATGCAGACATTCATTGGCATATAACTCGGTCCTTAGTAATCTTCCAGCAGTAATGAGATTATCATCACTAAACTGGAACACCTTAATTTTAATTTCATTTCCTGTTATTTATGATGTATGTGATTTCATTTACAAAAATCATTGAATAAAAACTTAATTTAACCGTGGAATGAGCAACGGACATTGAGATGTTTTTAAGGGGCACCATTGCTTAGATAAATTAATGGATCCAGTGGTCTGATATTTATCATTTGAAGGTGAATAGAAAGGCGATCTTTCATATTTATTCTTGACAATGTTTGTTTACGGTTTGTTAGATTCTACATTAATATAAGAATTTTGATAGAAATATGTATTCAGTCTCTGGAACGCGTTTTTTTTATTTATTTATAATTTGAAAAAAAATGTGTAGAAAAGACCTCCCACCTTCTTTTATAACGCGAAGAACATGTACTGTATGTTCATTTAATATTGATTGACAAGAACCTGATAAGTTGAAAGACGTCTCTCTGACGAATTATTACTTATGTATATAAACTTGTTTCAATTTACCTTATTATGGAATTCTACTACGTGTGCACCGACACAATAAATGAAATTTCATCTATAAGATTCAATTTTGATGTGTATAAAAATTGTTTGAAACTGTTTTTAACATTATAAACGCCGTTCATAGCTTGAATAAATAAGTAAATTGATAAATAAATTGTTTGTCCGCTGTCTACCTCATTTGTCGAAAATGGATTAAAATATCGTAAAAGTATTATTATTTTACACTGCAGCTCTTGTGGGTTGGGCAGTGAGCAACGGAACGGCAATTCGTTTTTCTTTACACCTTACACCAATCCTCTTTCACACAATTACACATGATCCGTTCACTATCCAATTGCTTCATATCTGAATTCTCATACATTTTTTTATTAAAGTACATTATTTGGTACATTTAATAATATGTAACATTGTTGCCCCACTAGGTACAATGCACCTTTATTAGGGCTAACAACAAAACCACAAACACATTACAAAAGTTAAAAAAGAAGAAACACATGAACACAAAAACGCTTGCAACTCTAAACTATCAGATAAAACATTTTCCTGCATCTGTACATCTGTCACTGCCCTCATACTTATAGATAGTCCTATCTTTCTGAGTAAATAATAAATAAATTCGTGGTTCGATATCAGGTGCCGGCAAACTCCCCTTTCACGACACAAGCTTTTAGTAGCTTACTGTGAAAGGTGTATAAGGTTGTATTTGGGTTTACAAACAAAACCCAGATATATCTTTTAAAAAAATAAAATAAAAAAAAAAAAAACTTTTTTGATATCAAAATATGTAGTATACAAGTATATTTCTACAGAGAGTACCAAAAGGCGGGCTTATCGCATGTGTGATTTCTTCCAGCCAATCCGAAAGTAACATTTTTTCATAAAAAAATAATAATTTATGATGTCATGACATATCGCAGTTTCTCTTCTACTTATGTTTAGATCAGATGGTTAAGTCTGTATTGGTGACATGTAGAATATATTCTTTGACATAGGATACTTTTATCGATATAATGGATAAAACCACAAGACAATGGATTTATATACGAGGTCCTAGTTAATACCAAGTACAATATATGACATTCTCGACAAGTGCTTCCTGAAATCTATGATTGATGATATAAAGAGTTACTCTAACTTATATCACATAGTGTGCTTGAATCAAAATGATACTCTGTTTAAACCACAACAAAATTTTAGTTTTGTAAACAGTCTATTGAACATTTACACCTTACCAATACAATGATACAAATATATCAAATACACAAAAGCTGTGAAAAAAACATGCTTAAATACTCCCCTTTCTCGACACAAGCTTTTAGCTTACTGTGAAAGGTGTATAAGGTTGTATTTGGGTATATAACAAAAACCCAGATTTATATGTTATTGTATGTTGTTTTTTTTATACGCAGCACGCCTCGATACAGGGCAACCTAGTGAGGCTACTGCAACTTAATTGTACCCAATTGGTGATAAATTGTCTCAAGGTTTGTACATTGATATTGATTGATTGAATAGAGTATTAATTTATTTTATTTATATCTTTTTAAAACTAAAATAAATTACCTCTTTAATGAGATTGTTGCAATAACCACAATAAAATTACAAAAAAAAATGTTGAGTTTACTTGATAAAATTATAAATTAACTTGATAAATTATAAAGTAAATGTATAAGCAATAATTAAAACGTAAAAAGAAAAAAGTAAATGTATGTATGTAAAATTAATCATTGAAATATCTTTATTTCTCGGATATTTCAGGAGTCCAAGGACTCCTATTTATCCGTTTAGGTGAAGATTTTTTTTTAATATTTGGACTCTCTCTATTCTAATACAACTATGCCAGTGTTGGCATCTACGATCCTACCACGTCAGTGGGCGGGGGACCCGGCTGACGCAGCAGATCCCATCTTAAATTAATCAATCAAGCAAAAAATATATTAATTGATAGCTATAATTTTGCATTGAACTACTACTACCAGATCATCACAGTATATCTTATAAGTGGGGTAGCCAGCTGACCAGCTGTATGTAACAAACATGCAAGCAGTTCTCTCCATACTAAAAAATTAGGAGGCACACTAGAACCATTTTTTTTTAAAAAAAAAAGATATATCTGGGTTTTTGTTATAAACCCAAACACAACCTTATACACCTTTCACAGTAAGCTACTAAAAGCTTGTGTCGTGAAAGGGGAGTTTGCCGGCACCTGGTATCGAACCACGGACCTCATGTTCACGAAGCCGAGACTCTACCTCCAGGCTACCGACGAACTCAACAACAAATCAATGAAATACTCGCCACTGCATATCGTCCTAATAATTATATTAAATTTTATATTGCTTTGTTAACACTGTTATATAATGATGACGAGCAAAAAGAACAAATGAATTAATAAAAAAATAAAGCAAATTGAAATATCAACTCAAGAAAGTTTGCTGAGAAATTAAAAGCAAAGTGAATATGTACGCAATATACTTTATGAATCTGATAATTAATATTATTTGACATAAAATATTAAAGGTTGAGTTGTTTTGTTCGTTGCTAAACTTGAAATAATAAGAGGTTTCGCATCCTGTGTAGCCTAATTTCCTTTGTTTAACAAATTTCTGGAAACTTTTCTAAAACAAAACTTTCTAAATTAATCCCATTTCAGGCCAAAGGGGGGAGAGGCTGGTTGTTAATTATTATTTAGTTAGTAAGTATAAGTAGGGGGTGGAAAAAATATTCAAACAATCGTCCTTAAAATATGTCTGAATACCTAGATGTATAGTCCGCTGAGTAGGTACTTGTTGGAAGGTTGTTATGTCTTTGTTAAGCAGCATTGTGGTACAGCTTATAAAGTTGTCCCCATGAACATGATGAAGACTGAAGATAAAAGGCTATTCGTAAAGAGACTTAACTGCATCTGAACATCCTGAAGAGTCTCCTGTAAAAAATATGTCTCCCACTCGTTTTTGTGAGCTTACGTGTGTCCAGTTCAAGGCAGGTATTCGTAAAATATCACTCTTTAGACAAAAAAAAAATTACTGTAGATACATCATCGCCCTCAACGCTCCTCTCGGGAGCACAGGGCAGAAACCAGCCTCCTCCATTCAGAGCGTCTCCTCTTCCCACGACATTCCTTGCGCTCTGATATCGTTGTCATAGGAACGGTGTATTGTGAAAGAGGGACGCCCGGGCCGACGGAACCCCTGCGGACGGAAGAACAGTGCTTTTTTTGGCCAACTATCATTAGGCATTCTCAAAACATGTCCCAGCCATGACCATCGTCTCTCCTGTATTACGGAGATTACAGGTCTCTGCTGGGTGCGCCGGCGCACAGCATCATTTGTAACATGTTCATACCATCGGACACCCAAAATCCTTCTAAGACACTTGTTTTCAAAGCTTAGTATCTTCCGCTCTTGAGCCTTGGTTAAGTGCCAAGACTAGCAGCCATATAGAAGGATTGGGATGATGCACGCATTGAACAAGCGACATTTTGTCCTGATGCTGAGTCCAAACGCTTTCCAAACTTTGTTCATGTTGTTGAAAGCCCCGCTAACTGTAGATACATTGAATACAAATTATATATATGTATAAAGTGTATCATAAAATTATCAGTTTGCAATTCAATGAACATATGGCGATTTTATCGCTGGGCTACGAGGTCGTTCAACTATTCTGATTCTTCTTCTTCTTCTTCAAGTGCCTTGTCGGGTCCCCCCAACGTTGGCGATCACCTCGGCGAACTTGTCCCTGTCCTGCGCTGCTCGGAACAGCTCTTCCACACTTCGGATGCCGGTCCACTCCCATATGTTTCGCAGCCAGGACATCTGTCTCCTACCGGGACCTCGGCGTCCCTCAATTTTCCCCTTCAATATCAGTTGGAGAAGGTGGTATTTTTCTCCACGCAGAACATGACCCAGATGTGAAACCTTCCGAACCTTGATGATTGATAACAGCTCCCTGTCAACTCTAGCTCGCCTCAGGACTTCGGTATTGGTAACCATGTCGGTCCAGGGAATTCTGAGCATACGGCGATGGAGCCACATTTCAAATGCTTCCAGTCTGTTCATTGTATTGACTTTTAAGGTCCATGTTTCACATCCATACAATAAAACAGACCATACATAGCACTTAATCATTCTTTGGCATTTATTTTGATTAATTCAAAGTTATATTCATTCATAATTATTAACCACTAGCTGACCCAGCGAACTTTGTACCGCCTCTATTATCTTGTTTTTATTCGTTATTTTTTTTTCATTTTAAAAATATCTAGTTAAACCACTGTTTTTTAATTAATTTTTGTTGAAGAGCCCAGACTCATGACATAGAGCTTAGTAATAATTCACCTGCGACGCACGCACTTCAAAAACAGGAGTGTAAGGACACAAAGTATGCAAAGTAAAACTTCCATCATCCTGTTTCATAAATTAAATTTCCTCGTTCTGTATAAAATATTATTTACACGTAAATATTGAGTTATTTTGTTTTTGTGTTTATTTGTTTGTGATATAACTTTAGTAGACTTCTTATTTTTTTTTATTATTATTACAACATACGGTGTGAGCCTTTTACATGTAGAAAAAATATAAAAAATACATGGCAGACATAAAAAGTACATTAAAAAAAACAACCATGCAAAAATATAAGAATTTAAATCCTTGTAAGACGGGTATTACATAAACATTTTCCATCATACATATCCTTATTTTAACTGTATGTGTTCTGCTGGGTACCCCATATGTATAGTAGTAGTAGTAGTACGTAGGTGGAACTCGAATTGTATATTAAACGATGTATAATGTAATATAATATTTAAATTTAAAACACGAAAACTGCCATAATATTAGGTTAGAAAAGACAAAGCACACATAGCGAAAAGGGTGAGATCAAGTCCCGTCCAGAGCACTATTAAATAAGTTGACGTTGTCTATTCTCAGTCTTAAATGGATATTTGTATTTTATTTATTTTTTTAAAACAATTTTATCTTAATTTTCTATATTCACAGAAATTCAAGTTAATTTTTTTAAAATGTCTAGAAATTGTTAAAACACGAAAACTGCCATAATATTAGGTAAGAAATTGTTAAAACACGAAAACTGCCATAATATTAGGTTAGAAAAGACAAAGCACACATAGCGAAAAGGGTGAGATCAAGTCCCGTCCAGAGCACTATTAAATAAGTTAACGTTGTCTATTCTCAGTCTTAAATGGAAATTTGTATTTTATTTAATTTTTTAAAACAATTTATCTTGAATTTCTATGTTCACAGAAATTCAAGTTAATTTTTTTTAAATGTCTAGAAATTGTTACATAGTTAATGCCTCTAAAATAAATGAAATTATTTTTTTATTTATTCTATATGGATCAAACAGTTGAAACAATAAATATAATAAATCAAAAACAACAATGAGCAAACCAATTAAGATCTTTTTCTTACCAACTAATTAACATAAATTTGAGGTAATTAATTTTAAAAAAAAGATACAGGAAGACTTAAAAATGCTTAAACACATATAAAAATGTAAAAAAATATATGTTTAATTTATAGAACTTAAATTAGACTCGTTTATAAGGTTTCAGGTTTGAGAATAATTTATTTTTCAATTAAGTTCTCCAGTTGTGTTTACTGAAACTTTCAGTCGTGTCTAGTGATGTGTAAAGAAGATTGGATAATGTTTTATTATTTTATTTCATTAATTAATAATTTATTATGAAATACAACGAAATATTGTTTGCTCATTAATACTTTTTCTTCGTTGATTTTCTCATTGCCTAGGGTTTTGTGAACACTAAGAATTCTCTGTAACGAGAAATTAAAATGAAACAAAATTTAAATTATGATTTTTCCTCTGGTGACTTTATTAATTTGCAAATTAATGAAGTCAACAGTGGAATTACTGTATATTTTGTTTCATATATTTTTTTATTAAAATGCTCTTCCACCAAAATCAGTCTATCGATAAATTAAATTTTCTCTGTTACAATTATATAAGTTAGTAAAGTAACCTACTGGATATATGTAAAATGGTCTTCTTCAGTTTTTTCCCACTGCATTTCAACGCTCCTCAGCAGAGGTTTTTTTTTTATAAAATTCATCTAAAATTATGACAAATGTAAATGAATCAAAATAAGTTAATTTTATCATGAACATATTTCTCATCCATATGTGATAATAAATTGAACATTATTTAACTTAATTTATAGTATTGATACACAAGAAGTAGAATAACATAATTGGATTAATTAAAACAAGCGTTTCTTTCTACTATAGATTAAACAACGCTAAAGTGACGTCTTTCCACCATTTAGGTAATTTTTCAATCGGTTGATTATGACTTTAGAATTCGAAAGGTGTCTTTCTCGCTTAATAATGACCTAAGAAGTCGAAAGAGGTCTCCCTCGCGTTCGTTTATCTATAGCGTGTAGAACGAAAGGCTTATTTAAATATATCTGAATACATTATTTAATACAATGTATTGCTATTGCTGCCCCGCTAGGTATAATACACTTGTATTGAAACTAACAATAAAATAACACAAATAAAAAAAATAATTAACAAACGCAATCAAACATCACATTCAAACAAGAACACTCACAATTATGCACAAACAAAGAAAACATTTCCCTACAACACATTTCGACTACTTACTGAAATATATAATTTATATGTTTATTTATTTTTGTATGTTAGCGATGGCTGCTTGTGTGATATGCTAGTGAGAACAGATGAATGAGCGGAATATGTGATACTTAAATAATTTACTTATCTGTGGTACATGTTTGTGGATGACAGCTGAGTTATGAACGTCTTTTTACTATTTTGTAAACCATATTTATAGTTGTTATCTGTTATGTACTTTTACCAATAAATAAAATAAAAAAAAAAAATATCATTACATTTCACTTCAAGCAATATACCTTATTTAAAAAAGCACATTCACGAAAAGCTTTCAGAACAAAACAAACAAAACAATCAAGCACCGTAGATAACCTAATAATACTATGTTAAAATAATGCTAGTTAATAAACAACCTACAAAACGAGTTGAATGAAACTGCTAGGAGAACATTCCTGTTCATAGTAAAATATCAACTATAATACTCGTAGTATCTACCATACCTATGTACATGACGTCATCCTTTATTGTATTTTTAGAACAATGGGACTTGTTCCCTTTCATTTTCACAGTACTCAGTACAAAATAAGTACAATTCTGTATGCTAGAGTTTAAATACGCTGCTGTTAGACGTCACTTTTCAGTGTTGCAAGTATTTAAAAAAAAGTCAAGATAATGCATTTGCTATTCACATATTTGTTAACGCGAAATTACGGTAAAAAAAATCAGACAAAATTAACGCAGCAAAAATTTGTGAACTTTCTATATGTATTCATGTAATTACATTGTTTTATCACCCGATAAATGATAAACCATCTAAGTTTGGTTGATTTCATGGGTACAAAATTAATTATTTGCATTTTTCGTACACAATGCTGTATTATAAAATAACACTAAACCTAACCTAACCTAACCTACAATCAGTCAATCGTAAAGTTTAAGAATATTTGTGATTTGTCGAACGCGATCAATAAATTAAAATAATTCTATACTATACTATACTATACCCTCACGCCGTGTCCCAAGCGGGGTAGGCAGAGAGAATAATTCTATCTTCTATATAATCTACAAAATTCAATAAAATTCTCATTCTTCAGGTGAAACACTACATATCTACATGAAAATAATCTTTTAAATATTTGACGTTATCGATGTTATCTGAAAATAATCTAAAATATTCGACGTTATCGATGTTATCTGAAAAAAAACAGTTTTTTTTTTATTTATTTTTTATTTATTTTCTCGAAGGGAACAAACAGTCAACACAACAAGTATTACAACAATCAAAATTAAATGCAATATAGACCACAAGAGTGCCCGAAATTATCGTCAAAATCGATTGTGGGTCATTGCTACTAACTATATTGTTCTAACTTAGGTTAAATGGTATTGTTTTGCTTAAAAATGGTATTTTTAATTAAACTTTTTGAATTTATTACTGTTCATTAGTTACAACATCAAACATTTATATAATATTATCAGATATTCAATGTACAGAAGGCGAATTCATCGCTAGGTTGCAATATCTTTCATCTGACCCGAATTTTATCTAGAGTTATTACAAAATGAAATTCTATTTCAAGATAAACACAGTATTAAAAAAAGCGCAAGCAACGAGGATTACAAGAATATGCTCATTGTTCATTAGTCAATTTATTCATTATTCGACATAGTGTAGTTTCGTTACGACACACAAAATAAATTCTCTAGTTGTAATGCTCCCTTTACAATAATATATTATTATTATAACGACAATACGTATACAACTTCTCCTGCAAGAGACATACTAGAGCTAGAGACATGTTAATTCCCTAAACATGTACACACATATGTACATTCTGCCGTCAAATAAAGATGTTATGAAGTATAATACCTATTTGAAATGATTTTGACAACATATTATTCATTCAGTAGGTACTTAAAGCATGTAGTGCTTTTTGAACAAAAGACGACATTTCGTTAAAACAGAAGTCGGATAAATTCAGTCATTCACAATAACGGGACAGCTTTTCCTATTTAGAAATTTATTTTGAAATTCTTATAAAGAAGAACATAATATACTATACCCTCACGTCGTGTCCCAAGTGGGGTAGGCAGAGAGAACGGAACGCCAAATAGATCTATCTTTACAAACTTCCTTCGCTTCCTCCACATTCATACAATTTCTCATGCACGCACGTCAATCACTCTCAAGGACGGCCTCGTGTATGAGAAAATTTATGAATGTAAAAAAAGCGAAAGAAGTGTGTAAGGATAGATCTATGTATATGGCATTCCGGCCTCTCTGATTACTTATCTCACTTGAGATATTACGGTGTAAGGGTATAATAATCTAGTATAGTAGTAGTAGGTAGTAGTAGATACCTTTAATGTATGAACTCATATTATTATGATAAAACACAAACAAAATCATGCATTTGCAATATTGCCTGGAGAATAAACTGAAAGCTAACCCTTCATGATTCAGATAATATTTTGTGATGTGAAGAACTCACTACAATAATAATATACTTCTATATATTCAGTGTTTTATTTGAAGATGACGGTGAAAGCACGAACTGTCCACTCTTATAAAACCATTAATTCTCAACAGAGTGACAGGAGAGCAGACGGCGTAGGAGGTATGCCCTTCTTTCCTATATAAATATTTTATGTAATAATAATAATAATAGCTCTCAGTGGTGATATGCCTGGAGAAAAATCGTAATAATATGAAACCTTAAGATGCGTTGTTAATACTTAATACCAGGATATCATAAAAGAGCAAAAGTAAAATATAGTTATACTTAACATTACAGTTTCATACACTGAGATTAGATGATATTGTTGTTGCTACTGTTGTTGTTCATTCTTTTAAGATTTATTATTAAGGTTGTGTGTGAGCTTTTTGTGAAAAGACAACGATGATTAAGATTTATTCGTGTAGAAATAAACGTAGCAAGCAACAAAAAATTAAAGAATAACTGTCTGTGTTTTACTGTTCATATTTTCTAAGAAACAAAAGCGTGATTGAATGTAACAGATTACTCTGGATGTTAAAAACATAGGTGTATTTATTTTCTAGGGTAGAGAATATTATATTCATTCAAGTAAAGTTAAGTGTTGGGGGAACTTGGTATTATTATCCTTTGGGACTTATGCACGCCTGATACTTTAAGGGAGTGAACTGCAGATGGATTTTAACAAGAACAAAAGATTAAGAGGATATCGAGAAGGATGAAAGCATGAAACTTTTCTTTTTAAAAATGTCGTGTTAAAAATAAACATACTTTTATTTTATGTTTCTTAGGGCTCCCACTCCTTTCTATTAATATTTGAATTTACTACATATAAAAGATAGGTATTGTTAAAAAAATTACTTGTCAGACACATATAGACATAATATCTTGTATTCGGGGATGAAACATGCCACCCATCATGAATGTCTTAACTTCTATTGGCATGGAGAGGACAACTTGCATGTTTTTTGTGTCTAGTTGGTCCGCTGGCTACCAAACAAGTAGTGAAAGTTGTGATGGAATGATTGAATGAATAAATTTCGATGTTGAAATAGTAGGGCCAATTCTGAATCTTGATGAACTAACTAAATTAACTAATAATAGTTGACTAATATTAGTCATTATAGTACAAATTCGTATTCAGTATTAGTTACGAACTATAAACAACTATAAACTCGATAACCACCAAGGGCAAACGGTAAAATCTATGGGACAAACAAATATTAGTCGGTGATGCCGCAATACAAAATGTTTTTCACATTCCGATTTACACTTCTGGCAACAATTTAATAGTTGTCGCGCGTGAAAATTGTGAAATGTCAGATTTGCCGGTATATTTTGACGTTCGCATTTGCGTCGGTTGTGGAATAATTTTACAATTTATAGATGCCAAGAGTTGCGAGGACCCTAAAAATATCAATTTTTTACTTTTAATTGAAAAAACAACTTTAAACTTCCAAAATATAGCAATATTCTGCGGCAAAACGACAGCAACTAATAATATTCGCACATCAAAAGTCGCGAATAAAATTCTGCCAAATACAACTAATTGTAGTTGTCAGATGTCAATTAAAATTTCGTTCTGAATACGGAATCCATAGATTCTCGAAATTTATCTACTAAGGTGTCAAAATGCATCGCATGACGTTTGTTTTGGTACTATGTGTTGTGTATTTGTTTTTATTAGTGTTTTTAATAGTTGAACTGAGTTAAATTGATGTTGCAATATATCATTTTGTTGAGAATTTTTCAGTGCATACAGTGATTTGGTTTTATTTTAAATATATTTATTTTTGTAAAAGTTATTCAAAGAAACTGTGAAAATAGTGAAAAATATCGCAAAAAAAAAACTTTCAAAGTGAACGCTGCTTCCAGCGAATCTGCACCAAGAATAAGTTTTGTATTATTGTGTAGAGAAAATTAAGCCACGAAAATAACCTCGCGAGGACCCTATCTTAAATTCAGCAGTTAGTGAGAAAATTAACTTTCCCTCAGAGGAAAATTTTTCGAAATTTTCCGAAAAAATAGTGTTATATATCATTCGAACCGCCACTAAAAACTGATTATAACCTCATTTTTCTTTTTTCCATACCATTAATATTTAAAAAGTCATACCAAGTTTAATAAATCAAAAGTGCATTTTTATAAAGTGCCTCTTTTCAATAAGTACTGAAAAAAAAACTATTAACACCGCTAAACAGGAAATAAAATTCTGAATAATAAAGTCCGCGGCTGTCCTTTTCTATCTTGAGTGGTTTCGGTGATAAGTGAATAAATAACAATTTGTCCATACTAAATAATAAGGTTTATTTGTTCTACCGACTGACACCGCTTATTTTACATTAGAGATGGCATCAAATAGTAAAGCTGATTTACCTACTAAAATGAACTCAAAAAATTATTTTTCTTCCTCAAGTGATTCTATTAAGAAATTAACCAATCTTGTGATGGATCCTAATAGCAAATTCAACAAAGATCAAATAGCTAAAATAATTTCCATAGCAAATGATTTAATGACAAGTAATGGACACGCTGCTACGTACATGGCTCATATAGAAGGTGAAAATAAGTGTATGAAGGACATGCTGGCATCAAGATGTGAGGATCAATCACCTAAAAATGTAGCTTCTTTAATTTATGAAACGATTGATGAAATAGAAGAACGAAGATTGTGCGAGAAGAATGTCATTGTGTTTAACGTTCCTGAGAGTAACTCCGCTATGTCTTTTAACGGGATGCAGGAGGACACTGGTGCTGTTGCTGATATATTGAAAGAAATTGATGAATCGAATAACCTAAAAGTAGCTAAGGTATATCGGTTAGGTACAGGGAAACCAGACAAGGTTAGACCAATCAAGATTGAGTTCTCCAGTAAGGAACAGGCAAGTCAAGTCGTCTTTAATAGCAGAAAGGTGTTGAATAGAGGTATAAAGATTAAGTATGATCTTACTCAGCGACAGAGACATGAGCTTGCACAATTGTGGAAGGAAGTAGAATCCAGAAGAAATAATGGAGAAATCAACTTAACGGTGCGATGGGTTAATTCTAAACCCAAGATAGTACAGACACACAACAGATCTCACGATGCAAAAAACTAACATACTCATTAAAATGCTATTATCAAAATATTAGAGGAATAAGAACAAAATTGACTGATTTTAAAACTAGTTTACATACTTTGCTTCATCAAGTTTTTATGTTGTCAGAAACCTGGTTGGATAATAATATTAATACATCTGAGCTTGGATTTGTAAATTTTGATGTATACAGACAGGATAGAAATGAATGTACAAGCAACAAGAAGAGAGGTGGTGGTGTATTAATCGCAGTCAGTAACCAGATAAAATCAAGGAGGATCAATATCGGCGGTAATTCTTTAGAGCAAGTTTTCGTTCAAGTGGGATCACCTTCGACAGGAGCTATTTTTGGATGCGTGTATATTCCTCCAGATGCTGAGACTGAGAAATATGAGCAACATGCTAGGGATGTCGAACAACTCAATAATAGGTATCCGAAATCTAAAGTGATAATTATAGGTGATTATAACTTGCCTAACATCAGATGGTCTGTAAATGAGTGCGATAGTGAGGAGAGACTATTTGAAGCTGGAGATCTTATTCAGAGTCGTGAAGTGGATGGTACTACTGTTTGTTTAAACGAGTGTCCTAAATCAAGAAGTATACTGGATATGACACATTTCTTGGGTTTAATGCAAAAAAATTATGTTGTTAATAGTAATAACAAAATTTTAGATTTAGTTTTCACAAATTGTTCTAAAGTAGAAGTTACACAGGCAGATGAATTGCTTTTATCTGCCGACAAACACCATCCCCCTTTAAATGTTAATATTGTTCCCAACTTCCAATTACAGAAACCAGCATGTACTACGAAGTTATTAAATTTTCACAGGGCTGACTATGACTCAATCAATCAGTTTTTACATTCATCTCACTGGTCTTTTTTGTATGGCGATTTGAGTTTGCATCGCAAGTTAGATATTTTTTATGAGTATTTGAATGCAGCTATTGAACTATTCGTGCCGACTGTAACTTTCAAACCTAATGATTTTCCTGCATGGTTTAACAGCGAATTAAAAGCAATGATATATGAAAAAAAGAGTTGCCATGCTAAATACAAAAGAACAAAATGTATGGAGGATTACCAGAGATTCTCTTCGCTTAGGAATTCATGTAGGATTCTTTCTAGAAAATGCTATCAGGAATATATTACTCAGGTAGAGAATGAAGTGTTTAGTGATGCTAGATATTTTTGGAAATTCGCAAAATCTCAAAGTCGTAAAGATGATCGCATTCCAGACTCAATGGTTTATAATGGTGTCCATAGCACTAATGATATTGAGATGGTTAATTTGTTTGAGCAGTTTTTTAAGAGTGTTTATGTCACGAATGATGAGGATGATCATATTCCAGATATATTGAATTCAGAATCAGTCAATTTGTGCGATTGTGTCATAGAATACCCATTTGTTAAAAAAGAATTGGAAAAACTTAATATTAAAAAACCAACAGGACCAGATGGTATACCTAACATGTTTTTGAGACAGTGCTCTTCTTCTATATCTTATCCATTATATGTACTGTTTGGAGAATCTCTGAAAAAAGGCTGTTTCCCGGAACGATGGAAGGAGAGTTACATCATTCCTATATTTAAGAAGGGAGATAAATCTAACATTATAAATTATAGACCCATTTGTATTTTGTCCGCAATACCTAAATTTTTTGAATCGATTGTCTTACACTATATCACCCCTCATTTGGAAGGATTGATTAATCAGGCTCAGCATGGATTTGTTAAGGGAAGGTCGACTTTGACTAATCTAATGATATACGAAGAACATCTCATGAGGGCCTTTGCTGAGAAATCTCAGGTGGACACTGTTTACACTGATTTCAGCAAGGCCTTCGACCGCGTTCCACATGATATACTGTTGAGCAAATTGAGAATGCTGGGTGTGTGTGGTAATTTGCATGAATGGATTTCTAGCTATCTATGTGAGAGGAGACTTGTGGTGCGCAAGGATACAACGAAAGGCAATGGGTTCATTGCTACAAGTGGAGTTCCGCAAGGTAGTCACTTGGGACCACTTCTTTTTCTCCTTTTCGTAAATGATATTTGTTCCATATTTGAAAACGTCAACTATCTGTTATTTGCAGATGATCTTAAAATATTTAAACAGATAAACAGTTTACACGATTGTCAGGTATTGCAGGGTAATCTGAAGAGTTTGGGAACTTGGTGTGAGCTTAACAGGCTGTTTTTAAATATTGAAAAATGTCAGGTTGTTACATTTACAAAAAAGAAAAATCCATTAAAATTTGATTATAAATTGGGGGACAGTGTCTTACAGCGCGTTGATGCCATACGGGACTTGGGAATTATCTTCGATCACCATTTAACTTTTATTCCGCATATAGAGGATATCACTAGCAGGGGAATGAGAATGTTGGGATTTGTACTCAGAACAGCCAGAGATTTTGTGTCCATACCTGCAATTAAAACTATGTTCGTATCCTTAGTCAGGAGTCAGGTAGAGTATAACTCCCCTATATGGTCTCCTTACTACGCGGTCCACTCTAAGAATATTGAAAGAATACAGCGCAAATTTCTTAGACACGTCAACTATCTAATGCAAATTCCTGTTGAGGAAATTGATTACTCTTGTTTATTGTCGCTTTTGAATATGAACACTCTCTGTGATAGGCGTGTGATTTCTGATTTGATTTTGTTATTTAAGATTGTGAGAGGACTGTTCAATTGCTTTGAGTTGAGCGGGATTATCTCATACCATGTTCCGACAAGGGTCACTCGCCAAGCAATAACTTTTCATAGTGACGTGGTGGATACCAACTATGCATATAATTCGCCTTTGAATAGAATTCATAGATTGGGAAACATTTACGGACACTTGTCGGATGTTTTCGCGGATTCCCTGTTTGAGTTCAGGCAGAGAATGGCGGAGAATTTTAAAGCCGTAATATAAATACTTTGTCCTTTTTTACCTACCCTTCCCATTTGGTTAATCTTGTCTTTGTGTTGTAATTTGACATGATACGATATGTTTTGGTTTTAATTTGTAATTTTATATGATGCAATGTGTTTTGTTTTTATTTTATGATTTGATATGATGTAGTATGTTATAATTTTATTTTATTTTATAATTTGATATGATACGGTGTATTTTTATTTTATAATTTTATGTGGTGTGCTGTAAATTTATTTTATGGTTTGCTATGATTCAATATGTTTTATTTTTATTTTATGATTTGACATGGTGAATGTGCTGTAATTTTATTCTATAATTTGACATGACAGTGTGTTTTATTTTTATTTTGAAATTCGATGTGATGCAGTGTATTGTAACTTTATTTTATGGTTAGATATGATACAGTTTTTTTTATGATTTGACATGATGCTGTTGATATGTTGTAATTTTATTATGTGGTTTATGTGACACAATGTGTTTGATTTTTATTTTTATAATTTGAAGTGATGCAGTATATTTTGTTTTTGTTTTGATTTTAATTTGATACGATGGTGGTGTTGTACAATTGTTGCTTATAACTATGTATTAAAGGCGTAAGCCGTATGTATTATTATAAATAAAAATAAATAAATAAATAAATAAAAAATGAACTAGCTAATTAAATTAAATTATGTGTTCGAAAAAATTAAGACATTTTTCATCTTAAATTAAGCGATGAGGTTTGCCACCCATCCTGAATGTCTTGATTTTATATTGACACGAAGAGGACAGTTTGCATGTTTCTTACATGCAGCTGATCTGCTGGCTACCCCACTTGTGGGATATGCCGTGATGGTATAGTATAGTATAGTATAGTATAGTATAGTATAGTATAGTATAGTATAACTAAATTAGTTTTAGTACGGAAAACTGTGAATACGAATTTGAACTAAATATTATGACTCAACTATCTCCTTACACTTAGTTAGTGCAACTAAACTATTTTATTATTCAGAATTGGCCATAATAGGTCTCCCACTCTTTTCTGTAAGTTTTCGAGTATTCTATAGAATGTTGGTATACGTAAAACATCATTTTACTACTTCTATTCAACATAACATCATTTTACTACTTCTATTCAACATAACATCATTTTACTACTTTTATTCAACATAACATCATTTTACTACTTCTATTCAACATAACATCATTTTACTACTTCTATTCAACATAACATCATTTTACTACTTCTATTCAACATAACATCATTTTACTACTTTTATTCAACATAACATCATTTTACTACTTCTATTCAACATAACATCATTTTACTACTTCTATTCAACATAACATCATTTTACTACTTTTATTCAACATAACATCATTTTACTACTTCTATTCAACATAACATCATTTTACTACTTCTATTCAACATAACATCATTTTACTACTTCTATTCAACATAACATCATTTTACTACTTCTATTCAACATAACATCATTTTACTACTTCTATTCAACATAACATCATTTTACCTCATGAGAGATACCGTGATAGTATGGTATGGGTAAGTTTATATATTTTTTTCTACAAAAAACAATACCAATGACATATTATCTAAAAATATGAAATTTAAGTTCTTTTTCAAAGACAAAAGGATTTCTCTTAGGTATTTGATCAAACCTCCATTTTCATATTTTCCCAGCAACGTGATATATAAAACTTCACATAATTTCAATGAAAAATGTCAAAGATTTATATAAAAGCGAATGATGTCGTTTTGACTATGCAAGTATAACACTGATAATCCTCCTCACAGTCAAAACAATAGGATTTAAAAGTCTCTAAAAAGTAAATGAAATGAAAAGAGTGAAGGATGCAAGTATTATATATTATGTTTCTTTGTTCAGTAAATTAAACATCTTAAATCTCTCTTTTTACATTACATCCTCATCATTTGTGTACGAGTGTGTTGTATTTGTATGAGTTTTAGTAGTTTACCCCTGCGAGGTAAATGGAAGGAAGTATGTAATGCGAGGTTAAAAAGAGAGAGATTTAAAGTATGGTGTTATTGTATGAATGTTTGGTATTAAAAGTGGACAAGTAAAAAAAAAAATTTTACTTAGTTTACAGAAATAATCCGAGTGTTACTACTACTACGACTCCTATCCCTTCATGGCATATCCCACAAGTAGGGTAGCCAGCGAACCAAACGCATGCAATAAAAGTGTAAACTGTCTGTGCCTCTCCATGCCACCAAAAAATTGAAGAATTCAGAATTGGTGACATATACAAACCTCATTGCTGAATTTATTAATTATTAATGTTAAGTTCTATAAAGATGTTTTATTCCAAAACAGTCGATTCTTATGAAATTTGTGTTAAAAATATCAGAGAAAATCTAAGTAGGTATATTTATATAGACTACTACATCTACTATACCATCACGGCATATCCCACAAGTGGGGTAGCCAGCAGACCAGCTACGTGTGATGAACATGCAAGCTGTCTTTTCCGTACCAACAAAAATAAAGACATTTAGGATGGGCGGCAAATCTCATCGCTGATTTGAAGAAGATATAAAATATCTTTATTTTTACGATCACCTGCCTTTTACAGAACACTCGAAAATTAATGGAAAAGAGTAGCAGGCCTATTCTTTGCCGGGTGCTCCACGAGGTGTAACATAATATGTATAATGTATACATATGTACATATTAACTAACGGACTTATGTATGTGTCGCAGTCGTTTTGAAGAATCCGTCCGTTTACAAACGGCGTCGTCTTTTTGCAAACGGCAGGCATATTACAAAATGACGAAAGTATAATATTCAGGCAAATTATAATACGTCTAGGCGTTTTACAATCTGACTAGTCAAATTGAAGAATTTTAGTTCCATTTCTCACCGTCTCATGGCGTTGCGCATCAAAACTAAAACTTACACGCATTCGTGTATAAGATTGCGCGGGAGATAGTCCCTTTAGTAACCACACCCTGCCGAACGAAAAACATATGTAGATATGAAAGTTATATGAGATACCTATTATAATAAATAAAATAAGTTAGTGTAAATGCTGGTTAA
Source organism: Athripsodes cinereus (assembly GCA_947579605.1). Classification (NCBI taxonomy): domain Eukaryota; kingdom Metazoa; phylum Arthropoda; class Insecta; order Trichoptera; family Leptoceridae; genus Athripsodes; species Athripsodes cinereus. The sequence continues at coordinate 26,697,659 of OX388316.1, forward strand.
TCAGAAAAAAATGTGAAATATCATGTCAATTCATTAGTAATATTTCTGCTAAATTAAAAGTCATCAGATAATTTATTATTGTACCTACTGCTATTATACCATCAAGACATATCTCCCTAGTAGGGAAGCCAGCAGACCACCCCCATGTAATAAACGTGCAAGACGTCTTTTCTGTGCCACCAAAAAATTAAGTAATTCAGGATGTGCTGTTCTCTGCATTTTGATTGTATATTGTGTTTCAAATAATAATATTTGGGTTTTATGAGTTAGTTGGAAGATATCGCGCTTCTGCGATAAACTTGCCCATTGCACAAAATTTATTTGTCTAGTTTAAATTATTTATTTTCTCCTTGTATACTATTTTTGTGCAGTAAATTTTTTTATTGTTATATTTTTATGTAAAATTGCTTGTAATCAATGCAGAGTAAAGAATAAATAAACAAAATATGGGTGGTAAACCTCATCGCTGAATTTAAGATGTAAAATAAGGTGAGGACGCTCTTGCCTTTGAGTCACGAGGTCCCGGGTTCGATTCCCAGCCAGGGCAAAGTGAAGAATGACCTTTTTCAAATGGTCCTGGATCTGGGTGTTACATGTATATTTGTGTAGTGCATTGTATATGTGTGTATCGTCGCGTTAGTACCCATAATACAAGATTAATATTAGTTTGGGACTAGCTCGATCTGTGTGAATTTTCTATTATGTATGTTTGCCTATTTAAAAAAAAATATGATCTGTACAACTGCCTTTTACAGGACACTGAAAATTTACTGAAAAGAGTGGGAGACTTATTAATTGCTGGATGCTCTACGGAATATTGTTGTATTAATTTAAAAAATCATTGTCAAAAGGGTTGATTCATTTTTATTTTTAATTAAATTCATAAATTAACTCTCTAGCTTATTACCACCTTACAAAAATATACCACTATTATTGGATACAAATAATTATTCATACCGAAATATTTGGTAATATATAAATTTTCATCAATATACATTTAAGGGTTGTCTAAACTATTACAAGACGACTTTAATTTTTTGCTCCTGAATATGGCATAATTTTGTTAGTATCCTTTTTGGTGCAATTGCAAAAAGATTTATTGTTTTTAACAATTCATATAAAAATATTATGTACCCAATTACCTACTATCTGTGTACCTTAAGACTTGCGAACACAAAGCTTTATGGATTGTAAAAATAAATAAAAAATCGTTATTGAAATACCTACCACTGAGATAAAAAGACAATGAAGACAATAAATATAAAGACCTAACTTAAAACAAAGAAATGAAACAAATGTATAATTGTTAATGCAGAAGAAGGGATATTTTTTTACTATAGTATACAAAAAAAACTGTTTTGTGGTTACGCAATTTAGCATCCACCAAAAAAATAGTACATCTATTGTAAAAATGTTAACCTATTATTAAAAAAATATGCTTTAGTTTTTTTTGTAAAACAGAAGAATAGTGTACTGTTATTATTGTCTTATAGTTTAAAATCGTTTTTATTATTATCGAATTATTTATTTATCCATTATTTTTGTGCATTCATTACAATACAAATCATTTTAAAGAGAAATGCATTCTTAAATACAATAAATATAAAGAAGGCAAATTTCTTCTTCTCTTCTAAATAACCCAAAAATAAATAAATTATATATTACTTATTATATTATTTTAAAATACCTACTATCGGTGCGGCATTAAGTGATACTCATAATACCTGTAAGTTTTACGGCACGTAGAAAAATAGATGATATACTGTATTATATTATAAAATAGAACCATTATTTTACGATCTCCCACGCAACCCCATATATAAATGTTTTGATACACAACACCATGATACGGCGAGAAAGAACCAAAATATTACAATTTGACTAGTCGTTTTGTAATATGCCGGAATGCACGTTCGTCATTTTATAATACGCCTGCCGTTTGTAAAACGACGACGCCGTTTGTAAACGGACGGATTCTTCAAAACGACTGCGACATATATAATATTTCTAAGACGATTGTATGTAGTTCTCAGTACCTTCATACGGCTGCTGTTTATCAGAACAATGGATGCGATTATCCTTTATGTTTCATGTCATCCTGGTACCACTCTTCTTTTCACATACAAATACATATAGGTTTCCGGATAACGGATATTCCGCGAGACGTTAAACCGGGTATCCGAATATCCGGCCACGGTCACGACTAAAATTTGGGCGTTTCCATTACGACTCATTTCCTCGTCATTTTTTTTAGCGCAAGATGATCCTTTTTTGCTCCAAATTTTCTGAGATTGTTACTATAGTAATTTGGCTAAATCTTTGACGTAAAGTTTGTGTAGAAATTCGGCAAAATACGTTTATTCAATTAGTTAAAAAATATATATGAATGTCACCTATCCTAAATGTTTCTTGTTATCAAGGAGAAGTACAGGTAGTCTGTATAAGATCTGAATGGTATAGATTTTTTTTAATATGTTGTTCTCCCAGAACATCAATCAACCCATGTACGGAGGTAAGGTAAGAGGTTGGTTTCTGTTATGTGATCTCGGGATGAGCGTTCGAGGGTGATTCATTGATTCAGTTTATGACCTTTTTAGCCTAAACAATTTACTACGCTAACGGAAACCGATTTTGACAGAAAACTTTTATATTGTGCCTGTGGCCACACTAGCCCATTAGTATAGTCGAATTTGGACAAGTGTTCCCCATTACTGCAGTGTTTTACAATTTTTCCACCTGCAGGGCTTTCCCGACAGGATATTGTCGATATCCTTACATCTCTAGTACGTTCTCGTTTCGTGTTTTATGCTGTAAAGTAAATAACATCCACAACAATGTTAGGAATGATCCTTGGAAGGATTTACAGTAAAACATAATAGAAACATTACAAACATACATTATATAATATTATATAACTTTCACAATATAGAGAAAGCTCTCCGTACTTTTACGATATCATACATGAATAACTTTGAATTTATTCAGTAGGTATAATATTATCTTTGTTATGTAATAGTATTTGCAAAGGACATCGATATTACAATAATAATAATAATACCTATATAATGTTGAGTGTAAGTTATTCGACAAAGTTTATTTAAAACAAAGCAGTTTGTGCTTTCAGCAGTGAATTTTGTACAAAATATCACACATATTATTTCAGAATTCAAACATCGACATATACAAATTTAGAACAGAAATGTAATACTGATTCTCTTAAAAAACAGGTTTCGTAATATTAACTCAGTCTACTTTTCCTCTATGACACCGTGACATTAATAAAATGAAAGAATTGAATTTCTTCAATACAACAACATTAAGTTATAGCAACAGTAATTCTATTCAGTTTTCTTGCAGAAGACATTATTTAATTATCCTCGGTTGCCCAATAAGAGACTCTTATGACTTGTATTATGAGATAACTGAAGTCCAGTATCCGATCAATATGTCTTGCCTCTTGCACACTGATGCCCTCTCTGTATATCTCAAGATTTTAAAATCCGCCAAAAGAAATTTTATTATATTATAAATTAATGCCTTGATATTAATATTTCGTGACATCTTCTTAAAATATTTTACTTGGCACAAATCGTCCCACAAGGGACGGGTTGCCGTAATCTTATAAATAATAATAATTATTTATTTATTTTATTATTCTTGCACATCATCATTCACATAACAAAATCAACAAATCAGTTTACATTAGAAAAAATGTGATGATATGCAGTGGCGAAATTATCACTTCATAGTGATTTTTTCCATCTAACCACGTCACATTAACACTAACTACCTACATTACATTACCTGATGATGCGAGTCTGAAAAACCGGTCATGCGTACTTAACATATTCAAACAAATATATAAATAATTTGATTTATTAATTTAAAATGTAGTGTTACATAATTCATATACATAAAGATAAGACATTTTATTTTTTTACCAATTTGGTTGAAGTTATACCTCTACAAGTTTTTTTTTTTATTAAAGCAAAATTTATTTATTTATTTATCAATTTTACATAGCGTGAGCCTTTTGCACGTTAAACATATCTTCTTCTTCTTCTTCTAAGTCGGTCCCTCAATGTTGAGGATCGTGACCACCATGACCCCAACCAAGCGACAAGCTTCTCCACCGTGCCCTGTCCTCCGCCTGCCTAAACGCCTCACACATTGTACCCCCTGCAGCATCTCTCACATGATCTGACCATCTTGTCGGTATTCGGCCTCTGCTTCTTCTTCCTTCGACTCCACCAGACAAAATATTTTTTTCCAGATTATCTGGCTCACGTCTTATTAAACATATAACAAAGTAAAAAAACAATTTGACAGACTGTGTAATGTGAATTGGTACAAATTTATAAAAAGAAATATTAAGATGTAACAAAATTGTAGTAAGTTGAACGAAACAACGATAGTAATAGAATAAAACAATTAGTTACATTAAATTATATTGATTTGCGAGTTGATGTACATGATTAATGGTTGTCATAATTGTTTTATGCGACTTTCCCTCTGCATTTCGACGAATTTCCTCCTTTTCCATTCCCTCCCTTACTGTGCTTAATTGATAATGTAATTGTTATGATTTTTGTTTTCATTGATTTTATTGTGTTTTAATGTAATGTTGATTCGTTTTGTTTAACTTTCAATGGTTTTGTTTTCTCACTGACTTGTGTGTTATTCCAATATTTAACTAATTTATTAATAACCATTGTTTTTATTTTCACAATTTATTTTTATCTTATATTTTTTTTTGTTTTATAATGTATGACAACCTTATGGGCTGTTGAATAATATCAATTAATTAATTTTTATACACTTTTAAATTGGGCAATGCATTGTTTTCTTGTGATATTGTTGTTATTTTATGTATTTGTTTGTATGTGTTGTCTGAAGTGTGTAACTGGCTATGAATAAATATATATTATAGAATTAATTATAGAGATTGGATAAAATTTGATGAATAAAAATAATGAAAGATAAAATGTCATATACTAATAAAATAAATTAAAAGGAACAATATTCAAAGTGTAAAACATAGTGCCTAAATTGTTAATATCGGTTAATTTATATATTTGTCACTTTAGAAATATTTGTATAAACTTTCATCTAAACTTCTCGCACTACTACGAAGTTTCTCTTTATGGCAAGTGTTTGTCTGATGATATTGTCAAGATGAAATGTCGGGTGTCTCAAGTGAACTTATGTAAGATGTAATCACTTGTTTGTATGCAGGTATCAGTTGCTCCTCCAGCCCTCTTCAGACAAGTGGGAAGGATCGTCAACTCTTTAAGTGGATGAATGCGTCGTTTTGTTCTCAAAACTAAAAGTATGCATACACAAAAAGAGCTGATGTTAAGGAAATGGAATGTATAACTTTGTCTCTAAAATGAATTAAAATTAATTTCCACCAAGAAGCGTCGGTCGATAAGTGAAACTATGAATCTATTATATCTGTATTTATATGTAACTATCATGAAATCTCACACAAGTGGGGTAGCCGATAATGAAAGAAACCATTAGCATCTTAATATATTATTATAATGGTGTATAAGGTTGTATTTGGGTTTATAACAAACAAAACCCAGATATATCTTTATTTAAAAAAAATAAAAAAAAATGGATTACAATAGCATAACATCGTTATTTTTATTGCGAAGCCCTCCTCAAAGAATATAATATATCTTCCTCTTTTTTCCGTAAGTGTTCCGAGTGTCCTGCAAAAGGCAGGTGTTTGAAAAAATAAAGACATTTTGCATCTTAAATTCAGGGAGGAGGTTTAAGACCACCCATCCTGAATGGCTTATTTTTTGTTGGCACGGTGAGGAGGGCTCCCGTCTTTATGTCACGTGGCTGATCTGCTGGCTGCATCACCTGTGGGATATTTTTTTTTTTTATATTTTATTACACCAATAAATCTTATACATGTTTTCATTGATGCTGCCCAACTAGGTATATAACCTTTTCTAGGGCAAACATCTCATAAACATATCAATCATACTGAAACATAATTATACACAATCACAAAAAGCATTCATCTCCTATATTAACACAATCACATTCATAACAAGAAAAACACTGCTGCAAACCATCCATACATGAAATAACACACAAACAAACCATTTCTCCATATAAAACCAGAATAAAAAAAACAACACATCCCTCAACCACACACATCACAAATCCCACACCACATACAACACAAGTATATCACCCCACATATGCCGTGAGGGTATAATTATTTTATATTAATTTTGGAATATGCCTTCTGAGAAAATTAGTACCTACTGTGTAACTAGTCAACAATGCCTGAGGAACGACAAATCTTTTTACCGAATTCTATTAAAATACGCTCTTCCATATTGCAAGTATTTCTACACTACACTACACTACACTACACTACACTACACTACAAGCACAGACAATAAACACTTGAATACAAACACTAAACAATGATGATAGGTTTGTATGAAGTTGAAAACTTTACTAATCTTTGTGAGTCCTGGTATTGCATGAATAGCTAGTTAGCTATACATACATACAAACATACAATAATACTATTTTCAATTAGTTTTAAGTTCCCGACTTTGCTCAGATAATGTTGATCAAATAAATAAAAAATACTCTGTTATCATCATCATCACCATCATGCCGCTTTCCTTGCGGGGTAGGCATTGAAGGAGACCCACCGTCCGCCCGTATAGAACAGAAGTCTGTAGACATCCAATTATCCGAAGTTCTACACTTAACGAAACTTGTCCACACCGAAGGTGACAGTGGACAACCTGCGGGGTAAGCAGAAAGGATTAAATGCAACTTACTACTATCCTTGCATGCACATTTTTCGCTTCAGTTACTGTCATACAATTATTCCTCATGCACGCTTTCTTATTTAATATGATCAACACATGTCCGTAGTTTAGGATCTGGTTTATAGTGATGATCTTGTCATTTGATTTGATTGTCGGCCAGTGTGGCGCAGAGGTAATACTCATGCCTTTGAGACTCGTGGTTCAGGGTTCAGTTCCTGGCCAGGGCAAAATGAAGAGTAACCTTTTTGAAATTGTTCGGGGTCTAGGTGTTAAGTGCATTTTATATGATGTGAATCTTAGTTTGGGACTAGCTCGATCTTTATGAATTGTCTTTATAACTATGTGTTGCCATGTTATGTTAATATTTTTTACATATTAACAAACTGTGGTGATTGTTATAAAAGGATGCACTTCTAATATATAGACCATCAATTTATTCTGAATCAGCAGAAACATACTTTTATAAATGTATCTACTACGACAGACTTGAGAGAGATATGAACGTACCTTTAAAAAACATCACGCATTTAAGACTGATTGATGTGAAACTTTATTGGTCGCGTTGTAAACTTGTAACTGATCACGAATAAACATACATTTTAATGAATAAACTGAAATATTTATATTGTATTTATTAACACTTCATGCACCACGACTCATTCACAAGTTTGAAGAATAGTTTATTATTATATAAATAATATTACTAACTCGTAAACGAGTAATAATACATAATTAATCTTCTTCATTTCTCTACTGTTACTACGTTGTCGTCTTTTCACTGTGCACCGTACTTAAGTCGTGATAAAAGACTTATGAGAACACTTAATTTTGATACTATTATTGTTTCATTCGTGAATAGTTTTAAGAGAAGTTTAATCTCATTTAACCTTAGATTAACTACAACTATTATGAAATACTTATTTGCTTTCATGTCATCAGCTATTCCTTTACCTTGTGGAGTCTTCGCTCTTCAGTAAAGAATAGGGATCCCACTCTACTGTAAATTTTAGAGAGTTCTGTTTATGGCAGGTGTTTGTCAAACCTCACGTATAAGACAATTGACATCTTCAACTAAGCGATGAAATATATCACCCATCCTGAATGGCACGAAGAAGACGGCTTACATGTTTATTACATGCATTTATTACGCTTGCTACCCGACTTGCCCACGTGGGAATGGCGTGTTGATAGTATGATTTAATGAAAAACATTATTTAAAAAAAAAGTACTATGAGTCTCTGTGCCAATAGAAGTCAAGACATTCAGATTGGCTGGCATATCTCATCGCTGAATTGAAGATTTTAATTGTATGTATTAAAAAATGTATGTTTATGAACACCTGTCTTTCATAGAACACTCTTCTGATTAATGTGATGAGAATGACCCAAGAATGGTTAATGACAAAGTGATTTATTATATCACTGCGCACTGAATTGGCAAGGTCTGAAGTCCGGACCTCTTAAAGTAAGTACAGGACAATCGAAAACTTACAGAAAAGAGAGCAAGACTTATTCATTGATGCGGACTTCACAGAAATTATGATTTTATTTATTTATTGATCCATTCACGGCAAAGCCTTTTAACATGTGCGATATAAACAATTTTTTTTTTTTTTACATACGGCTTACGCCTTTAATACATAGTTATAAACAACAATTGTACAACACCACCATCGTATCAAATTAAAATCAAAACAAAAATAATATATACTGCATCACTTCAAATTATAAAAATAAAAATTAAACACATTGTGTCACATAAACCACATAATAAAATTACAACATATCAACAGCATCATGTCAAATCATAAAAAAAACTGTATCATATCTAACCATAAAAAAAAGTTACTATACACTGCATCACATCGAATTTCAAAATAAAAATAAAACACACTGTCATGTCAAATTATAGAATAAAATTACAGCACATTCATCATGTCAAATCATAAAATAAATTTACAGTACACCACATAAAATTATAAAATAAAAAAAATAAAAATACACCGTATCATATCAAATTATAAAATAAAATAAAATTATAACATACTACATCATATCAAATCATAAAATAAAAACAAAACACATTGCATCATATAAAATTACAAATTAAAACCAAAACATA